>CM024806.1:20759436-20826936 GCA_014281875.1 Nibea albiflora
CACACACACACACACACACACACACACACACACACACACACACACACACAGGATGTTGATCTGAACATGAATCTGTTTTCTTCTTGTTTCTCCATGTTTGGTTGGAGCGTGTTCACTGTTCACTGAATATCTGTCAACGTGTTCGGAGCCCAGCTGCAGACTTCATCAGCTAACTGCTAATTAGCTGCTGCCAAGTGAATCTGCCATTAGCATGCAACAGAACCGGGCTCAGCAGCTGGACTGGGTTGGAGCACAGTCTCAGAACAGGTCTCAGTACTGAGGTAATAATGTTACAGTACTGAGGTGATTTACAGACTTTGATGGAACCATTGATAAGTAGCTAACTGCTAACTGTGGTTAGCTCGGTCAGCCGTGTAGCTAGCTGAAGCTGTAGCTAACTGAAGCTGTAGCTAACTGAAGCTGTAGCTAACTGAAGCTGTAGCTAACTGAAGCTGTAGCTAACTGAAGCTGTAGCTAACTGAAGCTGTAGCTAACGGCCAGGAGCCAAACCCGGCAGGAAAAGCTGCTCACTGCTGGTCCAGAGGTTCTGTTCAGTCCAGCAGATGTTGATGCTAGCTCATACTGCTAGCTGCAATGCATAGCGGTGAGGGTGTACCACACACACACACACACACACACACACACACACACACACACACACACACACACACACACACACACACTGCCTGCAGACAGACTTACGAGTCATTTTAACAAACAGAAAAATATGTTTTAGTTATTCTTCGCTCTTCAATGCAGCGTGTACTTCGATATAAATGTCATCGGTTGGTTCACACCGCTCGCTGCCACCCACCAGCACGGAGGATTGGCCATCTGGAGGATTGTTGTCGAGGCGCCGTGAGACAAAAAGATGAAACTGTGGGCAGGTTTGAAGGTTCATGTCGACTCCTCATGATTTATATAATCTCTAAATGTATGTTCGTATAATGTGAAGTAAGAACTGCAGCCAGCATCATCATGTTACTGAACAGGCTTCTTATGTAACCTTAAATATAAATATAACACACGAGCTCATACAGCACAGAGAAGCTTCAGGATCAGCAGCTCGCTGTCCCCAAACTAAGCTGAACATGTCCTGCTGTGGACATAACACATCTATATCAGCCGAAATATAATAATTATTTAATAATAATTGATGATGAATGAGTTCATTGTGTTTTCCTGACGGTTTAATGACACACAGGAGCTGTGGTTGTCTTGGAGGCTGTAAGAGATGTAAGTGGTCATGAGTAAGACAGTGCAGAGTACAGCTGTTTGAGGGGAGCGTTCAGCAGCCCTCAGGCGTTCTGACGCGTTCTGCAAGACAACCAGCAGCTGAGAAGACACCATGTTCTTCTGAAAATGTCACCAAGCTCAGAATCATCAGCTTCACCTCAGGAACATGAACTTGTTTTGAAATCCACCTCAACACGTCATGATGGAAAAAGAGTCAGAAACCTGAATATCACGAGTCTGGAAGCTCTGACTGAGAAAAATAAATCAAGACGTCAAGAGATCAGCAACAGGACCGCCCGACAACAAGGACAAGTAAGAAACCTTCAGCAACAAGTCCAAACATACTGAACCCGAGACAAGTCCTGAAGTCAAAGACCGATCACATCCACAGGTCATGTGACAGGTCACATGACGAGCATCTCCTCACCTTCCATCACGTAGACCAAAGAGCCCACGTCGCCCTCTTCGATGATGCAGGCGTCTTTCCCATAATCCACCGGGTACATGCAATCCACGACCTCCTGGATCTGAGACAGCTCCAGGTTCTTCATGAAGTCATTATCCAAGATGGCCTCCTTTATCATCTCCTTAGACCTAAGAGGAGGAGGCAAGGAGAGGAGGAGACAAGGAGAGAAGGAGAGGAGGAGACAAGGAGAGGAGGAGAAGAGGAGTTCTGATGTTATTACAGACAGTGAACTGACCACAGACGCGTTTAAACTACGTGTACAAACGTCCTTCAGACACGATGTGGATGAAGTTCAGTGTGACAGACAGGAAGTCGTTTCAAAATAAAGGTCCTCTATCATCAGCTGATCATTAGCTGCTGTGATGAGCTCAACATGCTGATGAAGTGTTACTGCAGACAGACGAAGAGACAACCCACACACACTGTAACACACACTGTAACACACACTGTAACACACACTGTAACACACACTGTAACACACACTGTAACACACACTGTAACACACACGGCTGACGGCCAGAAGCCGTGGGATGGTAAATGAAACCCTGTCAGCTGTGTGTGTGTGTGTGTGGGCGGACCCCACATACACACACACACATACACACACACACACACATTAAGTTCTTATTGCTGCTGAGCACAGACAGAAAAAACATCATATTGTTCTGAGAAATGTGAGCAAAAGGCAGCAAACACACAAAACAAACTCTGATCAACAACTTCCATCAAAGATGAGACGAAACGTCACAGTTACAGGTAGAAACGTCACAGTTACAGGTAGAAACGTCTCAGTTACAGGTAGAAACGTCACAGTTACAGGTAGAAACGTCTCAGTTACAGGTAGAAACGTCTCAGTTACAGGTAGAAACGTCACAGTTACAGGTAGAAACGTCTCAGTTACAGGTAGAAACGTCACAGCTGCAGGTAGAAACGTCACAGCTGCAGGTAGAAACGTCTCAGCTGCAGGTAGAAACGTCACAGCTGCAGGTAGAAACGTCACAGTTACAGGTAGAAACGTCACAGCTGCAGGTAGAAACGTCACAGCTGCAGGTAGAAACGTCTCAGCTGCAGGTAGAAACGTCACAGCTGCAGGTAGAAACGTCACAGTTACAGGTAGAAACGTCACAGCTGCAGGTAGAAACGTCACAGTTACAGGTAGAAACGTCACAGCTGCAGGTAGAAACGTCACAGCTGCAGGTAGAAACGTCACAGCTGCAGGTAGAAACGTCACAGCTGCAGGTAGAAACGTCACAGCTGCAGGTAGAAACGTCACAGTTACAGGTAGAAACGTCTCAGCTGCAGGTAGAAACGTCACAGCTGCAGGTAGAAACGTCACAGTTACAGGTAGAAACGTCACAGCTGCAGGTAGAAACGTCACAGCTGCAGGTAGAAACGTCTCAGTTACAGGTAGAAACGTCACAGCTGCAGGTAGAAACGTCACAGTTACAGGTAGAAACGTCACAGCTGCAGGTAGAAACGTCTCAGCTGCAGGTAGAAACGTCACAGCTGCAGGTAGAAACGTCACAGTTACAGGTAGAAACGTCTCAGCTGCAGGTAGAAACGTCACAGCTGCAGGTAGAAACGTCACAGCTGCAGGTAGAAACGTCACAGCTGCAGGTAGAAATGTCACAGTTACAGGTAGAAACATCTCAGCTGCAGGTAGAAACGTCACAGTTACAGGTAGAAACGTCACAGCTGCAGGTAGAAACGTCACAGTTACAGGTAGAAACGTCTCAGCTGCAGGTAGAAACGTCACAGTTACAGGTAGAAACGTCACAGCTGCAGTAAAACGTCACAGCTTACAGGTAGAAACGTCACAGTTACAGGTAGAAACGTCACAGTTACAGGTAGAAACGTCACAGTTACAGGTAGAAACGTCACAGTTACAGGTAGAAACGTCACAGTGAATGTGAACTGAGAGGAAATGAAACTCTGATTTGAGATGTGGTCGACAGCGTTGCTCTGTCCCTCAGCAGGCTCAGTCCCACACACACACACACACACACACACACACACACACATACACACACACACACACACACACACACACACTTTCAGATTCATATGTGAACACAAAGATCTGTGACAGCAGCAGCTGCTCATCATGTCAGGAAAAAATCTGAAGACCAAAGACTGAGACCAAAGACTGAGACCTAAGACTGATACCAAAGACTGAGACCAAAGACTGAGACCAAAGACTGAGACCAAAGACTGAGACCAAAGACTGAGACCCAAGACTGAGACCAAAGACTGCAGGACTGGACTTTCCATGTGAACACTCACAGATCACCCATGAACACAGCAACAACAGAAACTGTCCTCTGATAATCTGACGTCTGTGTGCTGATCCACGCTGACCTGTGATCAGCTGACCTGTGATCAGGTGACCTGTGATCAGGTGACCTGTGATCAGGTGACCTGTGATCAGCTGACCTGTGATCAGGTGACCTGTGATCAGGTGACCTGTGATCAGGTGACCTGTGATCAGCTGGACGGTGTCTCTGTCAGTCTGTTCTCACACTATGTAACTTTGGGCTAAAACCAGAACCAGAACCTTCGGATGACTTACTGCGGGCTCTTGGGGTAGAAGGGCAGGGTGACATGGCTGAGGTCGCTGATGTCGCAGGCGGTCGGCTCCGCTGAGATGGCCTGCCGTTTGCTGCGGTGGTGGTCGGGTTGCAGGACGAGGTTCTGCTGCTGGGCCTGGACCTGCTGTGCGGTGGCGGGCCGAAGAACAGACCGGTACTTGTCCAACTCGTTCTGCAGCCGCTGGATCAGCTCGTCCTTCTGATCCAGCTCTAGCTCCAGCTCATCGATCAGCGTGTCACGCTGTCGAAGCTCCTCAATCTTCTCCTGCAGGGCGTACTGCAGGTCCCGGAGGGTTCCCATTGTTTCTGTGAAGGCGGGCCCGAGGAGTTCTCAGGGTTCTTCTATGGTCCCCAGGGTTCCTGTAGAGTTCCTTAAAGGATCCTCAAGGTCCACAACGGTCTCCTCAGGGTCAGGGTTTCTTCAGAACCTTGGTGATTTCTAGAACTTTATAATAACTCGATAACTTGAGGACCTCAGCCATTCCCTCATCTTCTCGGGATCTTCTCTGAGGTTCCTTAAGACAATCTTCAAAGTCGTCCAGTACCTTACAGCGTGGTTCATCAGGGCAGTTCTCTGCTCTCTGCTCTGCAGAAGTTCTTCAAGCCTGAAACAGGCAACAGAATTCAAGGTCAGTCCTGGAAAATTAAATCCACAGGTTCCAGGATTTTCAAAAACAATGTAAACAACGTGTTCCAGGTTCAAGGACGTCAGACATCAGTTTAAAGAGAGCGTGGACGGAAAGACAAACCTCAGGAGGAGCAGACGAAGAAGAAGAGAAGCGCTCACATCAGGTCCGGTTTGAGTCCCGACAGCGCGAGCTTAAAGACGGAAATATTCCGGAAATATTCCGGTCTGACGCGAAACCGGAGCGCACACGTGAAATTTTCCGGCGGAGAAATGAAGCTGCAGATCCGGAGGAGGAGAGCCAAAGATCGGAGTCAGAGGAGGATCTGGTCCGCTGTAATCACCGTCATTAGTTTAATTAGTTTAATGCGGAACAGCGGGAGGTCTGGAGGAGACCGACAGAGTCCAGCAGAGACCGACAGAGTCCAGGAGAGTCCGACAGAGACCGACAGAGTCCAGCAGAGTCCGACAGGGACCGACAGAGTCCAGCAGAGACCGACAGAGACCGACAGTCCAGCAGAGACCGCGACGTGCGCTCAAAAGTTATTCTGCCTCAACTCCTCCTTCCTCTCCCAAATGCACATTATACACACACACACACACACACACACACACACACACACACACACACACACAGGTGAGCTGCAGCCACCAGTAGCTGACAGTAACTCAAAAATTAACGTCTGCAGATTTTTCTTGTGTCCCAAAAACAGATTTCAGACTTTGAACAGCAGCTGCAGGTTTAAATTCAACAGCTGCAGGTTTAAATTCAACAGCTGCAGGTTTAAATTCAACAGCTGCAGGTTTAAATTCAACAGCTGCAGGTTTAAATTCAACAGCTGCAGGTTTAAATTCAACAGCTGCAGGTTTAAATTCAACAGCTACAGGTTTAAATTCAACAGCTGCAGGTTTAAATTCAACAGCTGCAGGTTTAAATTCAACAGCTGCAGGTTTAAATTCAACAGCTGCAGGTTTAAATTCAACAGCTACAAAACTGAACATTCATCCTGCAGTCTGAGCAGCGTCTGACGTCACATCAGCAAATGTTTCATGTGCCACATTCATCAAGCCAGAACTTTCCGTCCGTCCGTCCGTCCATCCATCCGTCCATCCGTCCGTCCGTCCGTCCGTCCATCCGTCCGTCCATCCATCCGTCCATCCGTCCGTCCGTCCGTCCATCCATCCGTCCATCCGTCCGTCCGTCCGTCCGTCCATCCATCCGTCCATCCGTCCGTCCGTCCGTCCATCCATCCGTCCATCCGTCCATCCATCCGTCCGTCCATCCATCCGTCCATAAACAGCTTGATATGTTTTATTAAGTGAAGTTTACAGTACAAAGACTGTTTGTGTTCATTCAGCCTGCGATGACAAAGTATGAGTGAGTAATTGTGTAGGTGTTTTTTCAGATTTTGCTGAGAAGAAACTGAGAAAGACGAGAAATGAGCGACGGTCTGTCTGGCTTCAGTCTCATCGCCACCGCTGAGAAATACACGAAACACTCGAGAGCTCGGCTGATCTTCTTTTCCTCTGAGCTTCCCTCAGTGAATAAAGAGGTTCTTCAACTGTTCATGGCTCCTTTAGAACCTCTAAACAACCTCTAAAGAACCTCTAAAGAACCTCTGAAGAACCTCTAAACAACCTCTGAAGAACCTCTAAACAACCTCTGAAGAACCTCTGAAGAACCTCTGAAGAACCTCTGAAGAACCCCTGAAGAACCTCTAAACAACTTCTGAAGAACCTCTGAACAACCTCTGAAGAACCTCTAAACAACCTCTGAAGAACCTCTGAAGAACCTCTGAAGAACCTCTAAACAACCTCTGAAGAACCTCTGAAGAACCTCTAAACAACCTCTGAAGAACCTCTAAACAATCTCTAAAGAACCTCTGAAGAACCTCTAAACAACCTCTGAAAAACCTCTAAACAAACTCTGAAGAACCTCTAAACATCCTCTGAAGAACCTCTAAACAACCTCTGAAGAACCTCTAAACAACCTCTGAAGAACCTCTAAAGAACCTCTGAAGAACCTCTAAACAACCTCTGAAGAACCTCTAAACAACCTCTGAAGAACCTCTGAAGAACCTCTAAACAACCTCTGAAGAACCTCTAAACAACCTCTGAAGAACCTCTGAAGAACCTCTAAAGAACCTCTGAAGAACCTCTAAACAACCTCTCTAGTCTCTGGTCCAGATGCTCGTCACCTTGTGGACGGCCTCAAAACAGGAAGTCATAAACAGGAAGCTGTGTTGCTGTCCTGTGGCGCCGCCTGCTGGCCACTCGCTGTCACTACAGCACACTGCAGCTCCTGAACACTTAAAGGAGGAAGACACAGGACAGATCACAGAGGACACAGGACAGATGTCAGAGGACAGAGGACACTGGACAGATCACAGAGGACAGAGGACACAGGACAGCTGTCCACATGTCGGACAGTTACACTGTAAAACTGCTCGTGTTGATTTTATTTTTCATTGTCATTCTATCATTCATTGTAATTGTACAACATGTTTGTGTTGATTGTTCTGTACATGTGACATCCATGTGACGTCTGTCCGTCCTGGCAGAAGGATCCCTCCTCTGTGGCTCTTCCTGAGCTTTCTTCCACATGTTTTCCCTGTTAAAGGGGAACCGAGGGTCTAAGGACAGAGGGAGTCACTGCCTGTACAGACTGTGAAGCCTCTGAGGAGAAATGTGTTTGTGACTTTGGGCTGTACAAAGAAAATCTGATTTGAATTGAATCACTCCTCATACACTCTTAAAGGTCTCAGGTGTGTCACCTCACCTGTGTGCAGACACCACCAACACCCACCCGCCCACACCGACACCTGTGCAGCTTCCACCGCCTGCATTTCAGCAATGTCCAGATGTGACCAGAGGCACCTGAACGTCACACAGTCATGTGACCAGAGGCACCTGAACGTCACACAGTCATGTGACCAGAGGCACCTGAACGTCACACAGTCATGTGACCAGAGGCACCTGAACGTCACACAGTCATGTGACCAGAGGCACCTGAACGTCACACAGTCATGTGACCAGCACTGACAAAAACCACGATTCTGTGTAGCTTCAAATGCAACTTGAGCGTGTGTGTGAGTGTGAGTGTGTGTGTGTGTGTGAGTGTGTGTGAGTGTGTGTGTGTGTGAGTGTGTGTGAGACAGAGAGCACTCTGATGCAGATAGTGACTGTTCTGTGGTCAAAGGACTCCAACACACACACACACACAGTCCTGCTGGTTTGGTGTGTATTTGCATGTGTGTGTGTGTGTGTGTGTGTGTGTGTGTGTGTGTCCCTACAGATAGCAGCAGGTTAAACATTAACACTGCCGGCTCGTAAAGCTAACACCAAGACAGTGAACCTTTGGAGTTTGATATGATGTGATCACACACACACACACACACACACACAGTGAGGCCCCTGATGACACGTGAACACACACACACAGTGACACACACACTCAGCTGTTCAGAATGACACAGGTCTGATCGGAGGGAGGTGATCTCTGAAATTGCTCAGGTGAGTTTTTGTGTTTTTAACTTTGAATTCATTTAAAAAGAGAGACTGTGTGTGTGTGTGTGTGTGTGTGTGTGTGTGTGTGTGTGTGTGTGTGTGTGTGTGTGTGGATCGACCTCTCTTCTTCTAAATGTGGCTAACTGAACAAACAGGCCGAGCTCAGTCAGTTTACTCAGAGAGCGCTTCACCTGTTTGCTGCAGAAAGTGCTGACAGCTCAGAGCTGCTGACAGACTTTCAGTCAGTTTTATTTTTATATTCAACATTTCGACTTTAAATGTTGGTTTGTCTGATGAAGAACTCGGATCTTTGAGAAGAAAACAGGCTGATCAGGCACATTTGTTGAAAGGCATGCTGGGAATCGTAGGAGAGAACAGCGACATGTCAATCATGTAAGGGGGCGGGGCCAACGTTGCAGCTGATTGGATCAAAGGCAACCAAAGAGGCGGTAGATCAATACACTGAATCGATTATCAGCAGGAAACTGATTGGCTGTCTGGTTTCTATGGAAACGTGTCGATGTTATGTTGATCGTAAAGTTTCCACAGTGAGATCTTTTATTTTGGCGGGTTTCCAGTCAGGTTGTGTTGTGTGGGAGATCCTGACCCAGCGTGTTCATCACATCATCCAGGTAACAGACCCGGCTCGCATGGAGGATGACCGTGTCAGTCACAGATAAACCTCAGATGTCTCAGGTCTGGTGCCAGATTAAACAGGAAGTTGAGTTTCTTCCTGTTCTTCAGCTGAAGGGTTAAACTTTGATGTCATCACTGACAGACTTCATTATCTCATCTTTAAACATTTGGACCTCGTTAGCTTCAACAGAATCGCAAAACTTCTCTTCTCATTTTGACCTGAACAGGCTTCCGTAGTCTGAGCAGTATTGATCTGTTGACTGTCAGGTCACCTGAACCGCTTCACCTTTAAACGCCTCTGACAACCATGAGATACAAAAACAAATGTTCTTTAAAGGTTCTCCAAAGGTTCTTCAAAGGTTCCCTGCATCTTTCTCCACAAACGTTCTGTGAAGATTCTTCATCATAACTGGACTTTTTAGAGCAGCAGCATGAAGAACCTGAACAAACATGAGGATAAATCATCGGCTCTGATGTTCAGCTGAAGACAAACAGAGCATGCTGGGGACTCAGCAGCGGATGAAGCTAGTGTTTAGCTAAGCCTAACCCGGACCTGTAAACCTCTGTTAGTTTATTAAAGTTACAAGATGTTGATGTAATAAATTAGTTCCCATGTGAAGCCTCGTGTGCGTCCATTGGGTCAGCCTGTTCAGTCCTCTGTCAATGATTACAGATCAGACCTTGACCGCTCTGCTGCTGCTGCTTCAAAACACGACTCGTATCTGTAGGAAAACAGGCCGGACGATCAGCAGAGTTCAGCTCTGTGAGGACAGCAAGGGTTTAATGTTTTTACTCCGTGCTCTGAACAGGAACCTCCACAACCATCTGTTAGGTACAGGAGGTAAAGCGTCTTGTTTCAGGGCAGCAGCTGGTCAGGTGACCAATCAGAAGTCTCCCTTTCCAAACTTGAGGTCTGTCATAGAGAGCACAGATGTACAGTCGGACATGATTTATTAAAAACATGTTGTTGTCTTCTCTTGTCTTGCAGTGAGCACCCCTAATTTCCCTGATTTACATATCGCTGTCAATCACACCCAATGGAATCCAATCAGAAAGCAAGCGTGGACGGACTGGCGGGAACGCAGAAGGAGGCAGCGCTGCGGGCGCTCATGCAGCGCACCGGATACCAACTGCAGCAGGTAGGAAGCTGCTGAACACGACCCGGACCTGAAACTGACTCAGTCCAGGTCGGGACCAAACCACGAGTCCCTGCTAGAATTGTTACGATGTCACTTCCTGTGTTTCAGGAGAACGGCCAGCGGCGGTACGGTGGCCCACCGCCCGACTGGGACGGCCCACCGCCAGAGAGAGGCAGCGAGATATTTGTGGGGAAACTACCAAGAGACCTGTTTGAAGATGAGCTGGTCCCTCTGTGTGAGAAGGTGAGACACATCACCATTTAATACATCGTCCTACAGGTTTCATGTTCTTATGAAGGTTTCTCTCTTCCGGTCTTCAGTTTGGTAAGATCTACGAGGTGAGGATGATGATGGACTTTAACGGGAACAACCGAGGTTACGCCTTTGTCACCTTCAGCACCAAACTGGAGGCCAAAGCTGCCATGAAGCAGCTCAACAACTATGAGATCAGGTCAGCCTCTTTACTTAGTGTGCTGAGCAGTGCCTTCTTTATCTTCTTCCTCACGTCATCTCCATGCTGCTCTGCCGTCCTACAGAAACGGTCGTCTCCTCGGAGTTTGTGCAAGCGTCGACAACTGTCGTCTGTTTGTGGGCGGGATTCCCAAAACCAAGAAGCGTGAGGAGATCCTGACTGAGATGAGGAAGGTCACCGACGGGGTCGTGGACGTCATCGTGTACCCAAGCGCCGCCGACAAATCCAAGAACCGAGGCTTCGCCTTCGTCGAGTATGAGAGCCACCGAGCAGCAGCCATGGCCCGTCGCAAACTGCTGCCAGGTAGAAACATTAATCCAAAGTTACCTGCAGGGCGTGTTGGTGCATTCAAAGATGCTCTGAGAAATGACAAGTGATTACAATTCATCCTAATGAGATAACGAAAGTTTGAGCATTGAATCAAATCACATATTTGGAGCCTCCTTGAATGCATCAAAATGACTTTGAGTTCTCGTCTAACTGTCATAAGATTCCAAACACAACTGAGAACTGAAGTGACTGCTGGGACGTGCCAAACATGTCCAGGAGCAGGAAGTCCTATTCAATGGTCAGATAGGGAGGGAGCTGTCATGGATACCGATGACTGGTTTTCTTGCCGGGTTTGGCTCCTAGCATCCCGGTGCTGATCCAGTTTCACTAAAAATCACTGAATAAAGTTCTAAAGTTGTTTTTGTACCGGACAGATGACTGTAGCAGCCTCACAGTGACTCACAGGCCCGATCAAACAGGAAGCACTCTGCTCTGACGGCATCAGAAGAGAGAAAGCTTTTGATTGGATGTAAAACTAGTACATGATGACATCATCGACCACTTTTTCTGGTTTATCAGGAAATGACAAACTGCAAAACACCATGAGAACACCTGAACACGCCGTGTCAGTGACTTTAACATGTCGATCACGTCGTAAAAGAAAAGACAACATAATAAAAAATGTCAAAGTCTCCTTTTGACTGACTGTAAGACTTCGTTATCACTAGCCAATCACATCCTCTGACATGGGTCAGTGTCCAATGGGAGAGGAGCAGTGATGGGTGATAAGATAAGCTCTGTTTGATGAAACACCCATAAACACACTCTGTGGATCAGGAAACTCTTCATGGACTCAATCAGAGCTGCTGCTCAAAGCCTCCATGATACAATAAGACAGCTTCACTGCTGCAACCAACAGGACGTAGATGCTGAGTCACTTCTGGTGGAGGTACTGCAAACCCACAACGCTGTTAAACACAGATGAACTATTCAACTGGCCCCAGAACTTCATATCGACCGGTGAATGTTGTGTAGCTGATCTGTGCGCAGTAGTTTCCCAACCCGTTGTCAACCCGTCCTCTCTCTCAGGTCGTATTCAGCTGTGGGGTCACGCCATCGCTGTGGACTGGGCAGAGCCTGAGGTGGAGGTGGATGAGGATACCATGGCAACCGTCAAGATACTGTACGTCAGGAACCTGATGCTGCAAACCACTGAGGAGACCATTGAGAAGGAATTTAACAGCCTCAGACCAGGTACTACACAACGCGGCAAAACGTTTTGTTTGGCGCTGCTGTTAACAGAACTCTGTTCAGAAAGATCCAAACTTGATCTCACAGAGAAACCTTCTTGTGTTTCAGGAGCAGTGGAGCGAGTGAAGAAGATCAGAGACTACGCCTTCGTCCATTTCACTCAGAGAGAAGATGCCATCAACGCCATGAACACGCTCAATGGAAAGGTCAGAGTTCAGATCACACATGGTTCTCACTCGAGGTTACCGTGTCCGTGACGTGTTTGATGACATCGTTTTCTTAAACATACCATGACAGATGTGAGAACACAACATGCACGTTGAAGTCTGACTGCAGTCCTCTGTAGCTGATTGTTCTCCTCCCTCCAGGTGGTCGATGGCTCACCCATCGAGGTGACTCTCGCCAAGCCAGTGGACAAAGACAGTTATGTCCGTTACACTAGAGGGACCGGAGGACGAGGAGGCTCTCTAGTGCAGACCGACTACACTGCCTACACTCTGGGACAGGTATGAGTCTTGCAGGAGGCCGTCCTCGTCCCTGATGCACTGCTGGGTCAAACATCAGCACAGTATGACTGAGAGCATGTTGTAACTCTCTTCCTCCTCCTCTTCCTCTTCCAGGTGTACGACCCCTCAGCGGCGTACCTCGGTCCGCCCATGTTTTACGCCCCCCAGGCCTACACTGCCATACCAGGTCAGTTTCGCTTCCCGCCGGCCAAAGCTCACGTCGGAGGTCGAGGTTTGATCAGGACGCCGTCTGTTCGAGGTGAGGACGGACAAACTTTGCTCTCCTCCTGAACTCCAACAGAACAAACTTTACGTGATGTGAGGGGAGCTCACGTTCACAAACAGAGCACTGTCAGTGTTCTTTGTCCATCTCAGGACCTCGTGTCTGCAGACCACAGGTCCAACTTTCATCTCAGCTTATAAACTTTGTTGCTATCGTCTTTTTTCATGACTTCTTATTATAAGAACCAAAAGAAACAGGAAGTGTCATTGTTTGTGAGTTGAGCTCCTCTCAGCTGTTCTGCAATCAAAGATTTCACATAAATGTTTTTAAAAAGATTTCCAGTTCATATGAAAAGAAATGAGTTTCTACTGGACAGCTGCAGACGATGACCAAGCCACTAAATCCCTCCCACAAGCAACCGCTGTCCAATCACAGCTAAGCCACCTTCAATAGTCCCAACCCAGGTGTGGAAGCTGGTTGACCTTACGTCATCTTCACTCGAGATACTTCAAAGTACAAACAAGTATTTAAGCTGAGCAGCTAAACAAGGACGTCATGTCACATTAACACTAGAACTGATGCAACAACAATGTTGCTTCTTTATTTACATTTTCATCTCTAATGACTCGTTGAACCTGTTAGCTTTAGTCTCAGTCGGTTAGCGTCATAGTAACGAAAGGTTAAATATTTAAATTAAATAATTAAAATAATTAATCCATCATGAAACTCCAAACAAGTCCAATAAATATGAAGAACCTTTTGTCCTTCACCATAAAGCGGTTCTTAAAATGGTCCGGCGCCTCGTAGAACCAGAGAACCATTGAAGAACTGTTAAGAACCATTATGATTCGTGCGAGGTCTGAAAGGTTGACGTGAGGTGGAGGCTTCTCGAAGGGTCAATTCATCATGACAGTCGTGATCTGCTCGTCAATGTGAACTTTATCCAATCACCTAAATTCATAGAATGTTGATTCAAACATGATTAACTCAATCAGAGCAGAAACTTTAGTGTTAATCAAAGACGGTGCAAAGAATGAAAAACTGAGAATGAATGAATGGATTACAGATAGAAGCTGTTACCATGACTGCTGCTGTAAGGTGGAGTGCCTGTTGACTCTGACTCAATAATTGTCTCTGATTCTTCTTCCCGGTTGATTTCCGGTGATTTGATTGATTTCACTGCCTTTTCGATCTCCTGTAGAAATTTACATGACTGTACCTGTAGGGGCTGCCGGGGTGCGGGGGCTGGGGGGGCGAGGCTACCTGGCCTACGCTGCCGGGGTCGGAGCCGTGGGCCGAGGCGGCACCTCCTATGGCTTGAAGGCAGACAAGCAGGCGGAGGAGAAGCTGTATGACCTTCTGCCAGGCATGGAGCTGACCCCTATGAACCCTGCTGCCACAAGCCTGAAGGCCGCCACCATCAAACCTGCACCACAGGTAACGGAACACACCTGAGAACCAGGAGGGTCAATACAGGCTGATCACTTAGTTTTGTCCATTTATATTAGTCACACAATCCACTGTTCAATGACCAGATCAAGGATACTAGACAGCTCCCATCCAGTCTACATTCAGTCCTTGTATGATCAGACTGTACTCTCAAATGTGACTGATCGAAGCTAAAATGTGCACCAGAGCCAGATTATCGTCCAATGACCAGTAGATCTTTAAAGTGTGATGTCATCATGACATCAGTCCTAACTTCATCTGTCTGCCCGTCCATCAGGTTCTGGAGGAGTTGTGTCAGAAGAATAACTGGGGTCAACCCGTCTATCAGCTCCACTCAGCCATCAGTCCAGACCAGAGGCAACTCTTCCTCTATAAGATCACCATACCAGCTTTGGCTACACAGTACCCCAACGTGTAAGAGTACTACTACTGTTCCCTCTATCAGTGCTTGCATCACTTCTACTTCTAGTCCACCTGCTACTGATACTATGACTGTAACTCAACAGTATACAGTACTCTGCAGTACTTTACTATTTCAATTGCTGCTATAAGACATGCAACTGTTTCTACTAACGTTTCTATTCAAACTACTTCTGATCATCAACAAGTCGACTGCTGTTCATTACTTAGTGCTTTGTGTATGTCAGTCACCAGGTCAACAGCTTGGTTTCTAGTCACTTTGCAGGTTAGTTAGTCACCTGACTATTAAAGTATTAAAGCAGCATCGCCCCTCAGTTTCAGAGTGTAATCACACTGTCCAGCTGTACTCGAGTATTTACTCTGATTACATTACTTCTGATCAATCATCATCCAGGTCAGCAGCAGCAGCTAATCTTACTGACTAGTCCAGCAGCAGTCAGCCAGCTCGGCGTCTGTCTTTCAGCCTTTTATTTCACCAAGCTCTCACCAACCACTAAAAGTCAGTCCCAGATTTACTCTTGTCCGGCTGAATGTTAGCTTACAGTAATATTCCATTACTAACTCATCGTGTCATGATCTGAATAAATCTAATTATTAGACATTAGACTCACAGTGTACCGTTACTCTGCAGACATCCCTTCACCCCCACTAAGCTGTGTGCAGCTGTAGAGGAAGCTAAAGTCCACGCAGCCGAGCACACCCTGCAGACGCTCGGCCTGCAGACGGAGGGCGCCGCCGATGCCAACTGTGCTACTGCTGCCGCTGTGGCTTCAGTAGCCTTCCCAGGTATGTGAAGGTCCGTACCCAAAGCCAACTAACACTTAACTCAACAAAGCGCTAACAGACTGCCAGCTGCACAAACACAACACGGAACACACGCATCACTGAGCAGCTAACAGACGTAGCAGCTCACTGAGAAAGCTTTGTGATGTTTCGTCTCGTGTCACCAGGTTACACTCTGGCGAGCCCGGCGTCGTCCGCGGTCGCCTCCCAGCTGAAGCAGGCCGTGTCTCTGGGTCAGGACCTGACCGCCTACACCACCTACGAGGGCTACCCTGCCTTTGCTGTGGCGACGCGCCACTCCGACGGGTACGGCGTGTTCTAGAAGAGCGGGAAGACAGGCGGGAAGACCGGCCGGAAGACAGGCGGGAAGACAGGCGGGAAGACAGGCGCAGCCGAGGACACATTCATGCTTTCTTTTAAAATCAGTTTTCAAGCTTTGACAGTAAAAACATGTTAAATGTGGTGAATGGGTTCATGTTGAGGTCCGTCACACTGCTGGCTGCATCCATCAGAACCAGAGTCGCCCTGAAACAAACTTCTCACCGTTCATATCATCGCCTCTGCTTTCCTACCTTTATTTGAATTAGGTGTCCGTACATACCTGTGATTATTCTGTGATTGATTAAGTATCTGGCCTGTGATTGGCTGTCTGAAGGTTTTGAATCAATGTTTTAATCAGTCGAAACGTTTTAGCAGTTTAGTCTCTGCTTGTTTACAATATTCAGAGGCTCAATCGGCTAAATAGATTTTATTATTTTATCCTTTTTTTGTAACAGTTTTCTTGAAGTTAGCTGGGATTTGTAGTTCTTTTTTCTCTATCACATTTAGTTTTGTGCTGTTTTGACGCTGCAGTGGTTTTTCCTGACCGACTCAAAGGTTTGAAGACGCTGCAGAGTCCGGGAGTTTAAAATGGTAAACCCTGTTTTAGTCGCTGAGGCATTCTGGACTTCGTAGTTCTTTAAACTGTGAATATGTAGTTTTTTTAGGTCTCGTGTGTTTCAAAGGAATCTAAACTTTCCCTCCCTCGTTGTTGACCAGTGACCCTTTCTGCCTTCCTGATTTTACGTTAACGGAAAGACAAAACGCTTTATTACGACTACCTGTAACACTGCTTTGAAATCAGCTCATTAAAAAAACACCTGCACGTGAACCGGAATAGAAAGATCAGCTGTTGAAATGTTTCAGATCTTGATCAGATCGTCTTGATATTTTTTTTACTGTGTTTCAGTATTTTCATGTTCGCGTCGTGCGTTGTTTGTTCCGTTTCTATGAAAGCTGCGATCCGGAACCTTCTGCAAAGGAAGCCGAGGAGCGCCAGCCTGCACTGTAGTTAAAGATGGTAGCTCTTAGCTCCTGATTTAAAGTCATGATGATGCTGCAACATGACTGGCCTCCTCGTGCTGACGTCAGCAGATCTTCATTTTCATTTCTTCATTTGAGTTTAACAATTGACGGCACCCGAGCTGTGAACATGCCAAAGCAGAGACAGTATTAAAGTGTGTGAAGCACTTAGAACTTATTTTTATACCAAGAGAAAGAATAAATATCCAGACACTATTTGTATTTTTGAGTTATTTTGCCTCTATAATTAACCCGGAAACAATAAACATGTTAAAGTGAATCAGTGCTAATATGTGATGGACAGAAGGAATTGTGGGTATTCTGGTGATATTTCCAAAAATAAAGAAACATGAATCAGACTGGCTGCTGACTGTGTCTGTTATTTCATTTTATATTCTTGCTTCGTGTACGGTGGCCCTGAGAGGTCAACAAACTGCAGCTGAAAGAACAAAACGTGTTTTCTTGTGTTTTTCTGCATTTTGGTGTCGGCCGGTTCGAAGCTCACTGCTGGTCTGGACAAACATCAGGCTCACTTGTCTCGCTTTGGAAAACTCTGGACATGATGTCAAACCAGCTTTTAACCTTCAAGCTGAACTTCTGAGATGTTCATTGATTTATATTCATAGTAGCACATCAGTGAGGACTGTGCTGTGGAGGCATCAAAGAAATGAACACTTGCATTTTAAAATATCTTCTGTATATGTATTTGAAAAGATGCAAACAGGTACAAAATGAACCAGAGTGGATTTTCTATGACTTGATGTGGCTGCACAGTAATCAATATTTTCATAATAACAAGAAATGAATCAAATCAAAAAGTTAAAAAGGCAGTCAGGTGTTATTTTGGTCAGACTGTGGAACGAAGATGAAACATTTGATCTGACTGTTCAAACACTCTGGATGGAGGTGAGCTCTGTGGAGGTCCTACTCTGCTGCCTGGCCTCCTTCCTTTTCAGCTCCATGAACATGGAGGTTAAAGTCCTCCAGCTCGATGTTCTCCTCTGGGCCTGGCTTCTGCCCCCTGGTGGTCTGGAGAGACACAAAGATGTGAGTTACTGCTTCACACTCTCAGTTCAACACACATGTGCTTAGTCCTGACGTGTCGGTACCTTATGGACAAAATAGACGGCGGTGATGAAGGACAGCAGAGCCAGCAGCATGAGGACCAGTCTGATGATATGAACTGATGGATCTGATGAAACACATGACAGCTGCTGCTGAGTTTGGACCATGAGCGCTTTGGACGAGTCAAATTAACTACACCAATTCTTTTGCTGCAGTGCTGTACGTCATAGATGATGTCACTGATTAACTTACCTGAACAGGTGATTTCTACAATGGAAGAAGAGAAGCCTGATGACAGACAGTCCCTCAGAGCAGAACCAGACCCAACACAGTCAGTAGTGACCCTCCATACAGACACAGATGAGGACTCTTCTCTTATTCGTGTTGAAGCAGCAGATCCACAGTCCAGCTCTCTGCAGACTGCTGTCGTTGAGTTCAGGGTCCAGTCAGATCCTTCCACTGGTCTCCAGTCTGCTTGTTTCACCTCCAGTGTTCCTGCACAGCGACTGTCTCCTCCCACCAACCTGACAGGTTCTGAACAGAAACAAGAGAGTCATCAGTCAGAGAACAAAGTGAGTTTCATCAGAACAGAAATGAAGCAAATCAAAGCTGCAGCTCCTCTTCTACCTGAGCAGGTGAGTCCAACAGCTTTTCCAGGTGAGCAGGTGTTTCTAGTTGATCCTGAGCTTCTACAGTCCAGGAGAGCAGACTCGTTGCCCCCACACTGGAACTCTTTGGTCCATGTTGGAGCCTCCACTTCTCCATAGAGCGCCCCCTGGAGGACTGAAGGAGCCCCACAGCCGAGCTCCCTACAGACCACCTCTGCATCCTGCTGGTCAAAGTCAGCTTCACACACTGAGGACCACCGCTGGTCAGACTGGGCAGACTTCACCTCCAGTCTGCCTGAACACAGACTAGTCCCGTTCACCAGCCTGACAGAGTCTGCAGAGAGAGAGAGAGAGTTTTAAAATGGGTCTTTGTGACTGCACGAAAAAGACACATTCAACGACCCACAGGTGACCCCAACGACCCCTCAACGACCCACAGGTGACCCCAACGACCCCTCAACGTCCCACAGGTGACCTCAACGACCCACAGGTGACCCCAACGACCCACAGGTGACCCCAACGACCCCTCAACGTCCCACAGGTGACCCCAACGACCCACAGGTGACCCCAACGACCCACAGGTGACCTCAACGACCCCTCAACGACCCACATGTGACCTCAACGACCCACAGATGACCCCAACGACCCACAGGTGACCCCAACGACCCACAGGTGACCCCAACGACCCCTCAACGACCCACAGGTGACCCCAACGACCCCTCAACGACCCACAGGTGACCTATTGCTAAATTACGTTTTGACTCCCTTGTTCATTAATATCCCAGCCAGTGAAAATAGGCTTACCTGAGCAGGTGATCTCCAGGATGGAAGGGAAGAAACCTAATGATACACAGTCCCTCAGAGCAGATCCGGGCTGAATGCACTGAGGAATAATTTCCCATGCAGGTTTGAGTGAAGACTTCTGTCTTGTTTGTGTAGAGACGGCAGATCCACAGTCCAGATTTCTACAGACTGCTGCTGATGCTGACTTCAGGGTCAGGGATGAGCTGTGAACTGGTCTCCAGTCTCCTCGTTTCACCTCCAGTGTTCCTGCACAGCGACTGTCTCCTCCCACCAACCTGACAGGTTCTGAACAGAAACAAGAGAGTCATCAGTCAGAGAACAAAGTGAGTTTCATCAGATCATCAGCTCTTACAGGTGAGCAGGATGTTCAGTTATAGCTGAGTGTTAGTTTCAATTAGCTACCTAGTTAAAATTTCAATTTTAACATCACAGATGTTTACCAAAGGGCTTACCTGAGCAGGTGATGTCCATGATGAAAGAAGAGGAGCCTGATGACAGACACTCCCTCAGGGAATATCCAGACTGAATACACTGAGCACTGACCCTCCATACAGACACAGATGAGGGCACTTCTCTCATTCCCATTGAAACAGCAGATCCACAGTCCAGCTCTCCACAAGCTCTACCTGCTGCCTTCAGGGTCCAGTCAGATCCTTCCACTGGTCTCCATTTTCCCAGATGTTTGAGCTCCAGTGTTCCTGCACAGCGACTGTCTCCTCCCACCAACCTGACAGGTTCTGAACAGAAACAAGAGAGTCATCAGTCAGAGAACAAAGTGAGTTTCATCAGAACAGAAATGAAGCAAATCAAAGCTGCAGCTCCTCTTCTACCTGAGCAGGTGAGTCCAACAGCTTTTCCAGGTGAGCAGGTGTTTCTAGTTGATCCTGAGCTTCTACAGTCCAGGAGAGCAGACTCGTTGCCTCCACACTGGAACTCTTTGGTCCATGTTGGAGCCTCCACTTCTCCATAGAGCGCCCCCTGGAGGACTGAAGGAGCCCCACAGCCTGAGCTCCCTACAGACCACCTCTGCATCCTGCTGGTCAAAGTCAGCTTCACACACTGAGGACCACCGCTGGTCAGACTGGGCAGACTTCACCTCCAGTCTGCCTGAACACAGACTAGTCCCGTTCACCAGCCTGACAGAGTCTGCAGAGAGAGAGAGAGAGTTTTGGATTAGACAGGATGCTCCAGGCTCTTCATTAGCTGGCCTGACAGTTTAAAAGCTAATGTCCAGCTCCATGAGGAGTAACTGAACATTTTCCAGTTTTTGTTGGAGGTATCGTGTCAAAGTCTTCAAGCCATCAGCAAGAATACAAGCAAGTCCTGATTACTTCACTCATGATCCAACTGATTTACAACATCCTGTCAGAAAACCACTAGTTTCTGATCAGGAGTAATGTAATCAGAGTAAATACTCGAGTACAGCTGCACATAGTTACACAGTGGGCATGAACAGAGCACGCCTCCTGAATGTGTAATGGTTGTTATTTCAACTCTTTGCCTACCTAAGCTCTGAGTGTTGTTACAGAGGTTGGTGATGACGTCATCAGTGATGGACAGGAGAGATGAGAAGTCATGGAGGACGTACAGTCCATCAGGACTGGAAACAATGGACCACAGCTTGCTTATGTCAGCATCCCTCACACCTGTGAGAAAGATTCTGTGTCACAACATGAAGCCCAAAAAAAGATCATTTGGTCTGCAAAGTCATAAAAAGATGCTTTTGCTATGCCGAAGATAAACACCAGAGTGACAGCTGTACGGGGCCATTCCTCTTTTTTCAGCTCGCCTTTCTTCTGAGCAGCTTTAGTTCAAACTAATTCACTGTTACAATCAAGCTGCAAACATGCTCAACTTGATTTTCAAGCATAAAAACTAAACGTGCTTCCTGCCATGCATTTCTTCTGGTCTAAATTATTCTAGCTTCCTTGTATTTCAGTTCTTCTGAGGCTGTGCTGCGTTCTCAATCACCGATAGCGTAGATCTGAATGCCGGTGTCCTTCAGGTGCTGCGAGGGAGTGTGTGTTTCATCTTCGGACTCTCCGTCAGTGAACAAGAGAACAACCTTTCTGGAGTCTGCACGCATTCCCACATCAGGTCTAAAGTTGTTATGGAGGATGTGCTCCAGAGCAGAACCTGTATGACAGTAAGAAAGAGGCGTCAGAAGGTGCTGTGAGGTTATTCCTGGTGTTTTGTCTTTGTCTTGACATCAACCCGTCAAAGTTCTGATCTCGCTTTAGGTGGCTTTGATTAGTCTGTCATGGTGTGAACCTGGTGTGGGTTGGACAACATGCTGTAACATCACCTAGTTGGGTTCCTCCTCCTCTCTGTTCCAGATTGTTGATGGCCTCCAACAGGGATTGATCGGTCCGATGGGTGTTCAGGTGCCACTGGGTCTCTGCGGTGGTACTGAACAGAGTCAGACCTGCAGAAAACACACAGCAATGTGTGAGACCCAATGACAGTACTAGTATTTGTAGTACACAAACAGTACACAGTGTTAGTTTGAATAGTAGTAAAAATATTACCAATCTGGACTTTATCTGGACCGATGTCGAAGGCGTTCACTATCTTAGCCACAAACGACTTCGTGGTGTTAAAATCATCTGGCGAAATGCTCCCGGACTGGTCCACTAACATCACAATGTCCACCTTGTCCGTGGTTGCACACCGAGGATCTGAGGAAAACAGGATTGTGGGAAACAATTATCAAAACACGGCACAGCTAGCCATGCTAGCAGCTCTGTGAGAATGAAACACACTGTGTTCACCTGCTGAGGTGTGTTTCCCTTCAGCCCAGAGTCCTGAGGAGAACAAGGAGTGTGTGTCAGGAACACACACACTTTATTTACTCAATCCAACAATATTCAGACCAAAAAAGTCACTAGAACGACTTAGCTGAGATGAAAACACCAAAAATGATCTCCATGAAGTCCTTTCCATTTTTTCTAACCACCAAACATCATAGGTCATAAGGAAAGGTGTGAAGGAGAGGTGTGAAGGAGAGGTGTGAAGGAGAGGTGTGAAGGAGAGGTGTGAAGGAGAGGTGTGAAGGAAAGGTGTGAAGGAAAGGTGTGAAGGAAAGGTGTGAAGGAGTAATACAAAAAACACAGAGAGAACTACAAAATAAACTACAAAATAAAAGCCATAATTAAAATCCTGCCTAACTGATTTTAATTTGGTATTTTTACAGAAGTTTCAGTCGTACCTGAACTCAACAGCAACATCATCAATAGGTGATCCATGTCCAGGTGGTCGGTCCGTCTCTCCTCGTCCGTCTCTCCTCGTCCGTCTCTCCTCGTCCGTCTCTCCTCGTCCGTCTCTCCTCGTCCGTCTCTCCTCGTCCGTCTCACTCATGTTAAAATGTTTCTTCTTTTTATCTTGTCATCAGCAGCCAATGAGCTTCTTCTCAGAACAGCAGCTACCAGATAAGACTCACACGTTCAGCCGACCTCACAGATTATTATTAATGATCTCAAATTAATTCTTTATTTACGTACTTATGTTCAGTTTTTCCTTCTTTTTGTGTTCATGATTCAAATGAACGTGATGTTTGTATTTACTGAGTCTGTCTGTCTATTCTGACGTGCTACTCCTCCCTCGGTTTTGGTCTCACAGACACAAAAAGGTCTCAAACGGACCGGCTCGGCCGGGAATGGTGTGCTGTGACTTTTCTCAGAGTTTCACCAAACGGTTTCACCAAAGTTTACAATGGGTGTGTATTGGTAGAATGTTGTCAGAAAATACATTTGCAAACGGCTCTCGCGGCCACAGACGTCACAGAAATAATTTCTACATAGAAAACATTCGTGCATGATTAGAGCAGCAGGGAGGTGATACAGATACAGATATACACAGGGTTACCATGGTAACCATCTAATCAGCTGCTCATCAGTCAGTTTGTACTCGGCCTCTTTCCTGTCACAGAAAAACTGAGAACTTCGTCTCATTCACTTTAAAAACAACAGCAGACATCCACCACCATCCATCTAATGCCTCCACCTCCATGATTGAATGTCTGTTTAAATAAATAATGTGTACTGTGTGTGTGTGTGTGTGTGTGTGTGTGTGTGTGTGTGTGTGTGTGTACTGTGATCACTGATGGGAGTTTGTTGCATGTTTTTTTTCTTCTGTTCATTCTCTGAATCATTTTTAATCCACTTTAAACTGACGTGTCTGCGCTCTGTCAGATTCGTATTACAGCTTGAAATATGACACAAGGTGAAACGAGCTGATCTTAATGAAGAACAGAAACATCTGCCTGGATCTGAGCAGAAACAAAGGAAGTATAAATGTTACTTCTACAGCCTCTCCTCATGCTAACACACCTCAGGTTTCATCAACAACTGAGCAACGTCAACTGTACAACCAGAAACCAGGTGGTACCTGAAAGCGGAGGGGTCCGTATGGGGTCCTGGGGGGTTTTCCAGTGTTGAACTCTGTGCTGAAGAAGATTCCCTCCAGTTTGGCTGCCGCTGTTGTCTTTCACTGCCGGCAGCTTCTGACGGCACTGAGCGTCTCTGGAGCGATAAGAGGGACACAGACAGAGGTCAAGGCCCAAAGATGGAATCAAATATCGTGGCATCAAAATCCCCCCACTGTTGGAAAACTTATTTCACGTGAATTACAGAACCATGATACAAAATATTAGTAAGAACTGGACAGATGGTCGACGCTTCCCTCATCCATGGCAGGTCAAACCTAAACTACTCTGCCTGGAGACATTCCTGAATCTACTTTGGATAAATTAGACAAGCGGATTTCAATATTTAGACTAAAAATACTTCAGCTATCCAGATCACACGGACGTCTCAGACTTCAGGTTGTCTTCAGGTGGCTGGACACAGAAGCTGTATTCAGAACTTTGAGACTTTGTAACAAAACGGAGAGACGGGCCCGGGGCTCCTCGGCGGGGCCCGGGGCTCCTCGGCGGGGCCCGGGGCTCCTCGGCGGGGCCGTAAAACAAACCGTAAACAAACAAAGTGAACTTGTAACCACGCGGCGTCAGTGTGACACAGATGATCAAAATTTCACGTCTTTATTGTGTCGAGCTTCAAATGACAGAAAAACTAAAATTCCACAGTCTTCACGTGTTGAGACAGACGTGACTAAAACATGAACACAGCAAACATAAAAATATTAACTATTAAACATCAACGCTGTCCATGTGTCCCGTTTTTACAGGAAATGACATCACAGGAGTGTCTCTGTGAGTCGCCGTAGAGACGTGGCGGTCTCTCGGGCAGTTAGCAGCAGGAGCTTCTCCACGCAAGTTAGTGCAACAAATAACATGTCGTCGTGTCTGCAGCGTCCTCAGGAGTCTCTGGACGTCCTCTGGCCTTCCTCAAGCGTCTCCGGACGTCCTCCGGCCTCCTCGGGCCTCCGGACGTCCTCCGGCCTCCGGACGTCCTCCGGCCTCCTCGGGCGTCTCCGGACGTCCTCCGGCCTCCTCGGGCGTCTCCGGACGTCCTCCGGCCTCCTCGGGCGTCTCCGGACGTCCTCCGGCCTCCTCGGGCGTCTCCGGATGTCCTCCGGCCTCCTCGGGTATCCCGTGCACTCTGAAGCGGTACATGCAGGTGTAGTCCTGGTGGCCCCAGTTGGACAAGACCTGTACCTCGATGATGTGGAAGGAGCGGTCACTGTCCTCCTGTCCACAACAAAAACAGACATCATGAGATGTGAGAAGAAGATGGCTGCATTCCACTTCCTGCACTCAGACGTCTGTACATCTGGGACTGACTTTTAGTGGTTGGTGAGAGCTTGGTGAAATAAAAGGCTGAAAGACAGACGCCGAGCTGGCTGACTGCTGCTGGACTAGTCAGTAAGATTAGCTGCTGCTGCTGAGATGGCTGATTTTTGGTGTATGTCACTCACAGTGACGGAGAAGGTCTGCAGAGCTTCTCCGTCCTCATTGTAGGTGTAGCTTCCCAGCAGCGTCCCTGTCGCCTGACTCTCATCGTCCAGACCCTGAAAACACAAACTAACACTTCAGGACTCAAACACCAGACAAACGTTGTTTTCTCGCCTCGGCGTCGCTCTCTTACATAGACGCTGAAGTCTCGGGGGGCGCTGTGCAGCGTCCCACTGGGTGCCAGAGCTTTGGGGACGTGCTCCAGGGTGAAGGCGGAGGGGACGACCCTCATGGAGAGGCGGATCACCAGGAAGCCCGCGGAGCCTTTGAAGGCCCAGCAGTTCCCTGGATGGACGTCCGGCTGCAGGAGGAAGACTCATCAACCTTCACCAGGTGATAACTCAGTTTCTAGCAGTGATCTAGAAAGAGGCATGTCAGAGGCGCGTTACCTGGATCACAGCTCGAGGAGACTGAGAGAAATACCAGAGAGGAACCCCGAACAGACTGAGCAAAGCCGCCTTCGTCTCGTAGGTCTCGGAGCAGCGAGTGCTCAGGATGCTGCCACCTGCAGGACGAGCACAGACATGCCGGTCAGGTAGAGGTCACGTGACGTAAACAAAGATCTGATGTCAAATGAAAACAGGAAGTCAGTCCTGACAGTACCTCCAGACTCCAGAGCGTAGTCGGCGAGGCCGGTCCGGTCCTGAGAAAAGATCCGCAGAGCGTTCTTCACGATCACGTGGACGTCCTGAAGGAGACGAGTGGTCAGTGAACATCGTCTGTAAAGAGGGATGAACTACATCTGAATCTGTGCTCCATCACCTGCTCGCTCACGGCGCCCCCGGCGTGCAGGACAGCCTCTCTGAGCGTCTCCTCACTGCGGCGTCGCTCCAGCTGCAGGCTGACGTTCTGCAGGATGCTGAGCTCCAAGGAGGCCAGCGCCGCCTGCAGGTCGACCCCGCTCACGTACTGCTGCGACAGCCACCGGAGCAGCGACTCTGGGAGGCCGTCTCCGGAGGACCCGTCCCTCGCCGTCAGCTGGTTGCCGTAGACCAGAGTCCGGACCTCCTCGCGGACCTGAGCGGAGATCTGATCCGAAATCTGACACAGGACACGGTGGAGAGGATGAAGTTACAGGAAGTGCCAAGAACTGAAGTTCCTCAAAGCTAACAAGGCTAACGGCGAGCTAACCGTCTGCTGCAGTCTGTCCAGGCGGCTGCAGCCGTCCCGACACCCAGACAGACCGGCGACATCCCGCCTGACGTCCTCCAGAGCCGCCTCCAACCGTGCAACCTCTGCCAGCAAGGCATCATGGGACTGACGGTCCACGCCGACACTGCAGGAAGTTAAAGACAACTTTAAAGTGGCGCTGCACTCAGAGCGCCGCAGAACTTCGAGATGAAGGTGAAGGCCACCTGACGGCAGCAGGCAGCATGGATGAAGGTGAGACTGCAGCTCCTCGTCTCTGCTGCACTTCCTGTGTGTTAAAAAACATGAACAGCTGTTTAAACACGACGGGAACATTGCAGGAACGTTTGTTTAGGGTTGTGTCGTACCTCCGTGCTGGCAGCCAGCGCCTGCAGCTGCACCTCCAGCTGCTCCAGACGGGACGCGTGACTCTGCTGCTGCCACAGATCCTGCTGCCGAGTCTGCACACACACACACAATCAATCCTCGTCTCATGACCCGTATCTCTGAGCTGACCTGGGTCTCCTGGTCCCGGTGTGTCCGGTATCTGACCTGTTCCCTCTGCCGTCTGTCCTCGTCCAGTCGTGTCCTCAACTGCTCCAGCTGCTGCTCCATCAGGCCGCTCAGCCACGCCTCGTCCCCGCCGCTCCGAGCAGAGATCTGCTGCTGCTGGAGGTCAGTGTACAGCTGCAGCACCTCCCTGTGCCTCTGCTCCGCCTGCTGCCCTCCGGCCTCCACCCGCTCCCACAGCGCCGTCAGCCTGTCCTCAAGACGAACAAGCCGTGCCGCCTCCCTCAACACGTCCGCCGCCACAGATGCTTCCTGTGAAACGACAGAAAGTTTCAGAGCGGAACAACACGACAGCAGCTAGAACAGGGCGGGTCAAGTACCTCCTCCCCTGACGGGGTTTCAGGTGGAGGTCGACTGTACATCGGCTCCTCGTAAGGCTGCAACTCCCTCGACTCCTCCACGGCGGAGGACATCGAGTCGTAGTCTGAGGACGGACTGGGAGCTTCAGAGACCGCCGTGCTCCACTCTGTGATGTTAACAGGAAGGACAGACCAGAGACCAGCTGGACCAAACCAGGACAGGCCTGAAGGACCAGACAGCTGGGTTAGACAGAACCTGAGGTCCAAACGGACTGAGAGTCTGCAGGGACGTCAGAGAGACTACGTCCAGGTTTTAGACAGACGGTGGGAACTTACTGAGGAGGAGCAGCAGAGGGAGGAGAACCAGGAGGAGTCTGAGAGGAGACCTGCAGGAGGAACATCATCATTAAGACAGACACAGACCATCAGGAGAAGTCAGACGGTGATGTAACATCTTCAGAACCAAACTTGCCGAGTCAGGAGAGAGCCGGGGGTCACGTGATGCCATTGTCTGTTCAGCCACCTGTACAGATCAGCTGCTTTCTTACCTACACACACACACACACACACACACACACACACACACACACACACACACGTTATTTATTTCATTCAATAATCAGATGATTCATTAGAGCCTCTCACCAGCTGAGCGGATGGATGCAGGTCACCAAGCAAGAGAAGAAGAAGAAGACGACATGCTGCAGATCAGAAGAAGAGGAGGAGGAGCAGAGGGCGGGCGGGCGGGGCGGGGCGGGGCGGGGCGGGGCGGGGCGGGCAGGAGAACCAATAAAAACAGGTTTGACCTGCAGAGCGTCCGGCGCTCACAGAAGATGAACACAGTTTCTTGGTCAGGGGCCAAAGTGCTGACGCTGCACTGTGAGTCAGCTCAAAGAGACACGAAGCTGAGGAGGCAAAGAGACGTCAGAGACGTCAGAGAGACGGAGACGTCAGAGACGGACTTCACGTAACATCAGGACGGCATGCAGCGTCTCACTGAACTGATAATAAATCTACTGACGCTGAGAGAGAACGTCACATTAACCTGTGAAGACTGCAGCAGTCCACGTCAGCACCAACACACAGGACGCCACTGAGCACCAGACTGACGGAGAAGATACTGAAGAAGATGGAGATGATGGAGATGATGAGATGGAGATGATGGAGTTGAGGGGACAGTAGCTGTCTCGGAGTGCTGTTTGTCCTTACAGTCGTCACCTGTTGGTGTCAGCAGTGTGTTTAACTGTCTGACTGAACACGTTAACATGCACACAAGCAAATCAGAGCTCAACAGCTGGCAGACACGGGAATGAAAGTATGAGCTACAACTTCTCCTGAGGACGTTCTTCATGTTCTGAAGGTTGGAACAGTCTACCTGCACACTATCAGGGCTCAGGTGAGCTCCAGTGCGATTTCTAAGACCACCACGGTCTAACTAACTCAGACATTCATCATCCACGAGTCTTACTGCAGTGATCTGGATAGGAGAACTTTCTCAACCTATAAAGAAACAATTAGCTGTATTTAGAAAGTACAGTAGTTGATGTAACTTATGAGTGAAAGTCACTTTGAAAATAAAATAAAAATGTGGACACTCTTCTTAGTGACCAGACAGTAATCAACAATCATAGCAGAGCTGGAAACACCAGTAAAGTGGCTGTAATGGCGCTTTGGTTGATGTAATAGCTGCACTTATTGCTATGTGCTAAGAAAAGCCTGAAGTGGTGCAGGCTGAGCTTTTATACAGCGGACTATCATTATATATAAAAACAAACAATGCCTGGCTTATTTTGAGTTCAATCAAAGAAACGTTGTAGCTACAGATGTTGCTGGATGACCTCTAGCTGTCTGTTATTCAGCACGAGCTTTAACCAACACAAAGAAAAGCGGCTGTGACGGCGTGTTTAATAACTCACACAGAGATGCGGTGGCATGGAGCTCCTCCTGGTCCATGGTGGACTCCCTCAGGTCCATGACTCCACAGCGACTGGACCGAGCTGCAACAGAGAGGAAACAGTCAGGACTCACTCAGGAACAGATCAACACCTCACCATGTCCTCCACAGCAGTCCTCCGAGCTCAGGACCAGCACCGGCTGCAGGCGGAGACAGATTTGCATTTTGCCATGGCAACAGCCAAAGTGAAGCGAAGTGAAGGGGTGCAGCCTATTTGTTTGGACAGGAACACGACAGGTGAGCAGTGAGAGCTCAGGAAAAAACATGATCCAGACGGAGTCAAAGCATGGAGGAAAACTCTGAACACACTGAACCAGAACGTTCTGTCAGCTTCCAGTCATTTCACTTCCGGGCGGGTCTCCTCGCAGAGGTTCCTCCGGGCGGGTCTTCTCACAGAGGTTCCTCCGGGCGGGTCTTCTCGCAGAGGTTCCTCCGGGCGGGTCTCCTCGCAGAGGTTCCTCCGGGCGGGTCTCCTCGCAGAGGTTCCTCCGGGCGGGTCTTCTCACAGAGGTTCCTCCGGGCGGGTCTCCTCGCAGAGGTTCCTCCGGGCGGGTCTTCTCACAGAGGTTCCTCCGGGCGGGTCTCTCGCAGAGGTTCCTCCGGGCGGGTCTTCTCACAGAGGTTCCTCCGGGCGGGTCTTCTCACAGAGGTTCCTCCGGGCGGGTCTTCCTCGCAGAGGTTCCTCCGGGCGGGTCTCTCGCAGAGGTTCCTCCGGGCGGGTCTCCTCACAGAGGTTCCTCCGGGCGGTCAACTGATCGTTGTACCGGTCTTGTGGTCCTTTGATTGCCCATCAGTCAAACTGTGCAGAGAGAGTAGCTTCAAGAGAAGAAGGTCTTGTTCATCAGGGCCATTAAAAGGACGTTGTACTGGAGCGTAGTTCACAGGGAGCTGTAGCTGGAAGGCCAAGCTCGAGTTGTCCGTCTCTCCAACGCTCATCTTTGGGTAGAGCTACCAGCTGACGTGGTTGAACATGATCAGGGTTCTACAGGGCGACCTTCCTTTGGAGGCAGACCCAGACGTAGCCCATCCAGCCTGGGGGAAGCCTCAGGTACTCCGTCGACTGGAACACTCTGTTTGACCTGCTGCCATCGTGACAGTTTGGAAGTCAGTCCAACAAACTGATCGTTGTACCGCTCGGGTCGGACACAACATCTCAAGGCTGCTTCAAATGAGGCGACCTGTCCGTTAGCTCATCTATCTGTTTACATGTTGAGTATGCTGCTATGAGAAGGTGATCGTGACTCTGCAACAGGAAGTGATTTAACAGCACCCAGTGAGCCCAGGTGAAGAAGAGTGGATGCCCAACAGAACCAACACGTCTGGACACACCTGTGGACCGGGACCACACCAACTACGAACAAACAACCTCTCACAGTCGGTACCTCCGTGAGTGTCATCAGGCTGTCTGTTGACCTGTGGCAGCTTTGAGGCCAGGTGTGTCAGCACAGACACACACCTGGCTGCAGCTGTCCTGACACACAGCAGGCCGGAGTCCAGCCACAGCTGCAGCACATCTGGAAGAACCAAACATCAAGAATCAGGTGCAGGTAACACCTGAGAGTGTGACTCAGTCTGACTCACTGCAAAGAGGAGGAGCTGATTTACATGTGAGAGATACAAATATTTGTAGAGGAGGAGGAGGAAGAGGAGGAGGAGGAGGAGGAGGGGGAGGGGGGGGGGGGAGCTCAGTCCATGTTTCATGGAGTGTGAGGAAGCACAGCAGCAACACAAAGACCTCTGATTGGCCAACAGGTACATACATGTTGAAGGAGTCCGGCCAATCAGATCTCTTGCTGCTGCTCTGTGGGAGGGACTTAAAGGTCCACTGCCTGCTGTTTTAAAGTGATGTCACTCGAGTCAGCATCAGCTGGACTCAAAGACGTGACGTGACCGCACCTTTGCTGCAGGCTACTGATGGATGTGAGTGCATGCTGCGTGCTCAGGATCTAGATCTACGTCACGTTAAGCGTCGTGAGGAGGAGACGTGGTCGCTCAGGTGTGCTACCTGTCACGTCGTGGTGTTTCTGCAGTGTCAGCTGATGATAAAGCAGAGTGAGCAAGGACATCACGCAGGCTGCTGACCTGTCCCACACGGACGCCAGCACACCTGCTGAAGAAAGGTACGTTACAGCCAAGCAGCTGATGAGCTGGTGTAATAATCCACAGTGAACAGGAGGGGGCGCTGCTCCACCACACACAACAACAACTACGTCACAGCCAACATCCTCCGTTTCATGACATCACATGCTCACCTGTCCGGGTCTTGCGGCTCCGGTCTCTGCAGTAGATGGTGGATGTTTCTGGTTCTTCTGGCGCCGAGTGCCCCGTCCCCAGCACGGAGGAGGAGGTGTACGTGAAGGACTCCTTCCTGCCCGAGTGGAGCTCACAGTCTTTACAGTAAACCCTGCTGAGCGTCTGGACCAGGTGTTTGGGACAGCGGTCGTCTGAGCCAATCAGAGTGCGGTCTGCCAGGATGGTGCTGTGCTCTGCGATGATGGTGCTTTCTGTGACACAGACAGGAACATGTAACCGGCTCAGCTGCTTCTACGGACATAACGGCAGAGGAGAAGAGAGCGAAGAGGACGCGGACGGAGGAAGTGTGTCAGTGTTACGGACAGGTGTGTTTAATTATGAACTCACCTTTGGGGTCGACGTCTTGGTCCAAACCTGAAACATCACAGGAGGAAGATCACGTCAGACAAACCTCGACCATGTTTGTGTTTCCTGTCCCTCCAAAATAAAAGCTCTTCTGACTGACAGTACTTTCTGTTGATCTGTTGTAGAGTGAAACGTTTCCGTAGACGTTAACCTGTCAGTCAAGCTCCTCGCAATGCTACCTGCTGGTCTGGAGGTTTGCTCCTTACCCCAGAAGGTGTCGACCGATGTGGTCTCCTGGACGGAGGAGTCGTCCAGCACTGAGGAGAGCAGGGAGGCGTCAGAGGCGATGCTGTGGAGGCTGCTGTCCAGCAGCGACGGGCCGGTCAGTTTACGAGGAGTGTTGAGGAGAAGAGACTCTGAGCAGGAGACGGAGAGCTGCTGAGAACGACGAGACTTCAACGACCTGGAGGAGGAGGAGGAGATGGTGGATGAGTGAGCAGGAGAAGAAGGTGGAGGTGGAGGAGGATGACACTCTCACCTGGTGCTCCTCCAGCTGGTTCCTCCCACACTGAAGGAGGCGCTGCTGTGCGGCAGGCTGCGGTCCAACAGGCCGTCATCGAGCCGCAGGCTGCGTCTGGACATGACGGCGGCGTGGACGACCGACACGATCGGCTGCTCCTGCTCTGAGTCCGACGCTGCTGAGGAGGAGGAGGAGTAGCTGGAGCTGAGGAGGAGCAGCGAGTTACAGGAGCACCGAAGGGCAAACAAGCACGCTAATTGTGCCATGTTGCCATGACAACCACCAATCATCATAGTTCACTAAATAATTAAAGTAACCGTCTGTTTCAAGCACCGCCCCTTTTCTCTGTCATCCAATCACAGCTGAGCTTTGTTTTGATTGGCTTGTGTTGGCCATCACACCGCCAACACTGGTCAGTCACTTCCTGTTTGTTTCAAATTAAAAGCCCTCCAACTGAAGTCCTGTGACACCTGGTGGTGGAGCTCAACACTACAGGTGTGGAGTTTACAACACGTTCTACAGGTAACCTGACCACACACACACACACACGGCGGTGATACACACAGGTCAGTCCAGCCCCAGCTCTGCAGCTCCACGGCCTCGTCACAGGACATCCGAGGGAAGAGACACACACACACACACGTTATACACACACACGTACACACACACACACGTGTACACACACACACACACACACACACACACGTACACACACACACACGTACACACACACCCATGTGGCAGCAGTTCAAGTTCACCTTAAACCTGCTGCACACTTCACTTCCTGTTAGAGCTGCAGGTCAGTGAGCAGCTTAGACCACGCCCCCCCCCCCCCCCACACACACACACGGAGCAGACAGACAGGTGGAGCAGACAGACAGGTGGAGCAGACAGACAGGTGGATGAAGGTGACGCGTGTCCTGACGTGGTCACATGACACGTCATCAGTCTGATGATTGACAGGTTAAATGTGTGTTTATATTAAATGTTTATTATTCACATTATGTTAATTTATGTTAATTACACGAGTGATTAAACAGTTTGCTTACGTCACGTGTCTGCCGTCATTGTACGACAGTTAAAGGGCCTGCCTGCTTCCAGCCAATCAGCGTTAGACCTCAGAGAGATGACGTCCCACAGGACCAATGAGATCTCGCGGTGGGCGGAGCCCCGCGAAAAACAAACGGCCGGCGTTGCTAACGTTAGCTGTTAGCTCTCAGACCGGCGACACGCGACAGAGACAAACACGGTAAAACGACAGACACGGTAAAGTACCGACCTCCAGCTGAGCTCCACAGAGGCGGTTACAGGTGGAGCGGGAGCAGGTGGAGCGGGAGCAGGTGGAGAACGTCAGTTTCTCTGTTTCCCGGGTAAAAAACGACGTCACTGGTCAGCGCGCGCTGCCGTCACTCTCAGCTGAAGTCTCGTGAGCGGAAGTTCCTCTGAACGTGGACTGACAGACTGCTAACGGGGCGCACGCGGAGGTTTACCGGCCGGAGGCGCCGTGATCGTCGAAGCTGCTCTTATAGCGGCGGGTTAACGGCCCCGCGCGGCTGGTTAACGCCCCCGCGCGGCGGGAAGACCGAATGACATCAGCGGCTGCGCTGCCAAAGATCAAAGAGGGATGTTGAGATAGTTCACTTCCTGCCCGCGCGTGACGGCTGCTGTCGATATGACATCATCCACACGAGGCTGGCGCCAGATTCAAGATGAATATCAACACGTGAAGAGTCTGACCACAGAGCAGGACACACACTCTGTGTGTGTGTGTGTGTGTGTGTGTGTGTGTGTGTGTGTGTGTGTGTGTTATTGACCACCCAGCCAAATCTGAACGATCAGAAATAACTTAACGAGGCCCTCCACAATACACTGCTACATCACTGCTACATCACTGCTACCTCACTGCTACATCACTGCTACATCACTGCTACCTCACTGCTACATCACTGTTACATCACTGTTACATCACTGTTTACATCACTGTACATCACTGCTACATCACTGTTACATCACTGCTACATCACTGCTACATCACTGTTACATCACTGCTACATCACTGCTACATCACTGCTACATCACTGCTACATCACTGTTACATCACTGCTACATCACTGTTACATCACTGCTACATCACTGCTACATCACTGTTACTCACTGCCTATCATGCTACATCACTGCTACATCACTGTTACATCACTGCTACATCACTGCTACATCACTGTTACATCACTGCTACATCACTGCTACATCACTGTTACATCACTGCTACATCACTGCTACATCACTGTTACATCACTGCTACATCACTGCTACATCACTGCTACAAACTGCTACATCACTGTTACATCACTGCTACCTCACTGCTACATCACTGTTACATCACTGCTACATCACTGTTACATCACTGCTACATCACTGCTACATCACTGCTACATCACTGTTACATCACTGCTACATCACTGCTACATCACTGTTACATCACTGCTACATCACTGCTACATCACTGTTACATGGTCAGTCAGCAGATCTGGACCAACCATCCTGAACGTCATGTAGTCAGTATTCTGAGTGTCACGTGAACGTAGTGCTGTCTGTGCTTTTCCCATGAGTGTGTGTGTGTGTGTGTGGCACAGGAACATTTAATACTGGCAGTTTGTTTCTGAGCTGTGTCACCTGTGTAACTCTGACTTCACTGTGGTTGTAGTGATCCAGTAATGCTTCTAGTTTTCTGTTGCATCTTTTGGTTTGACTGGTTGTAAAGCATGTAGCAAAACGTCAGACAGTTCTGTGCTTCACCTGACATAACATGAGCAGCTATAGCAACTTTGTGTTTTGAAGGTGACAGCAGAGGTGACGTTTAACTGGAACTCACATCCTGTAGACGTCCTTCAACAGGATCCTTCCAGCAAACAACCCACAACAAGAAACGCTTGAATTCACAGGCTGACAAAACATCACACGTCTACACAGAGCAGGGAAGACAGTTGTCACATGTCCTAAATACACATCACTGTCAGGATTCAGCTGTCGTGTCGAGGTGCCAGTGATGAAACTGAAGGCTGTTCGTGGTCCTCGGTCCTCTGACACCAAAGAGCCAAAGGTTCTTTCTTCTCAGCAGGTCTTCCACTAATCTGAAGATCGTGGTTTTGATCTCCAGCTCCTCCAGACTGCTGAACCCCAAACTGTGTCGTGGAGGAGTCTGTTCATCAATGGTCAGCTCAGTTAGTGTAGAGAAAGTTCACAGGAGTCCAAGCTGTCTTATGCTGACAGGTTTACGAAGCTTGAAGAGACCTGAGATTTAACACTGTCCCTACAGGGACCTGAGGACTTATGAGGACCCGTGTAAGCCCGTATGTGGCATGCTACAACAGAAAATATGCTCACATGCTGACATCAGAGTATTTGTTTTAAACGCCTGAAACACGTGATCTCGCGATGATGCTGGGTTACAGCAGGGCAGTGAATTTAACTGGAATCAGCCGCACATCCTGTAGACGTCCTTCTACAGGATCCTTCCAGCAAACAACCCACAACAACTCTTGCAGAAAGTAAGCACTGAAGAAACGCTTGAATTCACAGGCTGACAAAACATCAAATATCTACACAGCAGGGAAGACAGTTGTTAGTCACATGTCTTGGAGATGGAGTGATCAACAATTATCGACATACACCCAAATCCACCTCTACATTTGTTCATAATCGGTCAACACTGTTATGGAGAGATTGCTGAAGTCAAAGGTCAGTGGTGAGGTCAGGAAGAAAGAAAGTGTTCAGGAGCCTCTGATGTCTGAGGCTGTATTATTTATTAGCACTTGATCAAGGAGAATCAGAGACTCTCAAAGTTCATCAGAAGTGTCTGAGTCGGTCTCACAGTCTGTCCAACTCATGCTGGTGGACAGACTTTAAACCCGAGGTAACGCCACAAACACGACACGCCCAGAATCAGGTGAAGAGAAGCTTTTACCAAGGACGGAGTCTTTGTCAGTTAGTCTGCAGACACAGACGTCTGTTCACAGACTGGAATGTCAGTGGCCAGCTGTCTGTTCTGTCTAAGCAGGCAGCACCAGAGTTCTTGGACCCGGGCCACAGTGTTGAGACAGGACGGCACCTGCTACTGCCAGCCAAAGACAAACAGCTAACACTGCTGAGCTCGAGGCCACACATGACCTCATGTCACCTTTAATGTGTCTGTCTGTCTGTCTGTCTGTCTGTCTGTCTGTCTGTATGTCTGCCTGTGATTAGATCCATTTAAAATGTGTGTGTCACTCAGAACACTGCAGAAAGAGGAAGGTCCATAACAAACACAAGTTCAAATATCTGCATGGTGAAGATACTGTAAGAAGTAACTGTCTCTGATCAGTGAGGCCTTAAACCTGTCACGTCACACGAGCTGTGTTTTGTTGTTTACACACATCATCTCTAAAAAAGGCTCATGCTAACATTAGCTAACAGCAGCTACAGCTGGCAGCAGTTTGTTCTTCAAAGCTGTCGATCTTTTTGGTTTCATTTCTACAATCGTCATGTATTACCGAGCCATTGGTAGAAAAACAGACGGGTTATGGAAGAAATGAATAAAGGGAAACAGGAAGTACTGAGTTTTCAGAAGAAGAGAAGATGATGGGCGTATTCACGAAAATATCACATTACACCTGTGCTGATATATTTGTTTTAAACTAAGTACACACGTATTGAGTTACTATGTATTTTGTATGTGTGTGACCTCACGGAGCTGTCTGCAGATAAAAGTCGTGAAGTTGTGAGATTGTGAGCAGTTTGTTTCCTCATGCAGCCACAGAGACAGGTGAGTTCAGACAGGTGAGCACCAAACCAGGAGACACACGCCTGATAAATCCACGCGTTGTAGTTGTTTGCGTGTTTTTGCCGATCAGAGCTCAGTTTTATTTAACTTTGATTGCTTCAAATCTACAGTGTAAAGTTCTGAAGTTCTGACTGCCGCTCCACAGTCTCTGCGGTGCTGAGCTCAGTGTATCTTTGTGCTTCATGTGAATTTACTGCCTGAACATTTGAACTTGTTCTTCAGAGCATCGGACAGATCCACATCAGCAGTCAGTTCCTGTCAGCAGAAATCTGACGATGAAGGTTTGTCCACTGACATCTTACAGATCTCAAAGTTCTGTTTAACTGTGAACAGACTTGTGATATCTGACTTTGCTCACACTGCCATGAAACGGAGGCCAAACTGTTAAAACAGTGTGTAAGATTCAAAACTCGTCTCCTCTGTTCCAGCTGCTATCAGTCGTCGTCCTTGTCCTCCTCGCTTCAGTGTTGACCAGCTGCAAAGAGCTCGTCCAACCGAAGGACTGCAGTGACATCCGTAACCAAGACAAGACCAAGCCCAGTGGAGTGTACACCATCTATCCCCTTGGAGAGAGGTCTGCTGCCCAGGTACACTTCACCTTCTCTGTTCTCCTATTGGTCAATGTAGAGGTTTATGGTCCATCCATTCTCTTCTGCTTATCTGGGTCGGGACGTGGTAGCAGCAGGTTTAGCAGGGCACTCCAGACGTCCTTCTCCCCAGCAACACATTCCAGCTCCTCCTGGTCCCTCCAGCAGGTTAGTTTGCCACAGGGTCTCCTCCCAGTTGGACATCCTGATCAGATGCAACCTGGTCACCTCAGCTGGCTCCTTTCAATGCAAAGGAGCAGCGTCTCAAGGGGACACGGTCATAAACTCCCATGACCCCCTCAGCACCCTTGCAAGGGTTAAGAGCTGGTCCATTGTTCCACGACCAGGACTGACTCTGCATTGCTGCTCCTGAATCTGGGGTTCGATAACTGGACGAGCCTCCATTCCAGCACCCCAGAGTAAACTTTTTAAGGCCTTTAAAGCTTTAAACAGCTATCATCTAATGGATGTGTGTTTGTGTGCAGGTGTACTGTGACATGCTCTCAGAGGGAGGACGGTGGACTGTGAGTATTTTAACACGCATCAACTTCACCAAGTCACAGCCAAGAAGTTTTTCCATGTGTACACTCAGACAGATGTATCAGAATGAATCAAGTAACAGTAAAAATGTTGTTATCTGGAAACTTGATCTGTCAGCTATCTCGTGTGTTTAGCTAGTTAACCCCATCCCGTCCCTCCAGGTGTTCCAGAGGAGGATGGACGGCTCGGTGAACTTCTACAGGCCCTGGGATCAATACAAGGTCGGCTTTGGTAGAGCTGCTGGAGAGTACTGGCTCGGTGAGAACCCAAACCAACAGTCATGTGACTTCATGAAACTCACAGTTCACAAACAAACACGTTGGATACATTTCCGTCCTCATCAAACAAGGATTTCAAATCCTGCTTTGTTCACATCATGTTTACGAGCTGCTTCTTCACCGTCTTTGCTGGTGTTTCCACGGCAACACATCAAAATATTTCTTGGTGTGTAATCAGTGTTCTCGTCATCAGGTGTCGTGTGAAGCCATTGGTAGGACTCTATTGGGGCTGGGCAACATTTTAAACATTTACAATCAACCACCGTCAGTCCAGCAACCAGCGACTGTCGACGCATTCATGCAAACACCATCACCAACAGCAGATATATTTATCCAAACGACAGTGAGGTGTGTACAGCGTAAAAACCTGTGTGTGTGTGTGTGTGTGTGTGTGTGTGTGTGTGTGTGTGTGTGTGTGTGTGTGTGCGTGCAGGTCTTGAGAACATCCACCAACTGACCCGCCAGCGAAAGTACGAGCTGCTGGTCGACATGGAGGACTTTGAAGGAAAGAAAGTGTTTGCTCGTTACTCCTCGTTCTCTGTGGACGCTGAGTGTGACGGATACGCACTGCATGTCTCTGGATTCAAAGATGGAGGGGCGGGTGAGTATTAGTGCAGGAAGGAGGGCTGTAGGGGCGACAGTGCAGGTTGATGGGGTCACTTTGGTTGTAGGTATTCATTGATTATTAATCAGAGCTCCAAATGAATAGTTTACTGTATTTCATGAGACTGAATCAATCAATGAACTGGCCATGTTTTCTTGGGGTTCCCCCACCTGCCAAATCCACTTTACCCCCTGGTGGCAGCACAGTATCCAACAGAGGCCTTAGTCCCAGCAGTGTTTGTAGTATTATCATTAGTGTCATTGTCAGGATTTAACCCTGTGGTTCATGTTTCTGTAGGAGACTCCATGGCTGTTCACAACAAAATGAAGTTCTCCACCTTCGACAAAGACCAGGACACCTGGCCTCAGAACTGTGCCAGAAAATACCTGGGGGCGTTCTGGTACAAGAATTGTCATGCTGCAAACCCCAACGGGGTTTATCTTTGGGGGGCTGATAAAACTCACTATGCTATTGGAGTGAATTGGTACCAGTATAAGGGTCATTACTACTCCCTGAAGAGCATCAGCATGAAGATCCGTCCTGTGAAGTAGTTCTCCAGGACCAACATACAGCTGAAGATCAGCTGATGACTTTTCTCTCTTTTCTCTCTCTGGTACAAAATCTCACTTCATCTTTAGATGAAACAGACAGAGTCTGATAACATGTCGACAACTTCATTAACTTCCAACTCAACTTATAGCAAAGCAACAGACAAAAAAAACATGAAGACAAGATAAATATTTCCAAGTTCAATCAAAGTTTGATTGTGTGAAATAATAAAGTCTGAGCAGAAAGCTGAGGTGATCTGAGGTCTTCATTTTGTCTCTGGTGTTTTTCATCTGAACAAAAAAGAACAGATAGAGCTGGAAATCACAAACCGCCAACAGTTAGACTCCAACACATCGACTGTGTCCTCATGAGTTCAGCTTGTTTAACGTTCAGTGTAGAGACAAACAGACCGGATCGGACCGGATCGTAATCGGTAATTGTATTAATAAAGTTAAAATGACTGTGTTCATTTTCACTGTTATTAATATTAAAAACCTGGTTACTACTACACTACTGTGTAGTGGAAATGCATTGAGTTTATTAGTATGATTACATACATCTTATTACTTGCTTCACATTAAGTTTATTAGTTAATTTATAACCTCCTGTATGTAATTCAAATGGATGGAAGTCCTGTATTTTGACCAAACATTGTTTTTGAGTGGTAAAAATACTCTACATGTCATTCTGTGAACCAAAATACACAAACATGGAAATATTTTCATTGTTATGCTGATGACACCCAATTATATTTATCGATCAAGCCTGTTCAAACCAATCAGAATCTAAACTCCAAGCATGCCTTAAGGATATAAGAAGTTGGATGACCTACAATGTTCTGATGTTGAATTCAGACAAAACTGAAGTTTTTGGACCCAAACACCTCAGAAACTCTCTTTCCGGAGACTTGGCTACCTTAGACGGGATCACGCTGGCCTCCAGCTCCACCGTAAAGAATCTTGGAGTTGTTTTTGATCAGGATTTGTCCTTTAATGTCACATAAAACTAATTTTGAGGACTGCATTCTTCCACTTACGCAACATTACCAAAATCAGACGCATCGTGTCTCAAGCGGATGCAGAAAAACTAGTCCACGCATTTGTTACTTCTAGGCTGGACTACTGTAACTCTTTGTTATCAGGCTGCTCCAATAAGTCTCTGATCTAATTAAGAATGCTGCTGCACGTGTTCTGACTTCTGCTCAGGTCATCCCTTAGTTATGCTGCCATAGGACCAGACTGCCGGGGGACCCCCACCCCTCTCTCTGTCTGTCTCTTTCTGGGTTATGCCTAGTCAGGCACGGTATTGGTTGAAGATGCCAAAAACCTCTCTCTCTCTCTCTCTCTCTCTCTCTCTCTCTCTCTCTCTCTCTCTCTCTCTCTCTCTCTCTCTCTCTCCCCATCTGTAAACATACCTGCCTCATCAATGTTACTAACTAATCTTCTTCCCTGAGTCTCTGTGCTTCTCGTCCAGCAGGTTCTCCTGGATCGTGGCTGCTGCTGTGGTCCTGCTGATGTCCACTACATATATTATTACTGTCATTATTGCTCCCATCTCTCCATCACAGTTTATAGTTAATGATTTCCTGCTGCTGTGCATCTGTGTCTCTCTATCACAGGTGCTGCTGTAATCATTCTATCATTCATTGTAACTGTACAACATGTTTGTGTTGATTGTCTGTCCGTCCTGGCAGAGGGATCCCTCCTCTGTGGCTCTATTGACCTGGATTTTAGAGCCAGTGTGGGTCAAATGAAGCAGAACCTATGTCTGTGTGTTTTTGTATGGGACAGTGGTGACAGAGTTCAGGGGGGAACCTCAACACACACACTCTCACCTGCACCTGCAGTGTGTGTGTGTGTGTGTGTGTGTGTGTGTGTGTGTAATGGTTGTATTATAACAGTTTCAGATTGTTTTTAGCATTTTCAGTACCAATAATTAAAATCTTTATGTGTCAGGTAAACAGGACATGGCGTCATGTGATACAGGTGTTTAGTGCTCTCATGCTGTTGAATAATAATGAATTTATGGTCCGTAGGTTATTTATATATTCCAAACAGTGAAGGCTCGCCCTAACCTGCCTGTGATTGGCTGACTGCCCTCACCTTGACCAATCTCAGTCCTCGTTTAACTGGAACTATCAGCCGTACATCCTGTAGACATCCTTCTACAGCAGCAGTTTTCAACCAGGGGTGCGTGACCCCTAAGGGGTCTGCAGAGGTGCTGAAGGGGGTCCAGCAATTTTTGTCATAATTGATGAATTGAATGATTCCATTATGCATGTTATTACAGGCCATGCTGAAAACGTGACACATTTAAATAAACAAGAATTAATAAAGGTCAAAGTTCTAGTAAGTAATTCACAGGGATGACGGTCACTAGTCACATGTCACGCTGGCATAGTGATGTCATCACAGAGGATTTCTGGGTATTGAAGTTGACTGCAGTGATGCAGGAACAACATGTAACTGTATGTGTAACACTGACGCCTTGTGGTTAAACTGTGTACTGCAGTTCACATTTCAAACACGGAGTCGTCTTCTCCTCCACAGACTGAACCTTCAACATGTTTTATTTCATGAAGCAGCTTCTACGTCTGAGCCTGACTTTGAAAGAGAAATCAGATGTTACCTTGATTGTTTCACAGCGTGACGTTCAGCAGAATAAACTCTTCTGTAGACCTCGGTACAGCTCACAGTAACGTGGTCGTCTTGACTCGGTCAGTCCTCCATACTGACTCTACGGCTGCTACAGTTCTGGGAGAACTTGTGCTCTATGAAAGTTGATATATTCAGCAGCAGCAGGTGAACTGAGGTTTGGTTGCTGTGCAGTGAGGAGCCGAGGTTCAAACGGAGGTTCAGACTGAGGCTCTGCAGCGCTCATGCTTCATGTTGTTGTTCAGTCAACGTAATAAAATCGATTTCGTTACATTTTCAGTGCAAATCATTGTTTTAATTTATGGTGATGCATTTACACTTCAAGTTCAAACATTTGAATGTCTCTGGGACAAAACAAGGAACATTAAAACATCATTCATACAGAAGTGGTGACATCATTTGTGCTTTTTGCTTTTTCTACCTGAGGAGATCTCTGTTGGTTTGGGAAACTCACTGACATCATCTCACATCATTGTGCAGACTGATTGACTTTAGTTCAGTGCAGTTGGAGAGGTTGTCTCCATCAAGGCTCGGGCGGGACGTAATCCTGCGGGTGGTTTCCCTCACGGAGGCGCCCGAAACAGCCGAGCAGCAAGTCCACTGCCGTGCTGACCGTGGAGCGGACGCCCTCTTCGGTCTGAGCCCTCAGAGGATTCACCTCCACCATGTCCACCGCGGACAGGAGACCTGCAGGATGAGCAGCTCAGATTTAGTCCATGAATCCACCCGGATGATCTAATCAGTGTAAAGACGACTGCCCCACACAGAGGCAGCTGTTGGACAAATGTTCACATATTCATTAAGAAAAAGACGAGCTATCACGTGTTTCAAGTCGTACCTGTGTGACGGATCTGTTCAGTGATGTAGATCCCATCTCTGTAGGTCAGCCCACCGACTACAGGTGTCCCGGTCGCCGGGGTAACGGTGGGGTCGATGGCATCAACGTCGTAGCTCAGGTGGATCGGCTTATTCCCTCTGTTCAAAACACAGAAACACATTAACTTTTAGAGTCACTCCATTCAGCCAGGACAACATGGGCAGTCCTTCATCAGCAGGTGGAGCTCACCTGGTACAAAGGTAGTCACATGTCTCCTCCATAACTTTGCCGATACCAAGTCGATCCACCTCTGTCATGGAAAACACCTTCACGCCCAGAAACTTCAGGAAGTAACTGTCAAAATAAAAGAGAAACCTTCCTGTACTTAAATATGCTACATGTTAGCTCGTCTATGTTTAAGATGCGAGCACACTTTGAAGATGCTGGACTCATGAAGGAGGCTCAGAAACTTACTGCTCTCCTGGGTCCACGTCTCTCAACCCGATGTAGACCAGATCTTTGGCTGACAAACAAGGCTTGAGCCAGGAGAAGTTTGGCAAGGCAGGAAGCTGTCGACACGAAGAACAACAAAATCTAAAAATTCAACCGATGCAAATTCCTCAGGACCAAAGTTCTTCCATGTCAGAGTTCTTTATGGAAACACCACACACACAAACTGAACTCCACCTTCATACAGATGGTGAAGCGGTTTAAAGGTGGAACTGATGACTCGTGGTCCAGAATGTTTCTATGAAACTCAGGCTGTGTGCAGCAGGACCGACCTTTGACTGCAGCTCGTGGAGGAGGAAAGAAACAGGCTGTCCGTGCATGTTTCCCGTGGACGAGGTCAGCGGTGTGTTGATGTCAGAGTGGGCGTCGACCCACACGACGCTCAGCTTCCCGACCGCCGCCGAGTGACCGTGGATGGATCCGATCCCCAGACTGACGAGTGACAAACCACAGAGAACACAATGATGGATCACACAGCAAGTCGCTGATCTGACTGATTGTTCATGTCGACATTTGGAGTCAGCGTGACGTCACGCCGTGCTCATCACGTGCTTTCTTCACACGTGAGCGTTAACTGAACTCAGCGATGGCCGATCGATCACTCACCTGGACTGTGTGTCCTGCTCGTGGATGATTGACAGACGGAGATGCTGTCTGTCTGACTAAAGTCAACAATCCCCCCATTCAAATATTGACTACATTAAAGCAGAGTGTGTTTTATATTCTACTACGAGGGGACTACTGAACCTCTGTACTTTAGTACATGCTACTTTAACTTCCACTCCACCACGAATATTTCACACTTGTACCAACTTATTACATAAAAACTCTTGATAAGCTTCTGTTATGACGCAGCACTGTTCTACTAATGTACACAGAGTATCTCAAATTGGCTCCACATTGAGGAACTACAAATGAAATGTCCTTAAACATTGAACTAATTACTGATAATACTACCTGTGGGGACTCACCTGTGGTCTCCGCCCAGCATCGCTGTGGTGTGTCCGTCCTTCTTCACGGCCTTCACCGCCTCTGACAGCCTCTGGTTGGCGCTGCCGACCGCCCGAGCATTTTTCACCCGACCGACCGGCTCGTCGTCCGGAAACTCCTCAAACGTCAAGTTACCATAATCCTTCACTTCACAGCCTGCAGACACAAACTCAGTGAGATGATACGACAGAGGTGACACACAGATCAACATGACGTCGCACCGATCACACGTGGACGTGACGGAAAACGTTTTTTTACATTTTTAATATCGGATTGGTTGAAACTACTGAAGCTGTCGCTTAGTTAAAACATGGTGGAATTCCCAGAATGCTCTTTGTGTGAACATTAACTGTGTGGAAATGTTTCATTTTACAAGCTGCTGCTGCTGAAATGAGTGACTCATGAAACCACAGAAGTTTAGGCGACAGCGTGCGTGTCTGCTCGTCGCTCCAGCGTACATCCATGATCGCTGCACACACACCTGATTCACATTAAAACAACATGATGTCAAATAACATCAAACAAATTCAATCAGTGTTTTCTGGTGATGTAATCATTCATGTCTGCGTCCTGACCAATCACAGGCCTCGTTTAGCAGAAACGACAGGAGTAAACCTGAACGAGTCATTACACCAAGCCAGCCACACACACACACACACACACACACACACACACACACACACACACACACACACACACACACACACACACACACACTCATGTCAGCAGTGTTAAACCTGAACACACTTATGTACAACTGCATAAAAGTACACAAGCCAGTCAAACCTGTTCAGACCAGATGAAGCTCTGCTGCAGGACGAGCGCGAGGATTAAATCACAATAATTAACTTTACCTGTTACCTGTGATCAGGTGACCTGTGGTCAGGTGACCTGTGGTCAGGTGACCTGTGATCAGGTGAACGGTGTCTCTGTCAGTCGTACGTCTGTTCTCACACTGTGTAACTTTGGGCTCCGGTACGTAGTACGTAACGCTGTTAGCAAAGTTGTTGACTCATCATAAGAAATACACATTAAAGCTGTTTACCACAGCACAGTTACTCTGCTGTAACTGTGAATAACAGAAGGTTATTATGATGAATGACTCAAGTCTTAAGTTATTACACACACACACACACACACACACACACACACATCTATTTGTGTTGTTGGACGATCAAGGTTGAATGCCTCTCTGATTTTGTCTGCTGCGTGCCATTAATAAAACTGACAGTGTGTGCAGCATGACAACACACACACACACACACACACACACGCACACACGCACACACACACACGCACACACGCACACACGCACACACACACACGCACACACGCACACACGCACACACGCACACGCACACACGCACACACACACTCACACACACTGAGGTCTCGAGGGTGTTAGATTTTAAAAATGTCCCCTGTTAGCTTCAAGTCCTCTGTTTGTGAAGGTGTAACGACGCTCAAGTCCACAGTTAGATAGGTTCGCAAGTGCACACAAATACATACATTATTTAATTATTATTATTATTATAACGAGATAACTTTATAATAATTATGTTGTTATCATTTTATTGTTGTGTTCAGGATCCATCTTAACATTCAGTTTATGGAGCTCTTCATGGTCTGACCTGCTCACACACACATTACTTCACCTGTATCTGTTGATCCTTCACGAGGTCTGCACGAATCACGAGCACTGGAAAGTAACTGAGTACATTCACTGAGAGTAATCGAGTACATTCACTTAAGTATAACTTCAAGGTACTCGTACTTTACTTGAGTATTTTGTACTTTTTACTCCACTACATTTATCTGTATTAGTATTAGTTATTAACACACACACACACACACACACACCTCGCTCCTGTAGTTTCTGCAGCAGTCCAGCTGTTCGGATCAGGTCCGGTCCTTTCTCCACTCCACCTCGAGGCTGCAGCACAAGAAGAAGAGTTACAGCTCACACACACACACACACACACACACACACACACACACACGCGCGCGCGCGCCCTCACCTGTCCCTTAGAGAAAGGTGCTCCGATGATCCCCACTGACGGCGCGCGCTGAGGATGATGATGATGAAGACACCGTCTGTTGACGGTCAGCGCGAGCTGCCGCAGCTTCCTCGCGCTCCTCATGCTGACTGATCGGTACTGACACACACACACACACACAGACACACAGACGGCCTCCTAAATACACTCCGTGACGTCACGAATAAGTTAATAAGCAGCTGGTTTGAGAAGAATAGTCCATATGCAAATGAGCTCAGTCAGACACAGTGTCACGTGTCCAGTGGGTTCAGGTGTTGTCATGTTCAGTGTGTCATTTACTGATAAAAAGGTGTGATGTCATCTGTGACGTCACTAGACAAAAGAACACCTTCAGAAGTTTCTTCTGTGAAAAGCTGCTGTCTGCTGGTCCAGAGGCTGAAAGATGTTCTGACTGTCTGCTGACCTCCAGATGAACCACCACGAGGATGCTACATGTTACTCAAGCTGTCACACCAGCTCTTCCTGACAATCAGCTGTTAGTTCCTCAGAAATATGAATAAAAACGGAAACAGTGCAGTCAAACTGAAACTGAAGGTCACGGCTCCTAACTGTAAAATATGAACTTGTTGTCTTTAGTATGTTCTCTGTGTGAACATTAAAAAAGCATCCAAACGTCTGTTCTCACACTATGTAACTTTGGGCTCCGGGTTGGGAGAAGTACGTAACGCTTTACGGCACTAAGTCACACAGCACCAACTATTTCACTGATTCTGGTGAAACTGGATCAGATTTTATGGAGAAAATGTTTCCTGGTTTTCCCTCTGATGTCCTCCGGCTGCTCCGCCTCAACTCTCTGTGATTTACAGAGTTTATGATGGACAGTGAAGTAAACTGCTGACAGCTGGAGCTGCTGTTAGCTCATGTTAGCTCAGTCTGTTAGCTCAGTCTGTTAGCTGCTGTTAGCTCATGTTAGCTCAGTCTGATAGCTGCTGTTAGCTCAGTCCGTTAGCTGCTGTTAGCTCAGTCTGTTAGCTCATGTTAGCTCAGTCTGTTAGCTGCTGTTAGCTCATGTTAGCTCAGTCTGTTAGCTCATGTTAGCTCAGTTTGTTAGCTGCTATTAGCTCATGTTAGCTCAGTCTGTTAGCTGCTGTTAGCTCAGTCTGTTAGCTGCTGTTAGCTCATGTTAGCTCAGTCTGTTAGCTGCTGTTAGCTGATGTTAGTGAAGGTGATGAAGAGGTGTTCAGGTCCAGCAGTCAGCAGCTTCTATGGACATGATGGCAGAGGAGCAGAGAGTGAAGAGGACGCTGACGGAGGAAGCTAAGAAGAGAAAAGGAGAGAGTGAGCGAGCAAGAAGCCGCCGGACAAGAGTAAATCTGGGACTGACTTTTAGTGGTTGGTGAGAGCTTGGTGAAATAAAAGGCTGAAAGACAGACGCCGAGCTGGCTGACTGCTGCTGGACTAGTCAGTAAGATTAGCTGCTGCTGGGTCTGCTGGTGAAATAAAAGGCTGAAAGACGCCGAGCTGGGAGACAAACCACAGAAAGATTTCTACATACTGTTCCTTCAAGAACTAAAGAAAGAAGCAGTCATGTGAACCTGAATAAATCCTTGATTAGGTAACATGAAATTATCAGAAATAAGATTGTTTCGGTAAATGATGAATCCTTCCTGTTCCCGTAAATGTCTGAGTTTAGTTTCATGTTGACAGATTAGTCTATATTTAACCTGATATGTGCTGACTGTTATTCATTCACATCCACACCCATCAAACCTGCTGCAGAGCTCTGAGGACAGAAACTGATGTCAGCTTAAAGTTACAGCTGATTGTTGGAGAGTGCAACCACGCCTACAACTGCTGATGGAGGCATCACAGAGACTACGTCCAGGTTTTAGACAGTCTGCGGGGACGTCACAGAGACTACGTCCAGGTTTTAGACAGTCTGCAGGGAGTCACAGAGACTACGTCCAGGTTTTAGACAGTCTGCGGGGACGTCACAGAGACTACGTCCAGGTTTTAGACAGTCTGCAGGGAGTCACAGAGACTACGTCCAGGTTTTAGACAGTCTGCAGGGAGTCACAGAGACTACGTCCAGGTTTTAGACAGTCTGCGGGGAGGTCACTGAGACTACGTCCAGGTTTTAGACAGTCTGCGGGGACGTCTCAGAGACTACGTCCAGGTTTTAGACAGTCTGCGGGGACGTCACAGAGACTACGTCCAGGTTTTAGACAGTCTGCGGGGACGTCACAGAGACTACGTCCAGGTTTTAGACAGTCTGCGGGGACGTCACAGAGACTACGTCCAGGTTTTAGACAGTCTGCGGGGACGTCTCAGAGACTACGTCCAGGTTTTAGACAGTCTGCGGGGACGTCTCAGAGACTACGTCCAGGTTTTAGACAGTCTGCGGGGACGTCACAGAGACTACGTCCAGGTTTTAGACAGTCTGCGGGGACGTCACAGAGACTACGTCCAGGTTTTAGACAGTCTGCGGGGACATCACAGAGACTACGTCCAGGTTTTAGACAGTCTGCAGGGAGTCACAGAGACTACGTCCAGGTTTTAGACAGTCTGCAGGGAGTCACAGAGACTACGTCCAGGTTTTAGACAGTCTGCGGGGAGGTCACTGAGACTACGTCCAGGTTTTAGACAGTCTGCGGGGACGTCACAGAGACTACGTCCAGGTTTTAGACAGTCTGCGGGGAGGTCACTGAGACTACGTCCAGGTTTTAGACAGTCTGCAAGGACGTCACAGAGACTACGTCCAGGTTTTAGACAGTCTGCGGGGACGTCACAGAGACTACGTCCAGGTTTTAGACAGTCTGCGGGGACGTCACAGAGACTACGTCCAGGTTTTAGACAGTCTGCAGGGAGTCACAGAGACTACGTCCAGGTTTTAGACAGTCTGCAGGGAGTCACAGAGACTACGTCCAGGTTTTAGACAGTCTGCGGGGAGGTCACTGAGACTACGTCCAGGTTTTAGACAGTCTGCGGGGACGTCACAGAGACTACGTCCAGGTTTTAGACAGTCTGCGGGGAGGTCACTGAGACTACGTCCAGGTTTTAGACAGTCTGCAAGGACGTCACAGAGACTACGTCCAGGTTTTAGACAGTCTGCGGGGACGTCACAGAGACTACGTCCAGGTTTTAGACAGTCTGCGGGGACGTCACAGAGACTACGTCCACGTTTTAGACAGTCTGCAGGGAGTCTCAGAGACTACGTCCAGGTTTTAGACAGTCTGCGGGGACGTCACAGAGACTACGTCCAGGTTTTAGACAGTCTGCAGGGAGTCACAGAGACTACGTCCACGTTTTAGACAGTCTGCGGGGACGTCACAGAGACTACGTCCAGGTTTTAGACAGTCTGCAGGGAGTCTCAGAGACTACGTCCAGGTTTTAGACAGTCTGCGGGGACGTCACAGAGACTACGTCCAGGTTTTAGACAGTCTGCGGGGACATCACAGAGACTACGTCCAGGTTTTAGACAGTCTGCAGGGACGTCACAGAGACTACGCCCTGGTTTTAGACAGTCTGCGGGGACGTCACAGAGACTACGTCCAGGTTTTAGACAGTCTGCAGGGAGTCACAGAGACTACGTCCAGGTTTTAGACAGTCTGCAGGGACGTCACAGAGACTACGCCCAGGTTTTAGACAGTCTGCGGGGACGTCACAGAGACTACGTCCAGGTTTTAGACAGTCTGCGGGGACGTCACAGAGACTACGTCCAGGTTTTAGACAGTCTGCGGGGACGTCTCAGAGACTACGTCCAGGTTTTAGACAGTCTGCGGGGACGTCTCAGAGACTACGTCCAGGTTTTAGACAGTCTGCGGGGACGTCACAGAGACTACGTCCAGGCTTTAGACAGTCTGCAGGGAGTCACAGAGACTACGTCCAGGTTTTAGACAGTCTGTGGGGACGTCTCAGAGACTACGTCCAGGTTTGAGACAGTCTGCAGGGACGTCACAGAGACTACGCCCAGGTTTTAGACAGTCTGCGGGGACGTCACAGAGACTACGTCCAGGTTTTAGACAGTCTGCGGGGACGTCACAGAGACTACGTCCAGGTTTTAGACAGTCTGCGGGGACGTCTCAGAGACTACGTCCAGGTTTTAGACAGTCTGCGGGGACGTCTCAGAGACTACGTCCAGGTTTTAGACAGTCTGCGGGGACGTCACAGAGACTACATCCAGGTTTTAGACAGTCTGCAGGGAGTCACAGAGACTACGTCCAGGTTTTAGACAGTCTGTGGGGACGTCTCAGAGACTACGTCCAGGTTTTAGACAGTCTGCAGGGACGTCACAGAGACTACGCCCAGGTTTTAGACAGTCTGCGGGGACGTCACAGAGACTACGTCCAGGTTTTAGACAGTCTGCGGGGACGTCACAGAGACTACGTCCAGGTTTTAGACAGTCTGCGGGGACGTCACAGAGACTACGTCCAGGTTTTAGACAGTCTGCGAGGACGTCTCAGAGACTACGTCCAGGTTTTAGACAGTCTGCGGGGACGTCTCAGAGACTACGTCCAGGTTTTAGACAGTCTGCGGGGACGTCACAGAGACTACGTCCAGGTTTTAGACAGTCTGCAGGGAGTCACAGAGACTACGTCCAGGTTTTAGACAGTCTGTGGGGACGTCTCAGAGACTACGTCCAGGTTTTAGACAGTCTGCGGGGACGTCACAGAGACTACGTCCAGGTTGCAAAAAACAACAAAACTCTGAATTAAAGAAGATTTTTTTTATTTTTGAGAGAACATTTAACAGCTTGTCTGTGTGTGTGTGTGTGTGTGTGTGTGTGTGTGTGTGTGTGTGTGTGTGTGTGTGTGTGTGTGTGTATTAGAAGTAACTCTGTAGTGGTTCTCCCAGGATGTTCTCCATCTCCTGAACCACCTTCTGGACCTGCTGCTCCACCTCCTCACACTCATCTGAAACACACAGACCATTTATTAAAACATTCACATCATATCTAACAAACACACTGTGTGTGTGTGTGTGTGTGTGTGTGTGTGTGTGTGTGTGTGTGTGTGTGTGTGCTCACCCTCCATCAGCTCTGCTATGAATGGGATGGTCTCTGGCAGCAGCACCACGTAGTTCTCCTTCAGTTTGGACGCTAGCTCCATCAGCATGAGCAGAGAGGAGAACCGCACCTGAGGAGGAGAGTTACTATGGTAACGGCTGCCATCACACACTTATTATATGTTTCTGTTGAACGTTCTGTCAACGCTGCACAAACATTAGGTAACTGTAGTTTTTGGTCCGGTCATTTGAATCACTTTCCTGGAAAACTAGTCTTCAAGTTTCCAGGTTTTCCAGGACGCCTGTGAACAGTGTGTGAGTTTCAGCCCTGAGTTTTGTCTGCAGGTCAACCTGTGTGTGAGCCTGCGAGGCGACACTCGGGCAGCCTCACCTTGGAGTCGGAGTGTCTGGTCTTCAGCAGGATCTGGTAGTTGAGAGTTTTCCACTGAGAGTCGTCGGCCAGCGCCACGGAGAACTGCCCCACGCAGGGCACCAGGTGCTGGGTCACCCTCTGCTGGTACACCTGCTCTCCGCCCAGCAGGTTCTCCAGCTGCAGACAGAGAGGAGACGTCAGCACACGTCAGCGACGAGGACACGGCTCTGAAGTGAGTGTCATCGTGTCAGCGCTCACCTGGTCGAGCAGCGGGCTCATGAGGGCGTCGGCCCGCTCTCTGCTCAGGAACCTCTGCGTGTCGTACAGGAAGATCTTGTGCAGACAGTCGAGCAGCAGCTGAAGCAGCAGAGCGCTCTTCTCCTCACCGCGACTCGACCTGAACAACGGCTCACCTGACAGGAAGTGAAGAGACGTGAGGTGAGGAGGTCGACATCAGACAGTCAAAGACAACTAAAGCGTGCAGCTGGCTCACCTGTCCGCGAGACGTCGGTCTGTCTCAGCAGGTCGGCCATCGGCTTCACCAGATTTCCTGCGAACAAGACGAAGAGTCCTTTGAGGCGCTCGGCGACGACATCGGTCAGCCGGTAGAACGTCAACAGGCGCTCGGTACTGTCCGATTTACTCCAGTCCAACAGCTGAGGAGACAAACATCATCATCATCATCACCATCATCATCACCACCATCACCATCATCATCATCATCACCATCACCATCATCATCATCACCATCATCATCATCACCACCATTACCATCATCATCATCATCACCATCATCATCATCACCATCATCACCATCACCATCACCATCATCATCATCATCACCACCATCATCATCATCATCATCACCATCATCACCATCATCATCACCATCATCATCATCATCACCACCATCATCATCATCAGAGTCTTCAACAGTCAGTCAAAGGCAGGCTTGAGGTTGCCAAGCAACCAGGGTCAGCTGCAGGTCAGAGTAATGAACTGCAGCTGTGCTCTGTCTGTGTGTGAGTGACTGCTGAGAGACACAGAAAGTCTCTAAATCAGAGGTGTCAAACTGTTCCACAAAGGGCCGCTGTGGCTGCAGGTTTTTGTTCCAACCAAACAAGAGCTCAAAGTTTGACCAATCAGCTCTCTGAAGACTGAGATCAGCTGATTAAATGAGTCGAGTCTGGTGTGCTGCTGCTGCAGCCACAGCGGCCCTTTGTGGACCAGTTTGACACCCCTGCTCTAAATGAACCCCCTCCAACTAGTGGACACTAATGCCAAACGGTAGGTGGTATCAAAAAGCCCAAATGACCGTGAGCATCCTCATCTTGTCGACCATGTGAATGCCCAATTTCAGTGTGTGAAGTTAAAACATGTGAGAACTCAGTCATGTCCCGTGTCGTGGCCCCGCTGGTTGGTTTGATACATTAGTTTGTGGACGTGTGACCAAAGAACACGGAAGAATAAAATATAGTACGCCTTTCTCAGGCACACTCGATGACGTTACCTTGAAGAAGAGCGGTCTGAAGGTGACCTCGGACAGCTTCATCACCATGGCGATCAGACAGTCGATGACACGGCCCTCGATCTCTGCCGTCGCCTCCAGGTCGCCCTGAAAACATTGCATGATGGTTAGTTTTGGGTTGTGGGTTGGTTAGAGTTTAAGAAGAGCAGCTTTGAGCGCTGACTGACCTGACAGTGTTCGGCCCGGAAGTCCAGGGCGGTGAGGAAGAAGGAGGTGAGCTCTGATTGGTGGGAGCCCAGCTGCTCTTTGTCCATGTGACTGATGTGTTCCTTCAGGATGCTCATGAGCGCCACCAGCTGAGCCTGCAGAGAAACGCACGTCAGTCACACGTCTGTGTCTCAGCACACGGAAGATTTAAAGGGCCAGCGTCCAGATTTAAAGGGCCAGCGTCCAGATTTAAAGGGCCAGCGTCCAGATTTAAAGGGCCAGCGTTCAGATTCAAAGGGCCAGCGTTCAGATTTAAAGGGCCAGCGTTCAGATTTAAAGGGCCAGCGTTCAGATTTAAAGGGCCAGCGTCCAGATTTAAAGGGCCAGCGTCCAGATTTAAAGGGCCAGCGTTCAGATTCAAACCTTTCTGTCGACGACCATGTTGCTGTAGCACTTGGTGAGGGTAGGCAGTAGGACCCTGGGGGGCAGCTTGGTGGCGAGGGTGCTCCTGAGGGAGGCGAGACGTGAGGACAGCTGGGCGGAGCAAGATGAGGAGGAAGATGCGGAGTCCACCAGCCGAGTCAGCCGACACACCTGCAGGAACAGGAAGTGTTGTTATTGTGAACACGGTAAAGCTGCTGAGGGCCCGGCTCGGCCCGGCTCGGCTCGGCCCGGCCCGGCCGCCTCACCTGTGACAGCGTGTCCTGCAGGTACGGGCTGATGAAGTGCGGCAGCGTCTCGGTGACACGCTGCAGGGCGGTGACGGCGCTCAGCAGGTAGATTTCATTGGTCAGCAGCTCCTTCCTGTCCGTCAGCGTCCGCAGCACCGCCGGCATCAACCTGCACGACACATGACACCCCTCAACCAATCAGAACACAGCACAGCCACCCAACAGAAGAGTCGCTGTGATGTCATGGCGTGCGCGCTCACCTCGGCAGGTGTGGGATGGCGAGCGCTCTGAGCGTGCTCACCACCTCGGCGATGCACAGCAGGGCGCTGCCCGTCACGTTCTTGTCCTCGTCTGTCGCCATGACGACGTCCAGCGCCTGCAGCAGCACAGGAAGCAGCGCCTCCTGGTGCTCCGAGCCGAAACTGCGACACAGCAGCTTCAGGCTATACAGCGCCGTCTGACGGTTGATGGCGTGCTCCGCCTCCTCCGCCTGCTCCGCCCTCCCCTGGCGTTTACCCACAATACTTAGCAGGTCACCGGTCAGCTGGACGAGCGCGGCGACCTGAACCAACAAAGAAGAACTGTGCTGTCTGGACGTTCTTTTAACGTTAGTTATTGGTTATCTAAAGGTTGTACATGGGTTAGTTAAAGGTTGTACATGGGTTAGTTAAAGGTTGTACATCGGTTATCTAAAGGTTGTACATGGGTTAGTTAAAGGTTGTACATGGGTTATCTAAAGGTTGTACATGGGTTATCTAAAGGTTGTACATTGGTTATCTAAAGGTTGTACATGGGTTATCTAAAGGTTGTACATCGGTTAGTTAAAGGTTGTACACTGGTTAGTTAAAGGTTGTACATTGGTTATCTAAAGGTTGTACACTGGTTAAAAGGTTGAACATTGGTTAGTTAAAGGTTGTACATTGGTTATCTAAAGGTTGTACACTGGTTAAAAGGTTGAACATTGGTTAGTTAAAGGTTGTACATTGGTTATCTAAAGGTTGTACACTGGTTAAAAGGTTGAACATTGGTTAGTTAAAGGTTGTTCATTGGTTATCTAAAGGTTGTACATTGGTTATCTAAAGGTTGTACATTGGTTATCTAAAGGTTGTTCATTGGTTATCTAAAGGTTGTACATTGGTTATCTAAAGGTTGTACACTGGTTAAAAGGTTGAACATTGGTTAGTTAAAGGTTGTTCATTGGTTATCTAAAGGTTGTACATTGGTTATCTAAAGGTTGTACATTGGTTATCTAAAGGTTGTTCATTGGTTATCTAAAGGTTGTACATTGGTTATCTAAAGGTTGTTCATTGGTTATCTAAAGGTTTTACATTGGTTAATTAAAGGTTGTACATTGGTTAGTTAAAGGTTGTTCATTGGTTATCTAAAGGTTGTACATTGGTTATCTAAAGGTTGTACATTGGTTATCTAAAGCTTGTACATTGGTTAGTTAAAGGTTGTTCATTGGTTATCTAAAGGTTGTACATTGGTTCCAGGCGTTACCTGTTGCTCCTCCCACTGCGTCCTGTGCTGTAGTTTGTTGTTCAGCAGCTCCATCGCCTTCCTCCTGACCGACGGCAGCCGATTACCCATCAGCCCCCTTGTCACTGTGATGAAGGTATCCGTGGGCAACAAGGAGTTCACCTGGGCGACAGAAGACACATAATGAGGCGGGTTGTGCGTACCTCTGGGACCGGGAGAAATATGAGCACAGTCCATTTACGCTGAATGTTTCACGTCATCACACACCTTATCCAGAACATCGTAGGCTTTATTGAGCAGAACTCTCCAGAACTTGGCCGTGGGTTTGTCGGCGTTCTCCTCCACACAGCGAGCTACACTGTGGATGTAACGCAGGATCTCCTCCAACAGCCTGAAACACACACACACGCACACACAGTGTGTTCACCTGCTGCTCTTCACTCAGTCTGCCGTCACCTCCTCGCTCAGGTAAACTCACCTCTGCTGCAGAGACTCATCAGCGGCGTCTCCTCCGTCTGCAACCTGAAACATTGAATATTACATGAACGTTTCTTCAGCGTTGTCGTAGGATGTTTAGGATGTGTAGGATGACTACACATCAGACATGTAGGATGTCTGATGTTGTTTCAGTGTTCTCTGAAGGTTACACACCGATCGTTCTCCCTCATTGGTCGGTTTGTCGCTCACCTTCCCGATGAAGCTGGCCGAGCCGAGCAGCTGAGCCATGAAGGAGACGCACAGGAACTTGAAGTGTCGCAGCTCTTTGCTGCTGTGAGCCTCCACACTGAAGATCAGCTCCTCCACCTTCTCCTCCTCCTCCTCCTTCTTTTTCTTGGCTCCTCGCCGGCTGACGGAGCGCTTCGCTGCAGCACAAACATTTCAAACAGTGGATGAGTTCCTCCAAACCTCAAACATGTGACACGTGGGATGACACAGCCGAGCTGTGATTGGTCGTGTTTGTCTCACCGTCGTCTTTGTCGTCGGGCAGCTGCAGCAGGAAGTTCAGGATGTTGATGAGGGTGGTGAGCTGGTCGCTGACGTCAAATTGACAACAGAGAGAAATCCACAGATCCACGTCCGTCTGCAGAGCGGCGTCCTGAACATCAGTTACACTTCATGAAATAAATAAATACATAAACCACCGTCAGACTTTGTGAGGAGCTTTCAGCTTACCTTCTCGCTCACGGAGCTGGCGGTCTGCGTGGTGTGCAGCTTGAACAGGAGAAGCATTAGGACCCAGAGGAAGCGGGCGGGGCCCAGCGTGGTCATCAGCTGAGTGAGGACGGGCAAGCGCCGGTGATCGGGCACGTGAGGCAACGCGTCAGCGAACACATGCACGATCCTCGTCACCACGGCGTCCACGTGAGCCGAAGAGCCGCCGACAGAGAGCTGCTGGGCCTGAGGACACACACACATAGATAAGAGATGTACAACTGCACACACACACACACACACAACACACACACACACACACACACACACACACACACACACACACACACACACACACACACACACACACACACGCACGCGCGCGCACGCACACACACCTTGATCAGAGCAGGTATGACCGTCTGAACCGTCTTGTCAATGACTCTGAAGCTGTAGGCGTCGTCCAGCCGCATGATGTTTGCTCCCATGAAGGTGAAGATGGGCATGATGTTATGAAGGACTTTCTCCTGGACAAGACACATCATCATCATCATCATCATCATCGTCATCGTCATCGTCATCGTCATCATCATCATCATCATCATCATCACCATCATCATCACCATCGTCATCATCATCATCATCATCATCACCATCGTCATCATCATCATCATCATCATCGTCACCATCATCACCATCATCATCATCATCATCACCATCATCATCATCATCATCATCGTCACCATCACCATCATCATCATCATCATCGTCACCATCATCATCATCATCATCATCATCGTCACCATCATCATCATCATCATCATCACCATCATCATCATCATCGTCATCGTCATCATCATCATCGTCATCATCATCATCGTCACCATCACCATCATCATCATCGTCATCGTCATCATCATCATCGTCACCATCATCATCATCATCATCATCGTCACCATCATCATCATCATCATCATCACCATCATCATCATCATCATCATCACCATCATCATCATCATCATCATCATCATCATCATCATCATCACCATCATCATCATCATCATCACCATCATCATCATCATCATGACTTCAGTCACAGAGACAGTCACAGTAACTGTCTCTGTGACTGTCTCTGTGACTGTGACTGTCTCTGTGACTGTCTCTGTGACTGTGACTGTCTCTGTGACTGTCTCTGTGACTGTGACTGTCTCTGTGACTGTCTCTGTGACTGTGACTGTCTCTGTGACTGTCTCTGTGACTGTCTCTGGGACTGTGACTGTCTCTGGGACTGTCTCTGGGACTCCTGGATTTAGCGTGTCACATGGTTGTGTATTGGTTGACTCACGGGGAAGATGGTGGCCGCCGTGCCGAGCAGCAGCAGAGCGTGGTGGTGAGTCTGCGGCATGTCGGACGCTCGGATACACTGAACCACCAGCTCCACGCTGAACTTATCTTCATCCAGGACGTCTGCAGAGGAAAAACACGGTTAGCCGGGCGGGATGGAGTCTGCTCAGAGTCCTCTGTGTCTACCTGCAGGCATACCTGGACCCACAGCGCCTCCATCAGGTGACAGTTTGTGGCAGACGTTGAGCAGACAGCCGAGCAGCAGCTGCTTGGTGTACTCCATGTTGGCGTGATCTGCTGAACACGGCTCCAGACTCCTGAGGACACAACAGGCATGAGAGCAGAGCGTCTGTTAAAGGTCTAAAGAGCGCAGAAGGTTTAATAAGTCACGCCTCCTAATTATTAACGCGTACGCAACATCTTCATTGATTTTAACGGCCGGCTTTCAACAGGTTTTTTATCCTGGTGCTAGACATTAACGAGGACAATCGTTCGTTAATCTTACCTGGCCAGCAGAGAGAACAGAACCGGCACCAACGTCTGAGGGTCTCTTCAGCTTCTTCTTGTGCTGCAGCAGCTCCAGGATCAGAGTGACTCTCTGCCACGACACAGCGCCCCCTGTGGACCTTCATCACAGCTCTCCTGAGGCCTCCTGATGAAGGTGAGACAGAAGCTGATTCTCTGAGATCCTCAGACACACTGACAGATAAATAAACGACCTGGACTTCACCCTCTGTGCCATTCTGCTCCGCCGGGGTCTGCTGCACCGTCACACTGACCTCTGGGCTTTCTGGCGGAGCGAGCTCATTGGCCACCAGCTGACCGTCAACTGCAATCTGTGAAGACGAGACAGCCGTTAAACCTTTGGGTTCTTCTTCAGCTCCTGCAGAGTCTCGGTCACTACAGCCATGATGCATGTTGGCTCACCCCTTTAAAGACGCTGCTGATGGTGTTGGCCACCAGAGGACTCCTGCTGTCCACCAGCAGGTCGAACATCACAGACAGAAGATTCTGCTGCACCTTCTCGTCTCCGATGGCTGAGAAGAATGGCTTGGTGATCTGCAGAGAGACGACAGACACGTTGTTTTAGCTCCAGTTTTTCACTCTAAAGTTTTTAACTCTAATCTTAATCCTGGTTTTAAACCCAGGTTCAGGTTAGCCTGACCTGCTCCAGTGCAAAGATCTGGCAGCTGGGGATGTCGGGGTGTTGCTGGGTGGAGGTCCTCAGAGCTCTGACAAACAGATCCACGCAGTTCTGGTCTTCAGCCAGCAGGGGTGCCGAAGCCTCGTTGTACTTCCTCAGGACGAGCTGCATCAGCTGGGCTTCGTCCCGCAGCAGGGTCGGGGCGTCGGGGCCGCTCTGCTCCAGGAGGCGATCCAGAACAGGAAGCAGGGTCGACAGGACGGCCTGAGAGGTGGAGCAGAAGGTCCGTGTAAATGAAGCAGTTTGGTTGGTTAGGTTTAAATAAGCAGGTGTGTTTGAGCTCTCACCTGTCCGTTGACGTGGCTCAGCGCTCGCAGCAGGCCGGCGGCGCTGTACGATGGACAGCACGGACTCTGAACGCTGTGAAGCAGCTGCTGCATCGACGCCTGCAGCTTCTTCTGCTGCGACTTCACCTTCACGCTCCGACACTCGTCATGAAGGGCGCCAAGAACCTGCCGGGACACGCGGACACCGTGAGACCGACGAGCCGCCCCGTACACGCCGTGCATCTCATCGTTGAAGACGAGTTACAGACTCTGTTAGCTCTGACTCACCTGGCTCAGGTACGAAGGGTCGGCGATGATCTCCTCTGGGGTCCTTAGAAGCTTCTCTGCGATTGGCTGGAAGGGAGAAGCCTTGGCTCCTGATAGGCTCTGCAGAGCGTCGAGGGCCGACCTCCGGACCTCCCGAAGCGGAGAGCTGAGACAGCAGAGCAGGGACGGGAACACTGACAGGCAGACAGACAGACAGACTCATTTAAAGGTCCAGAGAACCTCTGATTCTGGTTCTGGTTCTGGTGTGTTTTTGGTTGCTCACCAGGTGAGTCGGCGGCGGCCAGCTCCTCCAGCACAGCGGCCGGTTGAATGTTCAGCAGAGCTCCGCCCATGTACAGAGCCTGAGTCTGCAGGACGGCGCCGACCTTCACGTCCAGCTGGTCTCCATGGTTACCGCCGTATCCCCACAGCACGCACAGGAACCTGAAGAGCATCGGCGGCTCGTGCAGATGAACCCGGACGAGCAGCTTCATCAGAACTCTGAAGCTGCCGGCTGCCGGGCCCTCAGCGGCGCCGCTGATGACGACGCTGAAGAGGCGGCAGAGGAGGCCGAGGTAACAGCAGGTGTTTGTGTCCAGCTTCTCCGGGTTCCACCACACCTCACCTGAGAGCACACACACACACTGTCAACACACACACACTGTCAACTCACACACACACACCGCAGAGCTCGTACCTTTGAAGGAGGCGTCGTGACACCTGAGGGCGGAGATGAAGTCTCTGAGCAGAGTCATCAGGACGAAGCTGAACTCTCCGTGATCAGCTGACTCTGGCCCACACCTGCTCAGGTACAGAGTCAGGGCTTCAGAGAAGGTGGAGGGGGCGCTGACGTGCTGCTCCGCCTCCTGTCTGTCATCCCTGCTGAGCTCCAGCAGGGGGCGCTCCAGCAGCATGTAGACCCTCTGAGCGGTGAGCAGGTGCTGTGTCTCGCTCAGCTCGCCGAGGCCGAGCAGCAGTGTCTGGGTCAGCACCAGGAAGGACGCCCTCGCTCTGAGGCCGGAGCCCTGCTGCTGCTGCTCCACCAACAGCGCCAGCTTCTCCAGCTGAGGACACAGGAAGTGATGAGAGACGAACGCCAACGAGAGACGAGAACTCTACAGACTATCCGCTGACGGACTCACCGCGTCCCGTCTGGAGAAATGCTCCATGCTCGCCAGGTTCTTGGTCAGCGTGGAAACGAGACGCTCGTTCACCAAACCCACGAAGTCGGGCTCAGAGCTCCTCTTCATCACCTCATCCAACTCTGTGAAGAAAGACTTCAGTCAGCAAACACACACTCAACATGCTCATTCAGCACTGAGGGAAGCCTGACTCCTGAAAACTCGATAATTAATTGAAATGTTTTTGTGAGGTGAGCTGGGTCAAACCGGGTCAAGCGGTCACCTTGAGCCCAGTTCAGGGTGAGCGGGTGCTGGGTGAGGATGGAGGATCGGGCGACGCTGGAGGCGAGGCGCAGCTCGGTGGAGGTGACCACCAGGAAGGGGAGCAGCCTCCAGCCCACCCTCTGCACAAGCTCGTTGTCCCCCTTTCCCAGGCGTGGGTCGGACAGTAAATGCACCGCCTCGGTCAGCACGGGCAGCCTGGAGGAGACGACACGAGTTTATACTAAACGTTATGCGAGCTGAACAATGTTTTCAAAGTGATCCCGTGTGTAGTTCACTGACCAGAGCTCAGCCACCAACAGATCGGCTCTGTGCAGCAGTGACAGTAAACACAACATGATGTGTTCAGGGTCCAGAACATCAAATAGCAGCTGAAACAACAAACAGAAACAGTTAGTGGCTGCACCGTCACCTGCACGCTGAGCGGCCTATAGGGGGCGCTGCATCGTGTGATCCACTTCACTGACCTCCAGGACTCTGAGAGCAGCAGCCACGACCTCCGGCACGTCGTCCTTCAGCCGGTCAGTGACGGCGTCTTTCAGGAAAGCTTCGTCCAAACTCTGCAGCTACAGAAACAGGTTTGACGTGAAGATATAGGAGTGTATCGTCTGCGTAGAGGCTGACGCTTTAATAACGTGACGACTGAACCAAAAGAACGAGGACGCAGATCTGAACCCTGACGCGTCGTGTCGTACCTGTCCGGAGGCGATGATGCTCATCAGGTGGTCCACGGCCGAGGCTCTGACTGACGGCTGCGGGTGATTCAGACTGAGGAGCAACGACGTGTCCGAGTCGCCCATGATCTGCGGTCAGACAGAAACAAACGCAGTCGAGGTCAGCAGGTCTGAACGTCTTCATGCTGGCCTGTTTTCCCTGCCAGTCTCACTGGGAGGCTGCCGAGCCCGGTTCTGTTGCCCTACCTGATATTTCCCGCTGCTCATGGACAGAGTCAGGAACTGGTGGAAGAGATGTTTCTGCTCAGTTTTGCTGATGTCAGTCACATGACCTGCGAGGACACCGTCCAGAGCTCCGCAGTACCTGACAGAGGACAAACACAGTTGATCATCGCGTGTGGCGCTCGGTGGTGTTTTTTTTTTTTTAATGACTTACTTGGACTCGAACAGTCGAACCAGAGGCAACAGACGCTGGTCAAAGGTGGACGTGTTTTCAGTGGACAGTCCGGTCCGACTCAGATACTCGTCCAACAGCAAACTGCAGAAGGAAGACAGCAGTGTCTGTTAAATTCTGTTGATGCTACACTAACAGGTGAACAGGTATGCTTCATGTTATGGTGTATTGAAGGTTTACCGAGCCACAGCCCGGTCCAGGCCTTTGGCCAGAGGAACATCCTGCAGGACAGACTCCAGCATACTGAACTTGTCCGTCTCACCTGTGAGGACAAACAGGTGAACAAATAGCTTCAACGACATCAGAGAGACGTTCAGCACGTCATGTGGTTCTGCTTCTCACCTGAGCTGCAGGTGAAAAAGGCGTGGATGAGGTGAGGCAGCAGGTAGCGCAGCAGAGGACTGACATCATGAGTGGCCGCCATCACCTGCAGCGTGGGAACCAGCGCCGGCATCGAGCTCAGATGGCTGAAGGCTCTGGGGACGAACAGAAAGCTCAGCTGAGAGGAGGGACGGGCTCAGAGAGGGTTCTGACCCGCCACTGAGGCGATCCCGCCAGCAGGGGGCATGTCTCAAGCTCCCTGTCCTTACCTGGGCCCGGCAGCACCCTCCTTCTGGTTCTGCAGCAGCACGATGAGGCAGCCCACGCCCTCCTTAGCCAGCACAGGCTCTCTGAGCAGAGACTTGCTGATCTGCACGGTGAGCGTGTCGACGAGACTCGCCTCCATCACCACCTTCACCGCCAGCTGGCACACGACCATGTAGGTGGCGGCTTTGTAGTCTGTCAAGGATGACTTCAGACCCTGCAGGGATGACAAGTCTGCATGAACTTCACAAAACTCGAGAAGAAGCCGACTGAGAACTCAAACACACATGGAGCAGATCCGTTACCTTCTGAACGTACGGCAGCAGTTTGGAGATGATGGCGTCCGACACTTTGTCCACGGCGTCCAGAGCGGGGATGATGGTCGAGGCGTAGAAGGAGAAGATCACTCTGAGCTGGGAGCAACTTCCTGAACGGCCTGAGTACGCCTAGAAAAAAGAGAAGAAGAAGAGGAGGGGTGATGATGATCATGAGGAGCCAATCAGAGGCAGAGCAGCAGAGTAGGAGGCCTTACCTGGATGGACTTGGTGACCATGCAGCAGATGAAGTCCATGAAGCTCAGGTCTGTGTAACAGTGAGTGATCAGCGCTCCTCTGGACAAAGGCACGCCTGGTTTCTGAACAAACATCCATACAACGTTCAAAGAACAGCACAGGGATGTGTGTGTGTGTGTGTGTGTGTGTGTGTGTGTTTGCTGACCTGCAGGCAGTGCAGCCAGCTCCAGCGGTTGGTGGCGTCCTTGATTTTCAGGAGCTGCAGGACTCGGACAAACAGGTTGGTGTCATGGTACGGCAGCGCGCAGGCCAGCAGGCTGTCAGCGTTATACAGCTGGATGTGGAAGCTGCAACACAACACGAGACCTGAGAACTACAACGCGAGACCTGAGAACTACAACGCGAGACCTGAGAACTACAACACGAGACCTGAGAACTACAACGCGAGACCTGAGAACTACAACGCGAGACCTGAGAACTACAACGCGAGACCTGAGAACTACAACGCGAGACCTGAGAACTACAACGCGAGACCTGAGAACTACAACGCGAGACCTGAGAACTACAACACGAGACCTGAGAACTACAACACGAGACCTGAGAACTGCAACACGAGACCTGAGAACTACAACACAAGACCTGAGAACTACAACACGAGAACTACAACACGAGACCTGAGAACTACAACACGAGACCTGAGAACTACAACGCGAGACCTGAGAACTACAACACAAGACCTGAGAACTACAACACGAGAACTACAACACGATACCTGAGAACTACAAACTCCAGGTCACCTGTGTACAGCCTCTAACGGGTACGTACCGGTGAAGCAGCCACTCGATGCACTTGTGTGCTGGCTTGAGGAGGAAGTATGGGCAGAGGCGGGTGAGGAAGAGCGAGACGCCGGCGTCCAGCTTGTCGTTGACCTCTCTGGATTGGACGCTGCGCTCCAATGTCAGCGACGCGGCGCTGAACAAAGTGTCCTGAAACTCCAGGAACGCAGGTTCAACTCCCAGCAGCTCCCTCCAGTCCGGTGCAGCCTGAAGGCGAGAGCAGAGGAGTAGTAAACGCACCTGTCAGCTGTGTGGGTGGAGCGTGCAGGTGGAGGTGGGTCACTCACCGAGGGCGTAGAAGGTGCAGCGGTCCATGGTCGCAGCATCTTGGGGTCGAAGAGCAGCGAGGCGACTCTCTGCGGGTCAGCAGGTTGGGGTCGCTCTGAGGCAGCGCAAGCCTCTTCAACTGGTGAGCCAATGACGTCATGATGGAGGCTGCACACACACACACACACACACACACACACACATCATGGTTCATGTGAATGTTGAAGTATAACGTTACATCAGTGTGTCCTGACTCACCTCACCACAGGTGAGTTCTGTTTGCTCACATGGCTGTCCCTGTCCCTGTCCCTGCAGAGGACACTCTGTCTGTCTGTCATGTCCTCCTGAGGACCGCTCACTCTCTGAACGTCTCTCATATACACAGCTGGACACGACACATCTGTCCTCTACAGCTGGACACGACACATCTGTCCTCTACAGCTGGACACGACACATCTGTCCTCTACAGCTGGACACGACACATCTGTCCTCTGCAGCTGGACACGACACATCTGTCCTCTACAGCTGGACACGACACATCTGTCCTCTGCAGCTGGACACGACACATCTGTCCTCTACAGCTGGACACGACACATCTGTCCTCTACAGCTGGACACGACACATCTGTCCTCTACAGCTGGACATGACACATCTGTCCTCTACAGCTGGACACGACACATCTGTCCTCTACAGCTGGACATACTGATATAACAATAACTGTCTCCCTCTCTGCTCTGACTGAATTTAACTCCGACAAACAAAATGTCTGCCGACCAACCGACGAGTCACGCGCACACCGGAACGACCCGTCCACACGGAGACATAAAACAATAAATAATAAATAATAAAGTAGAATAAGATAAAAGTTCAAACCTGTTAGTCTGTGAACGCATGAGACACGCGCATACACGTTGTTTGATGCGGAAGTGACCTCGTGTCGTGTCTTCTACATCCGGTTCACGTCAGGTTTTTTTCTGTGAGATGTTTCCCGGCTACTACTTCCGCCTTCGCCTCGCGCCCAGTGCAGCCGCTGACGTCATTTCGTTTTCCCGCCACACGGCGGGCGACAAACCGCCACTGATATTATGTATTATTTTATATAAGTTATGTATTATATTATAATATGTATTATAATGTATTATTTTATATAAGTTATGTATTATATTATAATATGTATTATAATGTATTATTTACAGTGTGTATTATATTATGTTATAATATGTATTATAATGTATTATTTTATAGTGTGTATTATATTATATTATAATATGTATTATAATGTATTATTTTATAGTGTGTATTATATTATATTATCCAATCCAATCCAATCCTCTTTATTTATATAGCACAAATTTTCATAAACACAGGGTTTCCAAAGTGCTGCACAAAGACATAATAAATAGAATGCACATTAAAGACAATAAAAGCAAGTCAAATAGATAAGATAAAAATAAAATAAATAAAACAAAGAATAACACTGTTGCACAAGATAGAAGAAATCAAAATAAACAAAGTCAAATAGATAAATAAATAAATAAAATCAATAAAAATAATAAATAAATAAATAAAATCAAAGAAAATAAAATCAACACTCTACATGGTGGCAAACGCTAAGGAGAAGAGGTGGGTTGTTTAGTAGAGTTTTTAAAATGAGACAGAGAGGAAGCCTGTCTAATGTGTAGCGGGAGTTCGTTCCAAAGTTTAGGAGCCGCAACAGAGAACGCTCGATCCCCTCTGAGCTTATGTTGAGCTGTTGGCACTCTCAGGAGCAGCTGGTCAGCTGACCTGAGAGAACGGGAAGGAGTGTAGGGGTGCAGCAGCTCAGAGAGGTAAGATGGGGCGAGGCCATTCAAAGGCCTTAAAAGCAAATAAAAGAATTTTAAAATTAATTCTAAAATGGACAGGCAGCCAGTGTAGTGAAGCTAAAATTGGCGAAATATGCTCAAATTTGTTTGTGCCAGTTAAAAGACGTGCAGCAGCATTTTGAACCAGTTGGAGACGACTGATCAAGGACCCACTAACCCCGAGATAAGCGCATTGCAGTAATCGAGGCGTGTGGTCACGAAGGCGTGAATTACTGTCTCGAACTGTTGTCTATGAAGAACTGGTTTGATTTTTGTCAGCTGCCGTAACTGGAAAAAGCTGGACTTCACCACAGCTTTAATTTGGTTGTCAAATTTAAGACCTACATCCATTTTTACCCCCAGATTTTGGGCAGCTGTGACCCGGTACTGTGTCAGGGAGCCCAAGTCAGTGGGTCCTGAAGTGCCACCAAAGACGATAACTTCAGTCTTTTTCTCATTAAAACTAAGAAAGTTTAAGGCCATCCAGGCTTTGACCTCATGTAGGCACTTTTCCAGCAGGTTAATAGAATATGAATTTGACTTTTTGAGTGGGACATAAATCTGGGTGTCATCCGCATAGCAGTGAAAGGATAAGCCATTTTTTCTAAAAATGGAGCCGAGTGGGAGCAGGTAGAGAGAGAATAAAAGAGGGCCAAGCACAGAGCCCTGTGGGACCCCACATGAAAGAGGAGCAAGTGGAGGACACAGAGTCATCCAGGCTCACACAGAAAGTCCGATGTGACAGGTAGGACATGAGCCATTCTAGTGCCGTGCCA
>CM024806.1:20831936-20859436 GCA_014281875.1 Nibea albiflora
CAACTGAAGCTAAGCTAACAGGTCATGATATCATGCTAACGTACTGAAGCTAAGCTAACAGGTCATGATATCATGCTAACGTACTGAAGCTAAGCTAACAGCTCTCACAGAGGTTAAAAACTTGAAAGGGAACCTTCAGTAGAACCGAACCAGTTCTTTTGGACCTTGCGTTGACTCACCCTGGGCTTGGCCAGCTCCTTCACCTTCTCTATCTCCTTGTCCGACACAATGTTGTGGTAGCGGACGATGCGAGGTCGGTCCCACTCGTCTTCCTGCTTCACCGGGCCGATCACGTACTTTGGGTGGCGGTCGTTGTCGTAGTAACGGCAGAAGAGGCGGCTCTGCCTGCGGGGAGTCTGACAGCAGACACAGTTGCTGTGATTTTCATGACGTCTGACAGGTTCAGGGTTTGCTCAGGCGTCTCTCTGTCCTCACCATCCTGATGCCCTCGCCGCGACACAGCTGTTCGTACTTCTTCCTTTCCGGCAGGTAGTCGTCAGGACGGCCTTTCTTCGTCTTTGCCCTCAGCTCGCCCTCGTCTTTGTCCTCTGCCTTCTTCTGTTTCACCAGCTGATACTCAAAGTACTTCAGGTTACCACTGGCTCGCTGGTGTGTTGGATCTGACCAGGACACGTAAAGAAAGGACAGAAATTCACAAATTAATGAGACATGAGTCACACAACTGGACAGTGACGGACTGTTCCCAGCTGATCATTAGATCTAAGTTCCACTTTTGATACGACCATCTGGAAACCTGACCTGTATCAGTGGACTCCAGCTCTTCTAGAAATGTTGTTCACTGTGGTGTACCTCAGGGCTCACTGCTCGGTCCACGTCTGTTCTCCATTTACATACTTCCTCTAGGTCACATGATTTGTTTTTATGCAGATGATATAAAGCTCTACCTCAGCTGTGACCCATCTAATCACTTCCGCGACCTTCTGCACAGCTTCAGGACGTCCATACGTAGCATATTTACACATAAACCAGGAAAATGACCAAATCTGAGCAAGTAAAACAAAGTCTGGAGGGAGAAACGCTTCTGAAGTCACGTGCAGGACGGACCAAAACAGCATCTGCGACATGACAGAGACGTGTCTGGTGGGGTTTGGAGGTGAGACTGACCTGAAAGAGACCAAGCGTGAGAACCAGAACCTTCAATGGGTCCTAAACCTGATGGGAAACCAACGCCACAGCTTGGATTTCTCAAACTTTACAGCTGTACACATCTTCTCGGATCTCTGGGCTACAATCGTCACGAAAACCCTTCAGGAGAAGTCTTATTTTGGCCTAAACACAACCGGAGCGTGTCCGTCGTAGTACTGACCGAGCTCAAGTAGCCTCTTGGTGAAGTCCAGCGCTCTCTCCAGCTCCCCCTGCTGGTAGACTGAGAAGCTCAGGTAGTCCAGGATGGTGACGGTGTCCACGGTGCTGGACGTCTCCCCCTGGTCCAACTGCTTCAGGGCCTGAACCATCCAGAGCTCTGTGTGGTAGTAGTCTGACTCCGAGTACGCCACCTTCCCGAGGTCGTAGCAGTCGTCTATGGTCAGAATGCTCCGGTGGGAGGCGGCCAAGGACGAGCCTGAGCAGGCAGGAGAGGGGGAAAACAGTTGAGACATGAGATGTACACCCTGACGTCCCCCATGTGCTCCTCCCCGTGTCTCTGCTGACCTGGCAGCTCTCCGGTGGAGATGGTGTTGGTGTCCAGCTCGTAGGTGTCCAGCAGCCTCGTCAGAGCTTTGGCGGCGCCGGTCTGGTCATCATCGTTGGGGAAGTGCTGCCTCTGGATGGTGAGGTTAGAGATGAACCCTGAAGGAGAACACAGGAACATGAACACACCACAGCGAGTGTGTGTGTGTGTGTGTCTGTGAGTGTGTGTGTACCATCAGACATGTCCGTCAGCACCAGGTTCTCCAGCTCGGCCCACTCTGTGTTCAGTCTCTTCATCAGTTTGAAGGCGTTCACCGGGTGACCGAGGAAACCTTCAGGGTCCCGAGTGGCTGCTGCAGAGAGGACGTCCAGTTTGTCAGCCCACCTGTGCACACACACACACACACACACACACACACACACACACACACACACACACACACACACACACACACACAGATTACATCCGGACCTCGTCATGGACAGGTGGAGCCGTGAAGTGGAGCACCTGGCCTGTGACTGGTGGAGGTCTTACTTCTTGATCTGCTCCAGTTTGGTTCTCCTCCGCTCTGATGTAGTCCTTCAAGGATGTGACCCAGGTCCTTCTCCATGAACAGCAGGTCGGTCATGTGACCTGCGAGCGTGCGCGCGCACACACACACACACACCTCAGTTTACGTCCTTGGAGTGAAGCAGGAGGACGAACAGGAGGACAAACATCTACTCACCGATGGAGGTGAAGAAGTCATTGTGAGCCGAGGAGGAGGAGACGAGGAGGACGAAGACCGACAGCCAGCAGAGAGACATCCTGCCTGCAGAGACAGACGGTACCAAACCTGGACTCAAGACCTTCAAGACCTTCAAGACCTTCAAGGTCTCTGATCCGTTTATAGAGAGATCTGTTACTGAACCTTCAACAGTCGATCAGACGGACACACTAATTCATTAATTAACAGGTAAACTCTTAATGATTCTGTGTGTGTGTGTGTGTGTGTGTGTGTGTGTGTGTGACTTCAGTCCCATCATGAAGACACGTCCTGACGTCACCCTGTGACCTCTGACCTGTTCAGGAATGTGTGACTGACTTTTGTCCAGTTTGTTACACAGGAAGACATTGTGGTCTAACTACGCACTAACATTACCACAACGTTATCCAAACATTATCCTAACGTTACCGTGGAGGAGCAATTCGGTGAATGTTCGAGAAAAACTCAAACTGAGTCTGTTCATCCGGACCGACGGAGACAAACAGCCGACACACAGCAGCTTCTTACCGGATTAACGTCCGAGAAGAGCCGCGAAGACACAGAGACCGTCTGCAGGCTCAAACTAAATCCACGAACCCCCCGAACCGACCCGGAAACCCAAAAAACAAGAACCGAGTCAGGCTAACAGCTACAAACACAAACCTCTTCTTCTACGCTCTGCAACATGGCGGCGGTTCTTTCCCGCCACCTGCTGGACCGGAGTGTAAACACATGACGTCACGAGACTACGTCCAGGTTTTAGACAGTCTGCAATGACGTCACAGAGACTACGTCCAGGTTTTAGACAGTCTGCGAGGACGTCACAGAGACTACGTCCAGGTTTTAAACAGTCTGCAATGACGTCACAGAGACTACGTCCAGGTTTTAGACAGTCTGCGGGGACGTCACAGAGACTACGTCCAGGTTTTAGACAGTCTGCGGGGACGTCACAGAGACTACGTCCAGGTTTTAGACAGTCTGCAATGACGTCACAGAGACTACGTCCAGGCTTTAGACAGTCTGCGGGGACGTCACAGAGACTACGTCCAGGTTTTAGACAGTCTGCGGGGACGTCACAGAGACTACGTCCAGGTTTTAGACAGTCTGCGAGGACGTCACAGAGACTACGTCCAGGTTTTAGACAGTCTGCAGGACGTCACAGAGACTACGTCCAGGTTTTAGACAGTCTGTGTGGACGTCACAGAGACTACGTCCAGGTTTTAGACAGTCTGTGTGGACGTCACAGAGACTACGTCCAGGTTTTAGACAGTCTGTGTGGACGTCACAGAGACTACGTCCAGGTTTTAGACAGTCTGGTTAAATTAATGGATTCAGGTTTCAAACGTGACGACAGGCTGATGGTGGCTGAAGTTTATTGTTCAGGTTAATTTTACAGTTAACATTTAAAAACAACTTCCTGTTCAGTGACTTCCTGTCAGAGTCAACAACACTTCATTTAATCTTCATCATCTCATATCAAACATATTTACAGAACGTACAAATATTGTACACACAGTGTGTCTGAGAAACATGAAGAGGACAGTGAACGCTTCATGTCAGACACGCAGTTAGTGTAGATTTAATACAGTGTGTTCAAACACCACAGTGTGTGTGTGTGTGTGTGTGTGTGTGTGACTCTTTAAATGTGTCACAGTGAACTGAAGACAAAAGTCACAAAAGAGTCAGAGGACCAACGTCAGGATGAAGGACGTCAAAATATGCTTTAAAATGTAAAAACACCAAGTTAAAAACTGCAATATATTTGTTAGCGGCTGCTGAAGTTCATTGACGGTTGTTGAAGTTTGTTGACGGTTGTTGAAGTTCGTTGACGGTTGTTGAAGTTCGTTGACGGTTGTTGAAGTTCGTTGGCGGTTGTTGAAGTTCGTTGACGGTTGTTGAAGTTCGTTGACGGTTGTTGAAGTTCGTTGACGGTTGCTGAAGTTCATTGACGGTTGTTGAAGTTCATTGACGGTTGTTGAAGTTCGTTGACGGTTGTTGAAGTTCGTTGACGGTTGTTGAAGTTCGTTGACGGTTGTTGAAGTTCGTTGGCGGTTGTTGAAGTTCGTTGACGGTTGTTGAAGTTCATTGACGGTTGTTGAAGTTCATTGACGGTTGTTGAAGTTCATTGACGGTTGTTGAAGTTCATTGTTGAAGTTCATTGACGGTTGTTGAAGTTCATTGACGGTTGTTGAAGTTCATTGACGGTTGCTGAAGTTCATTGACGGTTGTTGAAGTTCATTGACGGTTGTTGAAGTTCATTGACGGTTGTTGAAGTTCATTGACGGTTGCTGAGGTTTGTCAGCTCTCTGTGACGTCAGGCTTCATTTCCTGTTTCCTCTTCCTCCTTCCTGCTGGTCATTCACAGCAGAAGCTGGTTGATTGGTCATTGGAGGCAGCGGGGGTGTCTCCATCTTCTCCAGCATTGAACAGGTGACGGTGTGCTCACTGTCACTTCCTGTCTGTGGTCCAGGTGTTAGGATATCTTACAGCTGTTCCTGCAGCTTTGCGCTGACGGGCTGAGCGGCTGAGGTCGGATCAGTTTGGGTTTCTTCAGCAGCATCCCTCCGGTCCTCTTGGTGGCACCGTGGTGAGCAGCTGTGGTGTTGGAGGAGGCGTTGGTGGTGACGGAGTAAGAGCGTCCGTGCATCATATGGGCATTGAGGCCGTTGGCCATGGAGAAGGACTTCAGGTGAGACTGGAGAGCCAATGGGAGGGGGAGCTTATCGACCAGGTGGACCGGAGTACAGGAGACGATGGAGCGACAGCACAGGTCCTGAAGACTCAAGACTGAGACAGACAAAGACAGGAAGAGAGACATTTCATTACATCACAGTAAACAGAGCAGAGTGTGTGTGGGGTGTAACACACACTCGTGTCGTGGTGGTTCTGGCTGACCTTTGTTGGGTCTCCACAGTCGCTCCATGCCGTGTCTCATCAGGACGATGCGAGCGAGCTCCATGAACGACTCGGTGATGTTGAAGTTACACAGCGGACTGACCTCGAAGAAGGTGACGCCCAGCTTCTCTGCGTACACCTGAGCCTGCTCCGTGGTCACCTGACGCTTGTAGGCCAGGTGCAGACGGTTTCCAACCAGGATCTTGGGCACACCAGGTGCATGCTGGGGAAACAGGAAGCAGAGGATTGTAACAGGAAACGTGTCATTGGGTGGATACAGATTCAGTTTGAACGAGCCACTCAGCCTCTCTACAGACCAAGAGGAGTGAGGAGTCTTCAGTCGGCGTATCACTCACCTCGTCTATCTCTTTGATCCATCGGTCGATCCCATCGAAGGACCAGCGGTTGGTGATGTCATACACCAGAATAACTCCCTGAAGAGAAAGAAAAAGTTTTTACAAACTTTAAATTCAACGGACGACTTTTATAATAATAATCCACAGAGACACGACGGACACGTTCATGGGAAATCTTTAGAGCAATAAAGAGTCTAAAATAGTTTTAGAAACAAGACACTTCAAGGACATTCATGATCAGCTTTGAGCCTCGCCGTGGCGATAGTGTCACTGTTGCCATGGTGACGTCTCCTCTGTACCCACTAAAACCCTGATGAGGGACGACAGCAACACAGCTTCATTCAATGTGTCTTCTGTCTCCGTCTGTGGATGTTTGATGTGTGGGATGAATTTCCTCACACGTCCTCTCGACCAAACAAATGTTCCCCATTAAGAATGTGTAACATGTAAAAATGAGACATGGCAGGTGAGTCAAACAGGTACCTGTGCTCCTCTGGAGTACGACCTGAATATAGTGCAGAACCGCCCCTGGCCAGATGTGTCCCTGAAACAACACAGAGAAGGTCAAAGGTCAGGGGTCGGGATATCAGGGTCAAAGGCAAAGATCAAGATGTATAGATGTATAAAAAAAACACCACTGACTCAAGTCACATGATTTAGACTTGTGTCATGAATATGATGACTCAGCAAAATAAAACATGAAGATGAATATTAATTTAATCGAGCAACAGCCAATCACGACGCAGAGCACGTTCAGTCGTCTCCTCAGAACATCAAACTCTGTTTTGTGTCCTGTTGAGTGTCGACAGTGAAAAACAAGGTGAGTGGCTCGTGAAGAAGCTCGTTGGCTGCTGGCCCGCTGCTTCTGACCGGGCCAGACCGAAGGCCAGCTGCCAGCCCAAAAGTCAGGTGGTCCAACAGAACCAGATAGATTGATCATGAGCTCATACCGAGAGGCTCCATCTGTCCTCATCAGGAGATCAGTGTGTTGTTGTCACACACACACACAAGCTGAAGCATCTCATCAAAGTTTCAGATTAATAATTTAAAACTGACGCTGCTCTAAAAATACCTGAGAGTATTACTAGTCTGTGTCACCTGTAAAACATGGACGTCTGTAGTATGTAGTATATGTGTTTCCTCCCTACATTAACCACAATGCAACTTGTCCAACAGCAACATGTGGTACTAAGTGTCTGAGGTGTCGACAGTACCAGAGCTGCAGCTTGACTCTCCTCCCGTCCAGCAGGATGGTGGTCGTCTTGTAGTCGATCCCTGAAACAAAACAGGACAAACAGAAACAGAGCAATGAAACGTCTGAGAGACCGCGTGCACGAAGACTTCAAACTAGACACTGAGACTGAGAAGTCGGCTAATTTCTCCATAAGACTCTACAATCAGCCAGTGAAGCTGCTCTCTGCTGGGCTGGAAGAATGAAGCTTTAACACACTCCACAGACCCTGAAGCTCCGCACTGATAATATCCTGTTAATGTTGAGTACCAGATGGCTTTTACACAAACCCAAACAGACCTGAACAGGTTCGAGGTAAAAGAACCAGAATCCAGCTGCTCCAGCTGTTATTGTTAACGTCAGCAGTGACAATTCAGATGAAGTAAATCTACCCAGGTGTTCTGCAACAGATAAATGTTGTTTAAACGTTGTCACTTTAAAGAGGTTTGTTTAGCCGGGATTAGAACCAACAACCTCTCAGCCTCCATCCTCTGACAGCAGATTAAGAACAGTGTCATCCAACTGAGACGACCGCCGCGGATTTACTTCAGAACATCAGAGATTTGGACCAGCGCCTGCCAGCTTTAAAACACACACACACACACACACACACACACACACACACAAGCTGTTATTATCAGGCTGCTGTCACATGACTCCTCGGTGGGAACAAAGGCACCAAGCAGCTCGTCTCTTTTATAACAGTAATTATCAGGAGCTGTCTGCAAGTAACGACAGTTCAATGATGCTTCTACAATGGCTGCACACACACACACACACACACACACACACACACACACACACGTTATGTAAATGCTCTCAAAGGGCTCAGAGGTCTATTTACATAAGTTACAGTAACACAGAGAGGTGCTGCTTGAAGCCACTCCTTCGCTTTGCTATGCAGACGATACACAGCTCTACCCGACGACCCCTTCATCTCTGTACGGGTCTTTGAATGTCCTCAAAAGGACACATGGTGCTGCTCATGGAGCTCCTCTGTCCACCTGCAGCAGCCACGTTAACCTCAGATCTCTGATCTACAGAGCAGTCTGCGGTTCCTGAGCGTCCTCACACAGACAGATGTTTCCTCCTCCAGTGAGACGCCTGGCTCTGCCACCCGGACGCTCAGGACAGTCCAAACTTTTCTGTCTGTTGGTGGAACGTCCTACCAGTTCCTACAGATCAGGGGCGTCCCTCTCTACCTTCACAGACCTCCTGAAGACCTCCAGCTCTGCAGAGAGGACCTCCTCTACAACAACAGCTGGACATGACACATCTGTCCTCTGCAGCTGGACGCGACACATCTGTCCTCTGCAGCTGGACCTTGACTCTGTGAGTAGAACAGCAGCATGTCCTTGTCACTGTCTGGACAACGTGGGACCAGCTCGACGGTCTTCAGCGTCCGTTAAGTCTCTTAAAGTTTCATCTTCCAGTCCAGCAGACAGCAGCTCCACTGGCTGCTTGTGGAGGAAAAATGAGCTGATTTATTTGAGTTTCATTTAGAGGGAAACAGACGACGAGATGTCTGAGAAGAAGAAACATGAAGAGAAGAGGAAGATGTGACATAACATACGAGTTATTCTGGGAAAACAACACACCAGTACAACCTACACACATATGTTCAAGTTATTACACACACACACACACACACACACACACACACACACACACACACACACACTCTCTCTGGCATGCATGATACATGAAGCATCTTGGGAAAGTGTTGTTACGTAAGAGGAACACTGAGATCTGTAGACAGACTGTAACCACTGTACCTGTGTCAGCTGGATTAAAGGACAGGACAGTGATGATCACATCATGATCAGGACGTAGTCTCTGTGACGTCCTACAGACTGTCTAAAACCTGGACGTAGTCTCTGTGACGTCCTACAGACTGTCTAAAACCTGGACGTAGTCTCTGTGACGTCCTACAGACTGTCTAAAACCTGGACGTAGTCTCCGTGACGTCCCCGCAGACTGTCTAAAACCTGGACGTAGTCTCCGTGACGTCCCCGCAGACTGTCTAAAACCTGGACGTAGTCTCCGTGACGTCCCCGCAGACTGTCTAAAACCTGGACAGTCTCTGTGACGTCCATGCAGACTGTCTAAAACCTGGACAGTCTCTGTGACGTCCCCGCAGACTGTCTAAAACCTGGACGTAGTAATCAGATTACCTCAGTAAAAGTTAAATTCAGTCTTTTCGGTCTCAGACCTGTCTTCAGTTATCTCAGCTGTGCGTAAAAACCGGAAACTCGCGCGCGTAAAGCCTCCATAAACACCGTGACCCCCCCAGGCCGTGCCCGGTGCCCGGTGCCCGGTGCACACTCACCGGTGTAGTACCCGTACGGGGACTCGGAGGCTCCGTCTTGCAGACTCTCCAGGATCTCGCCCTTCCCCACGTCGCTGTCTCCGACCAACAGGAACTTCAGCAGGAAGTCGTACGCGGCGCGCCGGGCTGCTCCTGTGGCTCATCTTCGCGCCAGATGACAGCTGCCGTGTCCCATGATCATCAGCTGAGAGCCAGCGGCACCGAGCCTGGACCCCCCGAACCGGTGCTCCGGCCGTAAAGTCGGTCCGATCCACAGCGGAGCTCAGCGCATCCTCTGTGCCAACCGCGCGCACAGGACGCGCCGCGCTTTTACGCACGGAGGTAAAGATCTGGTTCAGCTCGGCTCGTGGACCCGAACTCTCCGTCCTCCCACCGCCCTCCGTGAGGAGGAGGAGGGGTGAGGAGAGGGGGGGTCAGCCTGCGTCTGATTGGTCCGTCCTGTGAGTTGCTATGACAACCCGGAGCCCGGACCTGAGGCTGGAAACGTCCGTCAACACAGCAGAGGAGACGTTTGATTGGCTCCCCGAGTGACGTCAAGCAGCACGGGGTGACATGAAGGCGCTACTTCCTGTCTGAGCCTACAAAATAAAAGCCTGATTGTTCCTTTTTGTTTAAATAAAGTTTTAAACTAAATTAAGGAAAAACTTTAACCACAGATCAGGAAACAAACATGAAACGTTTTATTAAACAAGTTACTGATTCTTTTTATAGAAACTTTTATTTCAGTTTGTCACATTAATCATCTTCAGTCCACAACAGACAAACGAAACGCTCGACGTGTTCAGCTCCACCTGCAGATGTCCGGACGTGAATCCTGATCCGATCTGAGTGGTTCTGTTGGGTCTGACTTCAGTTTAAACATCATTAAAAATAATGAATATTTTCTTCTTCACAACCAGCTGATTTTTATGAATATTAATATAATTTAAATATCAAAGCACAGCTCGCTGTGCGACGCCCCCCAGCGGACGCCGCAAACATCACGTGTGTTTCTTCACAACAAAACGGCTCCAGCTGATGGAAAACAATCAGACCTTGCAACCAATCACAGCAGGGCTGTGTCACGCCCCCATCAGCCCCCTGAACCAATCAGAAAAGACTTTGAGTTTGCTCACTGTGAGCAGGTTGAGTGTCTGATTGGCTGCAAACTAAACAGACAGCGTCCAATCAGACGATGTTTATATCACAGCTGATCCATGATGTCATGCTGTGACGCTTTAAATTAAAATCTGACTTATGAATATTTAAATTTGTTTAAATATTTAAACAACTTTATTTTGAAAATCTGTGATGAGCTTCCTGTTTTAACACTCTTGTGTTGAAGTTCATACTTCGCTCTGAGAGGGAGTCTCTGATGTCTCTGGTGATGAACCCACGATCCGGCTCCTGGTTCTGGTTCTGGTTCCTGGCCTCGTTGTGGACCCATCAGTTGTAGCTGTACCCGGGCAGAGGAAGCTTCTGACCCTCCTTGGCCTCGAAGAAGGTGTAGGACAGAGTGATGGTGTCCACTCGGGCCATCCGCGGGTCCTCGTCGAACTCCGGGTCGATGTAGAAGAAGACGGGCATGTCGACCTCCTCGTGCGGGTTCAGACGTTGCTCCTCGAAGCAGAAACACTGCGGAGAGACATCGTCAGGTTTAACGTCACAGATCGTGGCCCGACCCGGCTCTCAGGACCGCAACATCTACCTGGATCTTGTTGAAGTACTGGCCCGCCTCGAAAGGAACCACGTTGTAGGTGGAGATGCCGATGATCGGTTTGTCTGTCGGGTTCTTCGCTCTGTAGAACGCCAGCGCCGTCTCACCTGGAACCACCTGCACGACAATGACAGACCGTGAACCAGAAACAGAACCAGTACCAGAACCAGACCGGGTCCAGTGAGTGTGCTCTTACAAAGATCTCTGTCTGCTGAGGTTTGAAGTTCCACTGCATGCTGGCGTGTCGGTCAGCGTTGAACGTGACCTTGATGATGCGTTCCTTCACCGGCGTCATCGTCTCCACCTGATCCACGTCGTGTCCGGCCACTGCCGTGCCGCCGAGCCCCGACGCCTGACGTTAGACAGAGAGACAGACGGAGAGACAGACGGAGAGACAGACGGAGAGACAGACAGAGAGACAGACAGAGAGACAGACAGAGAGACAGACAGAGAGACAGACGGAGAGACAGACAGAGAGACAGACGGAGAGACAGACAGAGAGACAGACAGAGAGACAGACAGAGAGACAGACAGAGAGACAGACAGGCATCATCCAGCAGGCCGTAGCTTAAACACCTTGACAGGAACAGGAAGCAGCTGTCTTACCTGACAGTACAGCCTGTAGAGCGGCACGGCGGCGTACGACAGTCCGATCATCCCCACGCCGGCGGCAGCGATGTACGTCAGCGCTGTCTTGTTCCTCGTCCTCCACTCGTCCTGCTGCTGCTGCCCGCTCTTGGACTTCCTGTTCCGGCTCTGAGCGTGGAGGCGTGGAGGAAGGCGGCGCCGCAGGAAGTGGTGCTCGGCCGGATGGTGCAGCAGCATCTTTGGGGCGGCGCGGCAGGCGGCGGCCTGACGGAGCAGGAGGGGCAGCAGCATGATGGGACACCTCACCTGAGGCTGGGTCAGCACCTGGACAGAGGGTCAACACCAGACTGCGTTCAACACCTGTACACTTTACCTTGTGCTCGCTCTGTCACGTGACCCGTCTGTCATAACCAAACGCCAAACACTTTAAATTACTAAATGAAGCCCGCGCTTTAATTCGGCGCATGCCTCACTCTTTTGGCGGGAACTCTGTCGGCGTGAACCGAGCAGAAACCCTCTGACACAGACTGTCATGGCGGCCTGTGGAGGAGGGGGACTGACTTTAATCCTTTATTTTCAATCCTTATTAAAGTTGTTGTTGGATTATTAATGAGCCGAATTCATCAGCGAACACTGCAGATTACTAAAATATCCCCCCTCACGTGACAGCGTGCGTTAAAGTGCGTTAAAGCCGGTTTAAACTGACCGAGTCAGCGCGCGCAGCTCTGACCTCCAGCACGAGGACGTTGGCTCATCGGCGGCTAACATGCTAACAGAGCTACTTCCGCCCAAAGCTTTAAACTGTAGTTCTTTAGATAAAGTTTTAAATGCGGGATACCTACGTCACGCAGCTCCGCTGTCACTCACTGCGGGACACTCACGCATTACCAAACAACCTGTGCAACGCTCAATGAGCTCCCCGTAAACACAAACATAAAGGTTCCGCACACAGAGTCTTCTTCTTTTTGTTTGGCGGGATAAAGTGCAACACCGCCACCTAGCATGTTGGAGTGGGACGTCTCAGAGACCACGTCCAGGTTTTAGACAGTCTGCGGGGACGTCTCAGAGACCACGTCCAGGTTTTAGACAGTCTGCGGGGACGTCTCAGAGACCACGTCCAGGTTTTAGACAGTCTGAGGGGACGTCTCAGAGACCACGTCCAGGTTTTAGACAGTCTGCGGGGACGTCTCAGAGACCACGTCCAGGTTTTAGACAGTCTGCGGGGACGTCTCAGAGACCACGTCGTACCAGCTATATATATATATATATATATATATATATATAGCTATATGTTATGTAAGTGATAATGATATGTGAGTTAGGTAGTTAATTTTATACATATATATACAGTATATATATATACTGTGTATATATATATATATATATATATATATATATATATATATATATATTTATATCTATAATATTACATATAAATATATCATACTTATATATAAATACACATACACATACACATAATCGCTTATAAACGTGCGGGAGGAGGACCTACGGTGGCCGTGCGCGGTCAGACGCGCCCTCCCTGTTGGTAGTGAGGGGCTGCTGCTGTAGTAATGGAGGGGGTCACAGTCGGCCAGGTATTTGATGCGGAATGCATCCTCAGCAAACGGCCGAGAAAGGTAAGGAAAGCCGGGCGGAGGGCTCCGCGGGGACACGCTCATACCCGGACTCGGTGCCTCACGTCCCGCTGATGTTGTCTGTCTCTCCGCAGGGCAAGTTTGAGTATCTGGTCAAGTGGAGAGGGTGGTCGTCCAAGTAAGTGAGCTAGCTCTGTTAGCCTCCTCCTGCTAACGACACACACACAAGCTGAAAAATGGCACCAAACAATGCGGGGCTCCTCCGCACGCACGCCGGGAGAAAACCCCGCATGACGGGGCAACCCGCACGGTTTAATCCGGGTAAACACGCACAGGCTACACGGTGCTGTTGCAGCGGCCACGTCGGCTCTCTTTATCCGGCTCTCGGTGCCGTTTGTTCCGCAGGCTGAGCCGACATGAGCCGGGCTGCAGGCTGGATCACCTGCACCAGGTCAACAGAACCGAGCCGAGCCAAACACGAGCCTAAGACAGAGCTGAGACACTTACACTAACCCACATCCGGCTGCACCATTATTACTATTGTTGTTGTTGTTGTTGTTGTTGTTATTGTTGTCATTAAATCGGCTAAAATCTTTAATTAATTATTAGAAATATTCCTGATCTAGTTTCTGCTGATTTCCTGGAAATCCTGGAGATTTAGAACTAATCATGGGAACACCTGGAAGTCTTAAAATAAACAGATATCCTGGAAACTCATTTTATCCTGGGTATCATGGTCTTATTGTAGTCTTATCATGGTCTTGTTGTGGTCTTATTGTAGTCTTATCATGGTCTTGTTGTGGTCTTGTTGTAGTCTTATCATGGTCTTGTTGTGGTCTTGTTATAGTCTTATCATGGTCTTGTTGTGGTCTTGTTATAGTCTTGTTATAGTCTTATCATGGTCTTGTTATGGTCTTGTTATGGTCTTGTTGTAGTCTTGTTATGGTCTTGTTGTAGTCTTGTTATGGTCTTGTTATAGTCTTATCATGGTCTTGTTATAGTCTTATCATGGTCTTGTTGTGGTCTTGTTATAGTCTTATCATGGTCTTGTTATGGTCTTGTTATAATAGTCTTATCATGGTCTTGTTATGGTCTTGTTATAGTCTTGTTATGGTCTTGTTGTAGTCTTGTTATGGTCTTGTTGTAGTCTTGTTATGGTCTTGTTATAGTCTTATCATGGTCTTGTTATGGTCTTGTTGTAGTCTTGTTATGGTCTTGTTATAGTCTTATCATGGTCTTGTTATGGTCTTGTTATGGTCTTATTGTAGTCTTATCATGGTCTTGTTGTGGTCTTATTGTAGTCTTATCATGGTCTTGTTGTGGTCTTATTGTAGTCTTATCATGGTCTTGTTGTGGTCTTGTTGTAGTCTTATCATGGTCTTGTTGTGGTCTTGTTATAGTCTTATCATGGTGTTGTTGTGGTCTTGTTATAGTCTTATCATGGTCTTGTTGTGGTCTTGTTATAGTCTTGTTATAGTCTTATCATGGTCTTGTTATGGTCTTGTTATGGTCTTGTTATAGTCTTGTTATGGTCTTGTTGTAGTCTTGTTATGGTCTTGTTATGTTCTTGTTATAGTCTTATCATGGTCTTGTTATAGTCTTATCATGGTCTTGTTGTGGTCTTGTTATGGTCTTGTTATAGTCTTATCATGGTCTTGTTGTGGTCTTGTTATGGTCTTGTTGTGGTCTTGTTATGGTCTTGTTGTAGTCTTGTTATGGTCTTGTTATAGTCTTATCATGGTCTTGTTGTGGTCTTGTTATGTTCTTGTTATAGTCTTATCATGGTCTTGTTATAGTCTTATCATGGTCTTGTTGTGGTCTTGTTATGGTCTTGTTATAGTCTTATCATGGTCTTGTTATGGTCTTGTTATGGTCTTGTTATAGTCTTATCATGGTCTTGTTGTAGTCTTGTTGTAGTCTTGTTATGGTCTTGTTGTAGTCTTGTTATGGTCTTGTTATAGTCTTATCATGGTCTTGTTATAGTCTTATCATGGTCTTGTTGTGGTCTTGTTATAGTCTTATCATGGTCTTGTTATGGTCTTGTTATAGTCTTGTTATGGTCTTGTTATGGTCTTGTTATAGTCTTATCATGGTCTTGTTATGGTCTTGTTATAGTCTTATCATGGTCTTGTTATGGTCTTGTTATAGTCTTATCATGGTCTTATCATGGTCTTGTTATGGTCTTGTCTTATCATGGTCTTGTTATGGTCTTGTTATGGTCTTGTTATAGTCTTGTTATGGTCTTGTTATAGTCTTATCATGGTCTTGTTATGGTCTTGTTATAGTCTTATCATGGTCTTGTTATGGTCTTGTTATAGTCTTGTATAGTCTTGTTATGGTCTTGTTGTAAGTCTTTGTTATGTCTTGTTGTAGTCTTGTTATGGTCTTGTAATAGTCTTATCATGGTCTTGTTATGGTCTTGTTGGAGTCTTGTTATGGTCTTGTTATAGTCTTATCATGGTCTTGTTATGGTCTTGTTATGGTCTTGTTATAGTCTTATCATGGTCTTGTTATGGTCTTGTTGTAGTCTTGTTATGGTCTTGTTATAGTCTTATCATGGTCTTGTTATGGTCTTGTATAGTCTTATCATGGTCTGTTATGGTCTTGGTTATGGTCCTTGTTATGGTCTTGTTATAGTCTTATCATGGTCTTGTTATGGTCTTGTTATAGTCTTATCATGGTCTTGTTGTAGTCTTGTTATGGTCTTGTTATAGTCTTATCATGGTCTTGTTATGGTCTTGTTATAGTCTTATCATGGTCTTATCATGGTCTTGTTATGGTCTTGTCTTATCATGGTCTTGTTATGGTCTTGTTATGGTCTTGTTGTAGTCTTGTTATGGTCTTGTTATAGTCTTATCATGGTCTTGTTATGGTCTTGTTATAGTCTTGTTATGGTCTTGTTGTAGTCTTGTTATGGTCTTGTTGTAGTCTTGTTATGGTCTTGTTATAGTCTTATCATGGTCTTGTTATGGTCTTGTTGTGGTCTTGTTATGGTCTTGTTATAGTCTTATCATGGTCTTGTTGTAGTCTTGTTATGGTCTTGTTATAGTCTTGTTGTAGTCTTGTTGTGGTCTTGTTATAGTCTTATCATGGTCTTGTTATGGTCTTGTTGTGGTCTTGTTATGGTCTTGTTATAGTCTTATCATGGTCTTGTTGTAGTCTTGTTATGGTCTTGTTATAGTCTTGTCATGGTCTTGTGGTCTTATCGTGGTCTTGTGGTCTTATCGTGGTCTTATCGTGGTCTTATCGTGGTCTTGTCATGGTCTTGTTATAGTCTTATCGTGGTCTTGTGGTCTTATCGTGGTCTTATCGTGGTCTTGTGGTCTTGTCATGGTCTTATCATGGTCTTGTTATGGTCTTGTTATAGTCTTATCATGGTCTTGTGGTCTTATCGTGGTCTTGTCATGGTCTTGTTATAGTCTTATCGTGGTCTTGTTATGGTCTTGTTATAGTCTTATCGTGGTCTTGTGGTCTTATCGTGGTCTTATCGTGGTCTTGTGGTCTTGTCATGGTCTTGTGGTCTTATCGTGGTCTTGTCATGGTCTTATTGTGGATTTCTGTTTCCAGACACAACAGCTGGGAGCCTGAGGAGAACATTCTGGACCCGAGGCTGCTGGCAGCGTTTCATAAGAGGTGATCCAGAACTTTCAGCCTCTTCCTGTGGACTTCGCCATGATGGACAGGAAACAGTTAGTTATCTGAACGTTTGTGTTTCCTGTTTCAGAGAACAAGAGAGAGAGCTTCTGTTCCAGAAGAAAGGCAAGAGACCGCGAGGACGGCCACGGAAGATCCTGGTAAACCTCCACCTTCACCTTCACCACCTCCTTCTCCTTCACCTTCTCCTCCTCACTCTTCTTGTCCTCCATCTTTCAGCCTCCTGCTCCAGCTGCTGTGAAGGACAGTCGCTCCTCCTCATCCTCCTCCGGCCTGTCCTCCTCCTCCTCCTCTTCCTCAGAGGAGGAGGAGGAGGAGGAGGAGGAGGAGGAGGAGGAGGAGGAAGAGGTGAAGAAGGTGAAGCCAGGTCCTCGTGTTGCCCCTGTCCCTCAGAAGAGGCCTCAGATCGTGATGTCCAAACCAGATCCTCCACGGAAGAAGAAGCGCGGGAGGAAGCCGCTCCACCCAGACCTGAGGGCGTTAAGACAGGCAAAGAGCAGACCTTCTCCGCCTCCTCCACCTCCTCCTCCTCCTCCACGTCACCACCAGGTGCTCAGACTGCCCCGGGACGAGCCTCGACCCGGGTGAAGAAACCTCTGCAGCCGGCCAGCTTCACCTACACTGGACTGAGCCGGACCTCCAGAGATGAGGCCGCCTCCGCCTCCCAGACCTCTGCCAGCTCCTTCTCCCAAACGGCTGCCTCCAAGTCCGGATCGCTCGGCTGCATCTGGAGCAGTCGTTCCATGTCTCCGTCCTCCTCCTACAAGTCCAGCCCGTCCCCACAGAGTAAGAACTCTCTGTCCGAGCTGAAGCGTTCTGTCTCCGACGGCGCTGCTGGCTTCAAGGTGTCTCCTCTGAAACAGGGTGGAGGTTCGGGCTCGCTGGGTCTGCACGGCAACTTCGGGGGAGGTCAGACCGTCCAACGCTCCCTGCTGAATCAAAGGAGGCAGGAGGGCGGCGGGCCGGTCCAACACAAGCAGCAGAACTCCAGCCTCTCCAAACCGTCGTCCTCTCCAACGCCTCGGGACAGAGCCAGCCAGGCACTCAGCCTCCGCGTGCTCAACCTGCAGAGCGTCAACACGAGCGGTGCCGGAAACAACGCGAGCGGCACCGGAGCTGCAGCGTCCAGGTCGAGCTTGAGGAGCGGCGGCATGGTTGTAAAAGGAGGACCGGGGAATCGAACCTCAGCTGGGGTGCAGCGCTCGGGTCCGGCAGCAGGTGGTGGCACCGACCAGGCAAGGATAAGAGAGGACCGGGCCGATGCCAAGAAGCTGACAGGAAGCGGCTCCGGCCGAGGAAATGGTGGCGGGAGGCACGAGGAGAGGAAGCACGGGCTCGGCTCTCAGAACCGGAGTCTGAACGAGCTCAGCACCGGCGACTCCGACGAGACCAGCAGCAGCGAATCGGAACACAACACCGCCCTGTACCCAAACAACAGCCGGCCCAGCCTCGGCAACGACGCCACAGAGTCGGACACGGAGACGGACTGGCGGCCGGCCCGGAGCCTCCTGGAGCACGTGTTCGTCACCGACGTCACGGCCAACTTCATCACGGTGACGGTGAAGGAGTCACCGACCAGCGTGGGCTTCTTCAACTCACGCAATCACTGAGGGACGTCGTGACGAGGCCTCGGCCTAAGCCGGGCCGAGCCGGACCAACACTTCCTACGAGCTCTCAGGGTTCCTCCGCCGCGTGCTCGGCTCCTCGAATGCACAAACAGACGATCCAGCTTCTGTCGACCCGCGACGTCACGAGAAACACGAAGGAATCCTGATGTTTGACCCCACAGCTCCTCGGCCTCGGCACAGACGCCAAAACTCCACTGGGCACGTCGGTTCGGACTCCACCAGGACGTTTGTCCCTCCAGAACTTTGTTAGCTGTCATTTTTCTGGTTCATGTGCTTCTAAATGTGTAAATATGCGACGTGGTAAAACTTTGTAAGATCTTCAGTTTGCAGGGTGTTTTATTTTTGAAAATTCTCTCTGCTGTGGACACGGTCGCCATCACATACGTGCCCGGTGGAACGTACCCGTGAAGATCACGCCGCGACTGCTCGGACTGATCCTACAAACTCAAAGTCAACTTACTCGCTTTTTATAGCACGGAGCTTCATCAGCAGGTCCAGTTTGAAGAAGACCATGAGCCTTTTAAAAAGAAAGTAAGAGGACTTTGAGTCCAGCACGACGAGCTGCTGCTGCTTCTTCTTCATCCACAGACTCGTGTTAAAAATGTCTGCCGGACCTTGTGGTGAAGCGATCAGAGACTGCAGATGGATGTACCTCCATCTTAACTCCACCTCTCCAGTGCCTCAGGTTCTTCCAGAGACGAGCCCACTGCCACGTCACAGTTTGTCCAAACTACATGTGACTCTTCATCCAGGGCAGCATGTTTTAAAAACTCCTAAAAAATAAGAAGTCAAGTCCGTATGTGATCGTCTCCGTCCTCGGACCTCGTCTTCGTCCTCTGAGGATCATCTTCGTCATCGGACCTCGTCTTCGTCCTCTGAGGATCATCTTCGTCCTCGGACCTCGTCTTCGTCCTCGGACCTCGTCTTCGTCCCCAGATCGTCTTTTTTTTTGTTCTCGTCTCAGTTCTCTTCGGACCAAAGCTGTTTATGAATGTGAACGATGGTTTTTCAGTTTTATTATTGACAGTATTGGTTGCACTACACACAGTATAAATGTAAACATCTGATTCCTCCTCATCATCTCAGAGACGCTCCGTCTTTTCTACCATTTGAATATCCGTGCTGTCGCGTGAAATGTTAATTTATATTTGTAAATATGTTTTCTTTCATGTAATATCTATCTGGTGCTCATATTGGCTTACTAGCTTCAGATTCTTGTAGCCTGTGTGCCTCTCTGCCATTTTGAAGGTCTTTGAATAAACCATAAGAACCTATGTGTGGATTCTTCACCAGCAGAGGGCCCCGTTAGACAGGAAGTGAAGCTCCTGGCAGGAAGAAGAAGAAGAAGAATGTAGTCTGATCCACGAGAACAGATTACAACAACCGGACTGACGAACAACCGGACTAACAAACAACCAGACTAACGAACAACCGGACTGACGAACAACCGGACTGACGAACAACCGGACTGACGAACAACCAGACTAACAAACAAACAACCGGACTGACGAACAACCGTACTAACAAACAACCAGACTAACGAACAACCGGACTGACGAACAACCGGACTGACGAACAACCAGACTAACAAACAACCAGACTGACGAACAACCGGACTGACAACCGGACTGACGAACAACCAGACTGACGAACAAACAACCAGACTGACGAACAAACAACCAGACTGACGAACAAACAATCAGATTGACGAACAACCGGACTGACGAACAAACAACCAGACTGACGAACAACCAGACTAACAAACAATCAGATTGACGAACAACCGGACTGACGAACAACCGGACTGACGAACAACCAGATTGACGAACAACCGGACTGACGAACAACCAGACTAACAAACAAACAACCGGACTGACGAACAACCAGACTAACAAACAAACAACCAGACTAACAAACAACCAGACTGACGAACAACCAGACTAACAAACAACCAGACTAACAAACAAACAACCAGACTAACAAACAACCAGACTGACGAACAACCAGACTGACGAACAACCGGACTAAATTGGGTACAAATGAATCAACTATTATTAATTAATTCAATTATTCTAAAGATGTAGAAAACACAGCTCATCACACACACGTGCAGAGGTGATGTCTGCCTCGGTGTGTGTGTGTGTGTGTGTGTGTGTGTGTGAGCTGCAGATTCAGTGATTTATGGTCAGTCGTGGAATTTTCCCAAAATAAGTTTGAGTCAACAGACAGCGACAGACAGAGAGGCCTCACAGCACAGAGTGTATGAACAGACTGAACACTGTGTGTGTGTGTGAGTACACTAACACAACGTGGTGAAATGTAACTATCTACTCGAAATGTAACTATCTACTCGACATGTAACTATCTACTCGAAATGTAACTATCTACTCGAAATGTAACTATCTACTCGAGTAAGTTGCCTGATGTGTGCTGGGCTGTGCTGAGCTGACCCGTCCATCCGTCTCTGCTGACATTTGTCTGCTCAGCTTGCAGCAGGACTCAGACGGAGGACGTGAAACAATGCTGAGAGTTCCACAGACAGCTCGGCCATTGATGTGTGTGTGTGGGTGGAGATCCTGGCGGCAGCCGGGCCTGACGGTGGGCGGTGCAGATGCCGGCTGTCTCCTCACACCACAGTGAAAACCTCCACACGTCTCGGTGTCACATCCGACTTCACCCACTCATACCTGTCAGAACCCGTCCACGGTTTGTCTGGACAGAGCCGACTCAGACAGGACCGATACCTGCACCTTTAGACCAGGACCCACCGAGACCAGAACCCAGACTGTCTAAAACCTGGACGTAGTCTCCGAGACGTCCCCGCAGACTGTCTAAAACCTGGACGTAGTCTCTGTGACGTCCTCGCAGACTGTCTAAAACCTGGACGTAGTCTCCGAGACGTCCCTGCAGACTGTCTAAAACCTGGACGTAGTCTCCGAGACGTCCCCGCAGACTGTCTAAAACCTGGACGTAGTCTCTGTGACGTCCTCGCAGACTGTCTAAAACCTGGACGTAGTCTCTGAGACGTCCCCGCAGACTGTCTAAAACCTGGACGTAGTCTCTGAGACGTCCCCGCAGACTGTCTAAAACCTGGACGTAGTCTCTGAGACGTCCCCGCAGACTGTCTAAAACCTGGACGTAGTCTCTGTGACGTCCCCGCAGACTGTCTAAAAACCTGGACGTAGTCTCTGTGACGTCCCCGCAGACTGTCTAAAACCTGGACGTAGTCTCTGAGACGTCCCCGCAGACTGTCTAAAACCTGGATGAGGTCTCCGAGACGTCCCCGCAGACTGTCTAAAACCTGGACGTAGTCTCTGTGACGTCCCCGCAGACTGTCTAAAACCTGGACGTATAAATTAAAGAACGTCAGACATTTGTCAGCATCGTTTGATCGGGCCGGTTCTGTTTCTTTTTGTTCTGGTTCTGAAGCTAAAGTTGAGACACTTTGTACAAACCTGATGAAACTTTCTGATTCTGAGTCAGTTTGAATTCAGTTGCCATAGTGACAGCTTTGCATAGCGTCAGCAGCTGAGGCTCATGGGTAATGTAGTGTTCACACGTTAAATACAGTTTAATGGAAGTTTAACTCAGCGTACAGCTAATGTTTATTATACAGTACATGACATAACACATATATATTTAATATATTGGACTGATTTTAGTATAAATAATTCACAACGGAAAGAAAATATTTGACATCATATTAAGTATCTAAATACATTTACTCAGCTTCTCATACTCGAGGCTCAGAGTACATGTTTTATCTATTTGTACTACAGCAGTATCACAGTACTGACAAACACTCAGAAGTAGAAATGAACCAACACACAGTTTGTCTGTGTTCATGAACCAACTGTCCTTTATTTGACGACTCAAAACACTGATTTATCCCGTGTGTGTGTGTGTGTGTGTGTGTGTGTGTGTGGATGAAGTGTCAGTCCATGAACTGACCTGAGGTCAGCTGGTCTCTATAAATATGAGCAGGTACAGTAGCTGAATTATTTTACGATTCATTCTGTCCAACATGAATCAGCCAATCAGCTCGCGTCCATCAGAGATCAGGTTACAGGTGTTTGCAGGTGTTTGCAGAGCGTCCCGTGTAAAAAAAGCTGCTGTCTGCAGACCCCGAGGTTCACCCGCGCTCACGCCTGGCACGCGCACTTGCACTCTGATATAACGGGGTACTGGACGGGTATCCACGCGCACTTCAGGCCGCCCTTCCTCTGCAGACAGCGGAACCGCAGGATCGTAAAGTGAGTGGACCTGGCGGGTCTGCAGACCATCCCTTCCGGGACCGAACAGGACCGCTTACTGTAGCAGCTCCCCACCTTCACGTAGCGCGGCCAGAATCTGCTGCCCAGGTCGTTCCACGCGTGAACAACCGGGCAGAAGGCGTACGACCACAGCCACAGCTGCAGCCTCCTGCGCAGTTTTTTACTCGGCTTCTGCTTCTTGCCGTGCTGGACCTCGAACTCCATGGCCCGGATCTCTTTGGGCATCGGTCCGGAGAGCTTCTGCCGCAAGCTCCGCCTCGCTCACGTCCTCGTTACCCGCGTACTTGTCCTCCGGCGGGGGAGACGGACATGAAGTGCGGGTCGAAGTGGCTGCCCAGGGTGCTCCTGAGCTCGGTCTCGTTCAGGTCCTTGTCCCTAGGGTCCAGCACCGGGTCCGGGTCCTCCTTTAGGTCCAATACGGGCAGAGAGTCGCTGGGAATGGGCCGGCAGCAGGTAGAAGTGTTGGCCACGCGCCCGGCTCGATCCTGAAGCTCAGAAGAGAGAAGCAGCAGAAACACGGCCAGCAGGCAGCAGGACTGATCCATGGACAGTCCGGGTCCAGGTGACACACGTCCGAACAGTCACTGATCCTCACAGGCGCACGCACGCGCCCCGGGGATTCCCTCTGTCTGTCAGAGCCGAGAGCGCGCAGCACACGCCCGCCGCGCCACCGCTCCAAAACTTCTCCGCAACTTTCAGACGATCAGAGAGGAGGAAGGAGGGAGGGAGGAGCACCGGGACCGTCTCAGTCCATGACCCGGGGACGGACTCAGCCCTCCCGGGTCAGCGGGTCCCGATGAGACAGCTCAGCGCCCCGCAGGTCGCTGCTCTCAGTCCGCATGTTGGCGCACCGGCTGCTGCCTCTGGTCCTCCTGCTGCTGCCTCTGGTCCTCCTGCTGCTGCCTCTGGTCCTCCTGCTGCCTCTGGTCCTCCTGCTGCCTCTGGTCCTTCCTGCTGCTCTGTCTCCTCCTCCTGCTGCCTCTGGTCCTCCGCCTCCTGCTGCCTCTGGTCCTCTCCTGCTTGCCTCTTCCTCTCCTGTTGCCTCTGGTCCTCCTCCTGCTGCCTTGGTCATCCTCCTGCTGCCTCTGTCCTCCTGCTTTGCCTCTGTATCCTCCTGCTGCTCTGGTCCTCTCTGCTGCATCTGGTCCTCCTGCTGCCTCCTGGTCCTCCTGCTGCCTCGCTTCTGCCTCTGGTCCTCCTGCTGCCTCTGGTCCTCCTGCTGCTGCCTCTGGTCCTCCTGCTGCCTCTGGTCCTCCTCCTGCTGCCTCTGGTCCTCCTCCTGCTGCCTCTGGTCCTCCTCCTGCTGCCTCTGGTCCTCCTCCTGCTGCCTCTGGTCCTCCTGCTGCCTCTGGTCCTCCTCCTCCTGCTGCCTCTGGCTCTCCTCCTCCTGCTGCCTCTGGTCCTCCTGCTGCTGCCTCTGGTCCTCCTGCTGCCTCTGGTCCTCCTCCTGCTGCCTCTGGTCCTCCTCCTGCTGCCTCTGGTCCTCCTCCTGCTGAACTGAAGGCGCCTCTGACAGCAGACCAATATCCAGGAGGCGGTGATGTAAGAGACCAGCCCTCCACTGTGACCCCACCAGAGTTTACACACACACACACACACACACACATCAGGATGATGAAGATGATGATGATGGTGATGAAGATGATGATCAGATGTTTCATCTGACGTCACATAAAATAAACACAAAACACAAACTGCAGTTCCTCTAACGTCCACCTGAGGCTGGCTGCAGAAGTGAGTCAGTCTCCATAAGTCCCCATGTTAGACAGCAGAAATGTTTACAGCTGTACTGAGGGTGAATTTATTTACAGCTCACCTGTTCAGGTCAGCGTCTGTCTGAGCACAAACTCGTGTCAGCTGTTCGTTTCACGTTTTATTGTATTTGATGTAAATTTAGACACAAACTGAGTTTATTGGATAAAACTTAACGAACATCACGGACACGTTACGGCTCAGAGCGGTGCGTTCACTGTCCGTCTGTAAATCATCATCAACCCTGTCTGTCTGTCTGTCTGCCTCCCTCCTGTCTGTCTGTCTGCCTCCCTCCTGTCTCCCTCCCGTCTGTCTGCCTCCCTCCTGTCTCCCTCCTGTCTGTCTGTCTGTCTCCCTCCCATCTGTCTGTCTCCCTCCCGTCTGTCTGTCTCCCTCCTGTCTGTCTGTCTCCCTCCTGTCTGTCTCCCTCCCGTCTGTCTCCCTCCCTCCCGTCTGTCTCCCTCCCTCCCTCCTGTCTGTCTCCCTCCTGTCTGTCTCCCTCCCGTCTGTCTCCCTCCCTCCTGTCTGTCTGTCTCCCTCCCTCCTGTCTCCCTCCCTCCTGTCTGTCTCCCTCCTGTCTGTCTGTCTCCCTCCCGTCTGTCTGTCTCCCTCCTGTCTGTCTGTCTCCCTCCCGTCTGTCTGTCTCCCTCCTGTCTGTCTGTCTCCCTCCTGTCTGTCTGTCTCCCTCCCTCCTGTCTGTCTCCCTCCTGTCTGTCTCCCTCCCTCCTGTCTGTCTGTCTGTCTCCTGTCTGTCTCCCTCCCTCCCGTCTGTCTGTCTCCCTCCTGTCTGTCTGTCTGTCTCCCTCCTGTCTGTCTGTCTCCCTCCTGTCTGTCTGTCTCCCTCCCTCCTGTCTGTCTCCCTCCCTCCTGTCTGTCTCCCTCCTGTCTGTCTCCCTCCCTCCCGTCTGTCTGTCTCCCTCCCTCCCGTCTGTCTGTCTCCCTCCTGTCTGTCTCCCTCCCTCCCGTCTGTCTGTCTCCCTCCTGTCTGTCTGTTCCCTCCGTCTGCGGCTCAGAAGCAGTTGTCTGTAATTTTCTGGCCGCTGATGTGACGGGCGCCGTCGTATCTCTGTGGACAGGAAGTCAGCGTAGATAAGACTTCCTGTCTCTTTGTAAAGCTTTCATCCGTCACTTCCACATCACGGTCACGGAGAGCGGCCCGCGGGGGAGTCGTGTTCACGCTGAGATGGATCTGAGCGCCTCCTGGACTCTGAGGTTCCAGGAAAAGTCTCGTACGGTACGAACACTGTGCAAACATGGACGTTAGAGTCACTGTTGACACTCCGGTAAACGTCCACACTTGTATCCGTGATCTCATTCTTTAGGACCGGACCAGAACCACGACAGTCCAGTACAAAGAACCGCAGATACTTGAACTCCTTCAGTCGGGGCTCGGACCAAAGACGGTGTGTTCCATCAGAGGACTTTGACTCGGAGGTTCTGACTCTCGTCTCGACTGCTTCACACTCGGCTGCAGACTGGTGGCAGCAGGTTTCTCAGAACATCCCTCCAGCAGGTTCTGGGTCATGACCAGCGTCTCCTACCAGTGGACACGCCTGAAGGCGTGAAGGCTCCTGATGAGGCTCCTCAGCTGGCTCCTGTTGACATCTTACAGAGGAAACCACGATGGTTCCTGCTGCTCCATCTTCTCGTCGCTGGTGAACAAGAGATATTTGAACTCCTTCAGTCGGCCTGGACTCTCAAACTGAACCCGGTTTTCCATCAGAGGTTCTGACTCTGGTCCCGGCTGCATGTTTTCCATCATACTTTTCATACTTTGGCCGGTGTGCTCGTGAAACAAGCCTGAAGTTTCGCTCTGTGGTATTAGACGCGCTCAAATGTAAAGTTGAACCGGATCAGAGTTCTGTGGCCTTTCGGGTAAAATCCTGACGTCACGTTCGAGTCCAGATCACATCCACTTATCATCAAACGACTCACGCTGCCATTACCGTTAGATTCCAGCTCGCCGCCTGAAGACGGACTGTGTGTTTTTCCCTCCACGTGCTTTGAATCACTCTTTCCTTTGATTTTCCAGAACACGGCCGTGATACGGACCAGCGCCGTGGATCAGTGGCTTTCCAGCCTTTGACGGGCCTCGTCCACTTCAGTGTGTGTTCCCTCTGATGTTAGCGTACAGCGTTAGCTTAATCTTAATAGTGAATCAGAAGGCCTCCCAGGATGAAGGACAAGCGGGCCGGCTGCTCGGTCCGTGACCCGGCGAGATAACAACTCAGAACTATTTGTTGTTTGTGTAAATCCGAGCTTTGATGGTGAGACAGCCGGGGCAATTTGGACGGTCCATTTGGGTGAGACGGCTTCAAGGTGGCAGAGACGGGTCGCGCTCACACACAAACATTTCAGCACCGGCTTCGACCTCTCAGAGACGGCAGAGGAAACGCCGACAGACGTCCGTCCAGTCCGACGTCGTCATCGCGTCTTTGTGGAATAACAAAACTTCTGCTAACAACTGTAGCTGCTGTTAGCTCGCTAGTTTTTGATCTGAAGTAACGTAATCAGAACCAAGACACCTGTCCAACATGAACGCCCGGACCACGTCACAATGGTTCATGGACTGGACCGGACATTCCTGTCCGTGAACGACAGCGTGAGAAGCTTCAGATCCGACAGTCCTGAAACACAAAGCGTTTCGGATCTTCATGGTTCTGTTCAGATTGTGTTGTCTGGTTCTGGACAGATGTGGTTGATCTGAAACCGTTGTGTGTGTTTGTGTTGTGAGTTTCCTGAGCAGCTCTCAGGCTGAGCTGAGTAAACGGATCTCTCTGATGGGCCCGTTGTGCGAGGAGCCCGTCAGCAGCGATCCTGTGGCTTGGACCGACGCTCCGAAATGCTTCGTGCGCTCCAGCGGGAAAACTCCCTGCCAGCGGTGGTGTGAGATTCCAGTTGGTTCACACCCTCCCACACGGCGTCCTCCGACCGCTGCAGCCGCTCGGCCTGCCAGTCAGATTCCTGCAACACCTCCAGAACCAGAGAAACCTGACACCTTTCTGTCCACGAGCCAGTCAAACCACACCAGTACCCACGGACGCTCAACTCAAGTGGTGACAAGTAACTAATTACATTTAATCAAGTACAGCACTTTAACATCAGC
>CM024806.1:20866936-20869436 GCA_014281875.1 Nibea albiflora
ACACACACACACACACACACACACACACACACACACACATCGAGGAGCAGCCTTGTGGTTTTGCGGTCAGCCTCCATTAACGGCGGCGGTTACAGCTGATCCTCTTCACTGCGTCGTGTAACGTGGCCCGTTAAATTAAAGATTACAGACTCGTTTGTTTTCACACATTTGAATTAAAACTGAAGATGAGTTCACTCGTCTGATCACAGACTGAAGAAAACTGATCTGAGACTGCTGGTGTGTGTTGACGGATTCAATAAGTCCTGTTTGTTTGATGAAGTCTGGATCAACAGGACGGTTCATGTATCCTAAAGTAATCACATTACAGCGAGCTCGTGAATCTTTTTGTTCTGACGTTAACGGTTTGTCCTGCAGCGCTAAAAACACGTTTAAACAACGCTCACTTCATTTGCAGTATGAAGTGGAAGAAACTGCTGACTCACACTAAATAACTGCTGAGTCACTCCAGAATTACAGGTGATATACAGGGAAGGGGACGCTGTGATGGCACACCTGAATCAGTGTGACGATGCATCGCGGAGAGTTTTAACTTTGTCCTGAAGGTGGCGCCAGTCTGTCTGTCTATCTGTCTGTCTGTCTGTCTGTCTGTCTGTCTGTCTGTCTGTCTGTCTGTCTGTCTGTCGGTCCTCTTACCTGGATGTAGTCCAGGATCAGCTGGTGTCTCTGTTTAGCCGTGGTCACCTCGCTGTCGGTGATGGCTTCTCGCAGTGCCTGCTGGGTAATGAGTGCGTCCAGGTCGAGGACGGACGACAGACGGCAGTACAGACTGATGAACTTCTCTTTGTAGGTGCAGAAGTGAACTGAAGGGAGAAGAAACACTGACATGAGCACAGCATGGTCAAACCTTCAGGAAGCATGAGGCCAGTTCCTCATCACGGGAACGTCTCGTCCACTGTGAGTGTGTGTGTGTGTGTGTGTGTGAGTGTGTGTGTGTGTGTGTGTGTGTGTGTGTGTGTGTGTGTGTGGTGTGAGAGGACAGAGAGTCCGTCCGTCTGTTTCTGGTGCGATTTGGTAAAAAGTGGTGACACGTCTGAGACGCAGCGAGCAGCAGCTGGTGAGGAGGTCAGTGTGTGTACAAAGAGAGAGTATTGTGCAGTGTGTATGGGTGTTATTGACACATTCTTGTGTGTGTGTTTATGTGTGTGTGTGTATGGGGGTCAGCGGCGAGGCCGTCCTGCTGGAGCCTGCAGACTGATTTAGTGCTTCAGCAGTAACACAGCTCAGTCTGTGCTGCTGATCCAGCTCAGTGCTTTCACAGCGAGTGAAGAGTCCTGAAGCGTGACTGCAACACTACTGCAACGTTCCTGCAACATTACAGCCAGACTGCTGCGTTATGAGGCTCAGGTTCAGCTCCCTCTGATCCACGGCGGTCCGGCACAGTCATCGCACGTTAACGTGAACGGAGAACCGGACTTCAGACGGACTTCACAACGTTTCATGACACACGACGAACACACAGGAAACGTTTTCCAACACATCATCACACGTTAACATCGCCGCCCTCTGCAGGCAGGCGTGTCACACTGCACAGCAGGACTTTAATCAGGCACATGAGAAGAATGAGTTGTGTGTTGTTACCGAGTTCAAACATCTGCAGAGGGAGGTGGAGGAACCCCGACAGAGGGGTGTAGGGGTTGGACTGTCCGGGGGCGGAGCAAACGTTGTCGGCCGCCGGCAGCAGCAGCAGGAAGGAGACGCCGTGACCGAGCTCCACCACCTCCTGACTGTAGAGACGGAAGTGACGGGCCTGAAACAAGAAGGCATGATGAGTAAAGAGAGGCGGCTCGTCACGGCCCGTCACGGCTCATCACGGCTCGGTGGGTCAGGTGTTCCCACCTGGTGCAGAGGTAGGTTGATGTGTTTCAGCAGAGACTTGATCGCCGTCTGCAGCTCGTAGTACAGTAAAGGGGCGTTGCTCTCCGGCCTGTGCCCCGCCTCCTCGCTCTCCTCCCCGCTGGGTTCTTTCTCTCCGGCCGTCGACAGCGTCTGGATCCAGTCCCACTCCTCCCTGAACACAACACACACACAACACACACACGCATGTTTACAGCTGCTGCTCACGTGTGACAGGTGCTGCTGTCATCTAATGTTAGCCGGGCTGCCCGGCCTGTGAGCTCAGAGCGCCAGGAACATACACCAACACACACAAAGCACTGACACTGTCCAGCTACCAGTCCACCTTCCATACTTTGGTCCATGCTGGACTTGAACCGGCCAACCAAGCCAGGTCCCTAAAAACTGAAGTACTGCCAGAGACTTTCAGGTCCAGCAGTCAGCAGCTTCTATGGACATGATGGCAGAGGAGCAGAGAGTGAAGAGGACGCTGACGGAGGAAGCTAAGAAGAGAAAAGGAGAGAGTGAGCGAGCAAGAAGCCGCCGGACAAGAGTAAATCTGGGACTGACTTTTAGTGGTTGGTGAGAGCTTGGTGAAATAAAAGGCTGAAAGACAGACGCCGAGCTGGCTGACTGCTGCTGGACT
>CM024806.1:20871357-21036230 GCA_014281875.1 Nibea albiflora
TTTTTGCCATACTATACTATGACTTTTTTTGCCATACTATACTGTGACTTTTTTTTTTTTTAATACTGAGGTTTTTTTTATGCCATACTATACTGTGACTTTTTTTTTTTACATACTGAGGTTTTTTTTAACCATACTAAACTATGACTTTTTTTTCCATACTATACTGACTTTTTTTTGCCATACTATACTGACTTTTTTTTTCTAAAAACATACTATGATGTTTTTTTAAACCATACTAAACTATGACTTTTTTTTGCCATACTATACTATGACTTTTTTGCAATACTATACTATGACTTTTTTTGCCATACTATACTATGACTTTTTTTTTTGCCATACTATACTATGACTTTTTTTTTTAACATACTGGGGTTATTTTACCATACTATACTATGATTTTTTTTTTTACCATACTATACTATGACTTTTTGTCTACTAAACTATGATTTTTTTTTGCCATACTATACTGACTTTTTTTGCCATACTATACTATGACTTTTTTTTGCCCCATACTATACTATGACTTTTTTTTGCTCATAATATACTATGATTTTTTTTTTTGCCATTAATATACTATGATTTTTTTTGCCATACTATACTATGACTTTTTTTTGGCATAATATACTATGAGTTTTTTTTGCCATACTATACTATGACTTTTTTTGGCATACTAAACTATGACTTTTTTTGCCATACTATACAGTGACATTTTTTGCCATACTATACAGTGACTTTTTTGCCATACTATACAGTGACTTTTTTGCCATACTATACTATGACTTTTTTTTGCCATAATATACTATGATTTTTTTTACCATACTATACTATGACTTTTTGTTTTACTAAACTATGACTTTTTTTGACATACTATACTGACTTTTTTTTTTGCCATACTATGATGTTTTTTTAAACCATACTACACTATGACTTTTTTGCCATACTAAACTATGACTTTTTTTGCCATACTAAACTGACTTTTTTTGCCATACTATACTATGACTTTTTTGCCATACTATACTATGACTTTTTTTTGCCATACTATACTATGACTTTTTTTGCCATACTATACAGTGACATTTTTTGCCATACTATACTATGACTTTTTTTGGCATAATATACTATGATTTTTTTTACCATAATATACTATGATTTTTTTTTACCATACTATACTATGACTTTTTTTTGCCATACTATACTATGACTTTTTTTTGGCACAATATACTGATTTTTTTTGCCATACTATACTATGACTTTTTTTTTTTACATACTGAGGTTTTTTTTGCCATACTAAACTATGACTTTTTTTGCCACACTAAACTGACTTTTTTGCCATACTATACTATGACTTTTTTTGCCATACTATACTGTGACTTTTTTTTTTTACATACTGAGGTTTTTTTTAACCATACTAAACTATGACTTTTTTTTGCCATACTATACTATGACTTTTTTGCAATACTATACTATGACTTTTTTTGCCATACTATACTATGACTTTTTTTTTTTGCCATACTATACTATGACTTTTTTTTTTTTGCCATACTATACTATGACTTTTTTTTTGCCATACTATACTGACTTTTTTTTTGCCATACTATACTATGACTTTTTTTTGCCATACTATACAGTGACATTTTTTGCCATACTAAACTATGACTTTTTTTTGCCATACTATACTATGACTTTTTTTTACATACTGAGGTTATTTTAACCATACTAAACTATGATTTTTTTTTACCATACTATACTATGACTTTTTGTTTTACTAAACTATGACTTTTTTTTGCCATACTATACTTTTTTTTTGCCATACTATATTATCACTTTTTTTTTTTGCCATACTATACTATGACTTTTTTTTTGCCATACTATACTATGACTTTTTTTTGGCATAATATACTGATTTTTTTTGCCATACTATACTATGACTTTTTTACCATACTAAACTGACTTTTTTTTTGCCATACTATACTATGACTTTTTTTGCCATACTAAACTATGACTTTTTTTGCCATACTATACAGTGACATTTTTTGCCATACTATACAGTGACTTTTTTTGCCATACTATACTATGACTTTTTTTTGCCATAATATACTATGATTTTTTTTTGCCATAATATACTATGATTTTTTTTACCATACTATACTATGACTTTTTGTTTTACTAAACTATGACTTTTTTTGCCATACTATACTGACTTTTTTTTTTTGCCATACTATGATGTTTTTTTAAACCATACTACACTATGACTTTTTTGCCATACTAAACTGACTTTTTTTTTTACCATACTAAACTATGACTTTTTTTTTGCCATACTATACTATGACTTTTTTACCATACTAAACTGACTTTTTTTTGCCATACTATACTATGACTTTTTTTGCCATACTAAACTATGACTTTTTTTGCCAAACTATACTATGACTTTTTTTTGCCATAATATACTATGATTTTTTTTTTGCCATAATATACTATGATTTTTTTTACCATACTATACTATGACTTTTTGTTTTACTAAACTATGACTTTTTTTGCCATACTATACTGACTTTTTTTTTTTGCCATACTATACTGACTTTTTTTTTTGCCATACTATGATGTTTTTTTAAACCATACTAAACTATGACTTTTTTTTGCCATACTATACTATGACTTTTTTGCAATACTATACTATGACTTTTTTTGCCATACTATACTATGACTTTTTTACCATACTAAACTGACTTTTTTTTTGCCATACTATACTATGACTTTTTTTGCCATACTAAACTATGACTTTTTTTGCCATACTATACAGTGACATTTTTTGCCATACTATACAGTGACTTTTTTTGCCATACTATACTATGACTTTTTTTTGCCATAATATACTATGATTTTTTTTGCCATAATATACTATGATTTTTTTTACCATACTATACTATGACTTTTTGTTTTACTAAACTATGACTTTTTTTGCCATACTATACTGACTTTTTTTTTTTGCCATACTATGATGTTTTTTTAAACCATACTACACTATGACTTTTTTGCCATACTAAACTGACTTTTTTTTTTACCATACTAAACTATGACTTTTTTTTTGCCATACTATACTATGACTTTTTTACCATACTAAACTGACTTTTTTTTTGCCATACTATACTATGACTTTTTTTGCCATACTAAACTATGACTTTTTTTGCCATACTATACAGTGACTTTTTTTGCCATACTATACTATGACTTTTTTTTGCCATAATATACTATGATTTTTTTTTGCCATAATATACTATGATTTTTTTTACCATACTATACTATGACTTTTTGTTTTACTAAACTATGACTTTTTTTGCCATACTATACTGACTTTTTTTTTTTGCCATACTATGATGTTTTTTTAAACCATACTAAACTATGACTTTTTTTTGCCATACTATACTATGACTTTTTTGCAATACTATACTATGACTTTTTTTGCCATACTATACTATGACTTTTTTACCATACTAAACTGACTTTTTTTTTGCCATACTATACTATGACTTTTTTTGCCATACTAAACTATGACTTTTTTTGCCATACTATACAGTGACATTTTTTGCCATACTATACAGTGACTTTTTTTGCCATACTATACTATGATTTTTTTTTTGCCATAATATACTATGATTTTTTTTAGCCATAATATACTATGATTTTTTTTACCATACTATACTATGACTTTTTGTTTTACTAAACTATGACTTTTTTTGCCATACTATACTGACTTTTTTTTTTTGCCATACTATGATGTTTTTTTAAACCATACTACACTATGACTTTTTTGCCATACTAAACTGACTTTTTTTTTTACCATACTAAACTATGACTTTTTTTTTGCCATACTATACTATGACTTTTTTACCATACTAAACTGACTTTTTTTTTTACCATACTAAACTATGACTTTTTTTTTGCCATACTATACTATGACTTTTTTTGCCATACTATACAGTGACATTTTTTGCCATACTATACAGTGACTTTTTTTGCCATACTATACTATGACTTTTTTTGCCATAATATACTATGATTTTTTTTTGCCATAATATACTATGATTTTTTTTTACCATACTATACTATGACTTTTTGTTTTACTAAACTATGACTTTTTTTGCCATACTATACTGACTTTTTTTTTTGCCATACTATGATGTTTTTTTAAACCATACTACACTATGACTTTTTTGCCATACTAAACTATGACTTTTTTTGCCATACTAAACTATGACATTTTGCCATACTATACTATGACTTTTTTGCCATACTATACTATGACTTTTTTGCCATACTAAACTATGACTTTTTTTGCCATACTATACTATGACTTTTTTGCCATACTATACTATGACTTTTTTTTGCCATACTATACTATGACTTTTTTTGCCATACTATACTATGACTTTTTTTGCCATACTATACAGTGACATTTTTTGCCATACTATACTATGACTTTTTTTGGCATAATATACTATGATTTTTTTTTACCATAATATACTATGATTTTTTTTTACCATACTATACTATGACTTTTTTTTGCCATACTATACTATGACTTTTTTTTGGCACAATATACTGATTTTTTTTGCCATACTATACTATGACTTTTTTTTTTACATACTGAGGTTTTTTTTGCCATACTAAACTATGACTTTTTTTGCCACACTAAACTGACTTTTTTGCCATACTATACTATGACTTTTTTGCCATACTATACTATGACTTTTTTTTTACCATACTATACTGACTTTTTTTTTACCATACTATACTGACTTTTTTTTTTACCATACTAAACTATGACTTTTTTTACCATACTAAACTATGACTTTTTTTGCCATACTATACTATGACTTTTTTTGCCATACTAAACTATGACTTTTTTTTGCCATACTAAACTATGACTTTTTTTGCCATACTAAACTATGACTTTTTTTGCCATACTATACAGTGACTTTTTTTTACCATACTATACTATGACTTTTTGTTTTACTAAACTATGACTTTTTTTGCCATACTATACTGACTTTTTTTTTTTTCTAAAAACATACTATGATGTCTTTTTTTGGCATAATATACTGATTTTTTTTGCCATACTATATTATGACTTTTTTTTTTACATACTGAGGTTTTTTTTGCCATACTAAACTATGACTTTTTTGCCACACTAAACTGACTTTTTTGCCATACTATACTATGACTTTTTTGCCATACTATACACTGACTTTTTTTTTTTTTACCATACTATACTGACTTTTTTTTTTACCATACTAAACTGACTTTTTTTTACCATACTAAACTATGACTTTTTTTGCCATACTAAACTATGACTTTTTTTGCCATACTAAACTATGACTTTTTTTTGCCATACTAAACTATGACTTTTTTTTGCCATACTATACAGTGACATTTTTTGCCATACTATACTATGACTTTTTTTGCCATACTAAACTATGACTTTTTTTGCCATACTATACTATGACTTTTTTTGCCATACTAAACTATGACTTTTTTTTGCCATACTATACTATGACTTTTTTTGCCATACTATACAGTGACATTTTTTGCCATACTATACAGTGACTTTTTTTGCCATACTATACAGTGACTTTTTTTGCCATAATATACTATGATTTTTTTTGCCATACTAAACTATGACTTTTTTTTGCCATACTATACTATGACTTTTTTTGCCATACTATACTATGACTTTTTTTGCCATACTATACTATGACTTTTTTTTGCCATACAATACTTTTTTTTGCCATACTATACTATGACTTTTTTTTGGCATAATATACTGATTTTTTTTGCCATACTATACTATGATTTTTTTTTTAACATACTGGGGTTATTTTAACCATACTATACTATGATTTTTTTTTTTACCATACTATACTATGACTTTTTGTCTTACTAAACTATGATTTTTTTTGCCATACTATACTGACTTTTTTTGCCATACTATACTATGACTTTTTTTGCCATACTATACTATGACTTTTTTTTGCCATAATATACTATGATTTTTTTTTTTGCCATAATATACTATGATTTTTTTGCCATACTATACTATGACTTTTTTTGGCATAATATACTATGAGTTTTTTTTGCCATACTATACTATGACTTTTTTTGGCATAATATACTATGACTTTTTTGCCATACTATACTATGACTTGTGACTTGTTTTTACATACTGAGGTTATTTTAACCATACTAAACTATGATTTTTTTTTACCATACTATACTATGACTTTTTTTTGGCATAATATACTGATTTTTTTTGCCATACTATACTATGATTTTTTTTTTAACATACTGGGGTTATTTTAACCATACTATACTATGATTTTTTTTTTTACCATACTATACTATGACTTTTTTGTCTTACTAAACTATGATTGTTTTTTGCCATACTATACTGACTTTTTTGCCATACTATACTATGACTTTTTTTGCCATACTATACTATGACTATTTTTTGCCATAATATACTATGATTTTTTTTTTGCCATAATATACTATGATTTTTTTGCCATACTATACTATGACTTTTTTTTGGGCATCTAATATACATATGAGTTTATTATTGCCATACTATACTATGACTTTTTTTGGGCATAATATACTATGACTTTTTTGCCATACTATACTATGACTTGTGACCTTGTTTTTACATACTGAGTTATTTTAACCATACTAACTATGATTTTTTTTACAACTATACTATGACTTTTTTGCCATACTATACTATGACTTTTTTTTTGCCATACTATACTGACTTTTTTTTTGCCATACTATACTGACTTTTTTTTTTGCCATACTATACTGACTTTTTTTTTTTTGCCATACTATACTATGACTTTTTTTGCCTTCATGTATGATGTGTACAATTTCAAACTGAAGCAAGCTCATACCTTTTTCTTATGTAAATTTAGCCCCTTCAGTTAAATGTACAAAAATGTACAAGAATTGATTGAGTGTCCCCTTATTTCCAGAAACATTAGCCATTTACAACATGGTCAGGTTTTGTGTGAAGTTGAAAAACACAACAGCAGTACAGGTTGAACAGTTTCTCTTTTCCATTGTTATCATACCTGGGTTATGAGCACCACCTTTCTTTGAATAGTGCATATCCAGGTCAGAGTAGAACTTTGACTGCAGATGCATTGTGATTCTCTTGAATTCGGAACTCACCTGGAATGACAATAAAAAAACAATGGTAAATAAAACTCAACTCTGCCTACATTCATGTCGATGTCACATTTGGTATGGTAGTTCAGGCCATTCAAGACATGCATGATGTGTATTTATCTTTCTCCATGTCTTTTCTATGGCACATAATACAGTCCAGTCTGCAAAAAAAAAAGGTTTCAGAGCGCGACAGACAGACTGACGGAGCAGGACAGACATCTCACGTTGTTTTGTATTTATCTGTATTGTAGCACAGTGTATTAAATTGATATCAATTTGTTCCATCACACATTCATTCACTTACCTCACGCACATGGAAGAGAGCAAAGGTGTTGTCCATCATCTTCGCCAACAAAGTTCCAGTAGCATTGGCCCTGTCCAGCTGTAGCTCAGTATCATAGGAGAATCTGGGAACCTGGAAGACCACAGGCCATGCAGACGACCTAGAGGAGGTGGACTCTGAAGAAGAAAGTATGTCTGTATCAAATGAGAACCCAGATGAAAGGGATGAGGCTGAAGCTGAGAAGGGAGGGGGTGCGGAGGGAGGAGATGCGGAGCCACCAGGCTGGGCTAGTGCATCTGAAATAAAGATCACCTTAATGGTACCTTTGTCCTGAAGATCCAATATTGACAGCAAATTGGTGAATTCATTCCCAAATTCCACATCCATGAATTGAAGCCTGAAAACCCCTCGATTCCACACTGTTTCTTTATTTGCTGTGCAAGTTCATCAACAGATTCTGGTATCCCATCTGGAAGAATCAATCTCTGGGAATTATTTTCTCCTAGTATGATTCTTAGTTTCACCGGGGAAGCCATTCCACTACAGCCTGTGGAAAGAGATATGTTTTAACAACAGTAGATCTGAATTTTAACAGGGCCATGAGAGGACAAAAGAACCATTTAACCGTCTAGAAAGAAAGAACGAAAGAAAGAAACTGATCGGGTCAAGGGAAGGAAGAAGAAGTTAAGGGTGGAGGGGAATACGGGAGGAAGGAAGAGAGAGAGAGAAAGATGGAGGGGAACAGGTTGGGTCAAGAAAAGAAGGAGGGAGGATGGAGGGAAAGAAGGGAGGGAGGAAGAAAGAATGAAGGAAGGATTGGAAAAGGGATGGTGGAAAGAAGAATGGAAAAGGAGAATAGATTGGTTCAGAGAAGAAAGGAGGAAGGACCAAGGTAAAGAAGGGAGGAAGGAAGTGAAAATGGTGGTGAAAAGAAGGAAAGGAGAAAGGAAAGAAAGAAGGATGGCGAAATAGGAAGGAAGTTGGAACAAGAAAGGGAAGGAGAAGGAAAGAGAGAGAGAGGAGGAGGGAGGGATGGAGGGAGAGAAGGAAAGGAGGAAAGAAAGAAGGACGGAAAGAATGAGTCAAAACAGAGGGTTAATCTGAAGGTTACCCCACCTTATAAATGTATGTGTTGTTTTAAAGTAACCATTCTGAGAGGGCCGACAAAGTAGTCGGCAAGCGGGTAGTAATCAGCCAGTTTCTCTGGCAGGACATGCACTCAGCTCAAAGGCTCTGAAATGTTCTCTGTACCACCCAGAAAACCTTTTCAGCATGAAAAACAGCCTCTCGTGTACAACACAAATCTGAAGAATCTCCCCAAAGTCAGGCAGTCCACTTGTAGGGGAAATGCAGGATAGATTTGTTTAGGGTTTCAAGATTGAAATACTTTTTGGAAATTAGCAATGCCAAACAATGTGCAAGCTCCACAGGCACGATCCCATCAAACACATCGTGCATCACATCTGGTGGATAGCCCGTATGCACACTGAAGTGGGCAAGAGTTTTAGTGATAACACAATGTCTTTTCACCCCACAACAGCTTGTGCCATTCTCCTGAGCTGATTTCACGTGAGAGTCATGGAGTTCTTTTGTCCTGAGACTAAATGTACCTGACTTGACTTCTTTTGTTTGGATGTCTGTTCTTGTTCCTGTGCAAAATATATACACCAGAAAAGCTCTCATTAAAACCAGCTAAACTGTGAGCTCCCAGGTTATCTGCTGCAACCAACTGAATCGTGCCTTTAAGACATCTGCCAAGCAATGGAACAAAAACACCCTCTTACTCCAGAGTTTTCATATCTTGAAGAAGAGGATGCATGATACGGTTACAACCAAACTTGTTTTCCTGGAAGATTTGTAAGTATGTTGCTCACCAGTCACCCTATTACTCTGCTGTGCTTTGTGGTTTTCAACTACCTTGTCTACAATATCTCTTCTCTCAAAGAGCTGCTGCAAAGACTTCAGTACGGGCACATACTGAAAACTTCTTTTTCCCTTGGCATCAAGTATGTACTCGATGGGTTCTACAACCTCAAAGTTTTCTTTATAATACTGTTTTCAGAGATAAGATGTGCTCAGGGGACCACCCTTCCCTATGGCTTTGAGCAATTGGTTAGATGCGCAGAGAGCAGTGGCTACTTCTGTTATCACAGACTTATCAGTTGTGGGACTATGTTTCTGAAAAACACCTTCAAGAATGTTCATGGAGAGGGGTAATGTTGCTGAACTTAGCAAGTAATACAGTTCCTCTAAGAAGTCATCAATTTTTGTGCCTGGCATTCATTACTCCTCAAATGAGTGCCAGTGTGTACAAAATAATCCTTGTAGGCAGATCACTACAAGTGCACAAATGACAACTAAATGTTGACAATTCCAGCAGCTCCTGAGAGTTTTGTTTAGGATGGACTCTACTTAAATGAATGTGAAGAGCATTCCATGTCTTAAAAGTACATGGGCACTTTGTGTGCGGGCATGGGTAGCGTTGCCTATGACAGTGCTGTAGTCTAAAATGTTTTAGTAGCTCAAATCTACCAGACAGAGATAGATTACACTCCTTACAACTCCACATCTCCTCACCTAAAGACGTTCACTGTTTTCCAAGCAGGCACTTATTCAGTTGAACAGCAGACACAGGTGTGGACGGATAGAGGACACTCTTGTGGTCAGGAGTTGCTGTGATAAATTGAGAGAACAATCAATTAATGCCCATGAAAGTTAGCATGTAATCACTGACAGACTTGGATCTGGACAAGTGGAACAGGTAGCTAGCTCACTAGGAATTGATCGATCAATTATATGATTAATAAGTTCAAAACATATACAGTGGGATATTTGTGTGATTGTGTGAAGCAGGTGTATGCTGATATGATCATTTCAATATGACTTTTTCACAATGCATTTTTTTTGCATAGCTCACGCAGGATGTGTGAATAGAAATACTCACAAGTCATGCAATGAAAACGTTACTTAAAGGACAAAAAAAGCCCCCCACCCCCAACACACAAATACTTAAATATAAAAATACCTTTTTCAGAAAAGATGCAGGCTCCAATGCAATGTGTGGTCGGACAGCACACTCTCGCAGGACTGGACACTTTTGTGACAAATTGCTATGATAAATTGAGAGAGATTAATTAATGTCCATTAAGGTCAAGTCATAATGTAATACTATAATATGTAATTTAGTGTTAAAAAAAACAAAACAAAGACGCTACAAGATGTTAAAAGATTCAGGCTTTTCTTTTTTATTATTACCACAAGGGAGGTAAAGCAACATCATCAAAAAAACTGACGGCAGGAAAGTCATCTCACCCCCTGTCCTTTAAACCCCTTAGCAAGTCAACAATGTGCGAGGTATGTCAAAGAAATTAGCAGGCAGCATGCCTGCATACAGTCAGGCAGCATGCCTGCATACAGCCAGGCAACTATCCATGTAACGCAACTTCAACAGAACAGTCCTAACCATGTTAGTTAGGACTAGGCTAGCTGCAGTGAGAGGGATTAGGTAGCCTTACATCTACATCTGTCATCATGATAAAATCAGATCTCCTTCTATGGTTCTTTATGAATATTTTTAACTCTTACAGTTTTATTGTTCTGACTCACAGTTCACGTCAGTTCAGGTGACGTGCAGGTTGTTGTTTCACTTCACTGCTCCGACGCTGCGGCGGTGTGTGTGCATACAGCACTGACACACACCGTCACGTACGAGACGCGTTACCGCAAAATAAACGACACAAGCAGCTCAGCGTTTTACAGTCGGAGTTTTCTCCGGTGCGAGGCTTCAAACACGTGACGACCCGACAAACCTCGGCGCTCCACACGTTCACCGTCACTTTAGCTGCCACTTGGACTCTTTTCCAACTTTAACCTTTCCCTGCTTCCCTTTAGCTTCATCTGCTGCAGCTTAAACAAACCCACACGCTCAGGACGTGTCAGGGCAGACTGACAGGTTGCTGTCCCGGCACTGGTAGATGTTCAAAAGTACAGACAAGAGTATCGTTGGTCCAGAATCTTAACGGTACCCTGGTACCGACCCAAGTATGTACCGGGACCAAAAAGTACCGGTCTTCGGTTTACATTCCTAGCTAACATCCACAAAAAAGTAAAGACATACCGGCACAGAAACTATGAGCTCATGCTCACTTGTAAAATACACTAAACAACATGCACACACTTCCCGGCAATTCACCTCGATTATTATTCCTCCCAGCGAGTTGTTTCTAATAACAATAAATAACAAATTATCATTGTGACCAAATGTCGCTGAAAACGATGGACTAACAGCTGATGACATTTATGCATAGTACTTTGTTTGATGATAATGGATTCTGCTTACCATTTCCGTGTGCGCGCCAAAAGACGGATCTTCTTCCCAGGTTTCCTTGCGATGTCGACGTCTTCTCGCGCGACGTTGCTTTGCTTTTCCCGCCTACCTGTATTAACTCAATTGCCTTACTTTCTGGCAACATGAATGAATCTAATGAATGTTTAGTTGTTTGATTTCATGCCAATCCAACATGATTTAATCATGTTTACCTATGAAACATGAAATTATAGCTTACATAACACGTTAGATTTTAGTTAACATAACAGCCGACCAATTTCCTTTTTTTGAGTGTATGCACATGGTGACAGGTGTATGAGAATGCAAGATGACAAATAAACATTTCAACAAAGTGATCCAAATTTATTTCTTAAAATGAAAAAGTATTTTGAAAGTAATCATTACTTTTAAAGGAATAGATTACTTCAAAAGTAATGTATAACTTTCAAAATACATTTTCTCAGAATTCTGACATTTATATTCAGGAAAAGTCAAATTTCTGAGAAAAATAAGAATTTTAAAGTCTAAATCTATTATTTTCTAAAGTAATCTATTACCTTTTTTTTTAGATCTTTTTTTTGTTATTTTATATTTAAAATATTTAGAATTGTTTAAATGTTCAAAACTTCTACTATGGCAGCTGCCACAGAAACTGCTGCTGTTTGGGCAAAAAAAATGATTTAAAAAATCTTTTTTGTGACATTATGCAGCCGAAATTTGCATCATATTGGTCTTAATAACAACAAGAAGTTTCAAACAGTTTTTTCTAAAATATTAGCCAAAAAGTGAATGGAGTTCTGCAGACTTGAAAATTAGCCAAAAAAAACAGCCGAAACACCTAAAATGGTGATATTTATTCTTAAATATGTCGCTTCCTGTTAATTTTAGCCCATTGTTCCAAGAGACTTTTTTGTAGGTCTTGCCATGTTCTACAATTCGGCTGAGGTTTCATAAGTCTGTGTCCAAAACTGCGGTGGGGCTGCCTAAAAGAAAAATATGAAAAGCCAAATATATGAAAGCCCAACACTTTTGCACTGAGGCCCTAATTAACATTGGCTGTAATATCCATAAAGTCCAGCAAGGGTCAGTATTTCACCACAGAGGAAGAGGGTCGGGTGTGTTTCATAATGACTTATTATTATTAGAGAACCTTTCAGCAATTAACAACCAATGTACCATCAAAGCATGGTTCTTTAAGAAGAGATAAACGATTCTGCAATGATTTGTCTGAGATTAATTAGTAAAGTTATTGAAGCTAATGTGAAGAAAGTGCAAAGGGGGTATTGAGTTTAACTTTGTCTTCAAACAAAGAAGGAAATTGAAACTCATGGATTGTGGCTGCTGCTGTTGTCCTGTATGATGTCCACTACATATATTATTACATTAGCTATATGATATATGGGGGAGACAGGGCAGAGTCAAGCACACTTAAAATTTAATTAGAAATTTTCTGGTCATTGCTTCCATATCTCCATCACAGTTTATAGTTAATGATTTCCTGCTGCTGTGCATCTGTGTCTCTCTATTACAGGTTCCACTGCTGCTGTAATCATTCTATCATTCATTGTAATTGTACAACATGTTTGTGTTGATTGTTCTGTACATGTGACATCCATTGCACGTCTGTCCGTCCTGGCAGAGGGATCCCTCCTCTGTGGCTCTTCCTGGGGTTTCTTCCACATGTTTTCCCTGTTAAAGGGTTTTTGTGGGCAAGTTTTTCCTCACTGGAGCCGAGGGTCTAAGGACACTTCCTGTACAGATTGTAAAGCCCTCTTTAGGGCTTTAGGCTTTTTTGTGTATTTTGTGACTTTGGGCTATAGAAATAAATCTAGATAAATATATACAAATATATACAAATAATAATCATATTTAATAACAAATAATAATAATATTTTCAAATACATTTTGACTTTATTTGAGACAATCTCTGAGAGTCAGTCACAGGACAGGAAGAGTTCTTATAAGGCCTGATGGGAGGAGTCCAGACTGTCACGAGCCAGTGGTGGGCGAGGCTGAGCTCATAAAAGCAGTCTGGAGGCTGACAGAGCTCAAACTCTGAACACAGACCAAGTTTACATAGAATAGGTTTACAAATACCAGGTTCACATAGACCAGGTTCACATAGACTAGACTCATGCAGGATGCTGCTGCAACCTTTCTGGACCTTCCTCCGAGGACACTCATCCCTCCTGCACTCACCTTTCTTCCCCGTTGTCTTCTCCTTGTCTGTCTACCTGTTCTTCTGTCTGCCTTTCCTGCTGCTGGACTTGTTGTCCTCCAGGTGGGCCTTGGTGCGCAGGTACAAACTGCAGTCTCAGAGCTCCATTAGCTGGGCCTCGATGCAGAGCTGCCTGGCTTTGACATTCTACAATCACCTGGTCTTCATCTTCCCACTAACAGTGATGCACTGGTACCTGAGGCCCACCTACCTGCCTGAGGAGCCACCGACTGTGCCATGCCTGCTTGCTCAGGTGCTTGTTTGCCTGCTGCTCTTTGACTTCCAGAGCTTCACCTGGCACCTGCTCCACCACAAAGTACCGTGGCTCTACCGCAACTTCCATAAGGTAGCTGAACTCACCAGTGATGGAAATGTCAGAAAGAATCTGTTGTTTCTGCTCCAGACTCATGTTTTTTGTTCTCCTCCACTAGGTGCACCACACCTACACCTCCACCTCTGCCCTCACCACTGAATACTCTGGGGTCTGGGAGACTCTCAGTCTGGGCCTCTTCGCCGCTGCCAGCCCCATCATGCTGGGATGCCACCCGCTCACCAAGTTCGCCTTTTTTGTGGTCAACATCTGGCTGTCGGTGGAGGACCACTGTGGCTATGACCTGCCATGGGCCACCCACCGCCTGGTGCCACTGGGGCTGTACGGCGGAGCGCGCCACCATAACCTCCACCACCTCAAGCCCAAGTACAACTACGCCCCCTACTTCACCCACTGGGACTGTCTTGCTGGAACACTGTGCACCCAGCAGGACTGAAGTATGACAAAAGGTTTTTGAACAGATGGAGTAATATTTTAAATGAATGGAGAAGTTTCTGAATTGGTGGAGTAATGTTTTAAACTGATGGAGAAGTTTTGAACTGATGGAGAAGTTTCTGAAAGGATGGAGTAATGTTTTAAACTGATGGAGAAGTTTTGAACTGATGGAGAAGTTTCTGAAAGGATGGAGTAATGTTTTAAACTGATGGAGAAGTTTTGAACTGATGGAGAAATTTCAATCTTTAGATAAACAAGGTCTGTGTGATGGAATCTGATCATCAGTTATTTTAAACAGTTTGACAGAAAATTAAACATCTGTCTTCACATTAAAGATCTTTACTGTTAACATGTTAAAGAGTGTTCATGTTGAACAGTGACATGTTTAATTGAAATATTCCTGTCACTTCTTCAGTTCTATGGAGGTTAGTTTTATTATACATTATATTTATGACATATTGTATATATTATATATTATTTTATGATTCTCTAACCTTTATGAATAAATAGATCATTTGTTTGTCACATGTGATTTGTTCCTGTGAATTAATGACTAATTAAGTAAGAACACATTTAACGTTCAGTGGATCAAATTAAAGTCAATAATTTAAATCAACATGATGTAACTTCACTGTTAACTCCTGTTGATGCTACACTGACATGAATCAGGTGAATGGTGTCTCTGTCATTCATATGTCTTTTGGTGAACTTGTATCTGCACTGTGCTCTGATCATCATCACGTGATAAATTAATTTAAAGCGCAAGAACGAGGTCCGGCCCAACAGAACACCCCTCTCTTTTTTTCCATGCCTGTTTCTGGAGTCCACAGGAAGTGGATTTGGCCTGCGGGAATGGACGCGTCATCTTGTCTCTTGGATTCTCATCAGAGAAAGACAAAGACCTGATGCAGAGGCCGAATTAATCCCTGTCTCTGTTATTGCAGTACACCATGTGTTCTGGACGAAGTCGTCAATCACATTTTATTATGTGTTTATTAAAGACTTTCTGCATTTACTTGACCTGATCTGAAAACAGATTAACTGATCTGAGGAAAGGGTGGGATGTCTGAAGGTACCCCTTTAAAGGTCAGAGAACAGTTAGATCTGATCTGAATATCGACTCAACAGTTTAACAAGAACTTGGTGAATCGGATCAGGACATTCCCTGTTTAATGTAACAAAGCACAGAGTTAGACAAAGTTGAGAAAGTGCTGGTGAGTCATAAGGCTGTTCTCTCAGACTCAATGACAAACAAAGGTGTTATTGACTCACTGTGAGATTCACGCTCTGGTGATGGGCCAGCGTAGAAACCTGCAGGAGCACATATACATGTATTCTTTCATAAACATGAAAATTCTTGACTGCTCATATCCGTGTACTTGTATTTGTCAGAAATACTCACTGGGACTTTTATTTGTTGTTTGGTCACACAGATCTTTGTTAGTGGACATCATGTTTTACAGAAAGTTATAAAACTCCATGATCTGATTTCTTTGAATGACTTTAAATCATTTTGTGAAGATGTGGAGGATTGATGTGTTGATGTTTAAACTGATGTTTGATACTGAACTTTTATTGTGAGTTTACTGTGTTTTAATCCTGTCTGTTTTGTTTTGTGACTTGCTCTCAGTCTGTGCCACTGACTGTTTACCAAGAAAATGGGACCTTTCTTAGTTAAATAAAGGTTAGATAAAGGTTAGATAAAGACTTTAATGATTAATGAAGTTTGATAAGTGTTGAAACATGGTGAGTATATGAAGTTTGATAAGTGTTGAAACATGGTGAGTATATGAAGTATAATAAGTGTTGAAACATGGTGAATATATGAAGTATAATAAGTGTTGAAACATGGTGAGTATATGAAGTATAATAAGTGTTGAAACATGGTGAGTATATGAAGTATAATAAGTGTTGAAACATGGTGAGTATATGAAGTATAATAAGTGTTGAAACATGGTGAATATATGAAGTTTTCATCTTTTATAAGGCATTATATATTATAAGGCATAAGTCATTTCTGGGAATGTTTGTGATGATTATGACATTTGACCCCAGTTCATGAATCATCAAAGACTGAGCACCAATCAGTAACAAAAAAATTAACTGGACCAAAGTAGTAAACAGTAATTACTGAGCAGATAATGACAGGAAGCCCACATTCTTTGGGAAAGTTCTGTGTCATATGACAAGTTGCCAGCTTCTAAGTAAACCAGCACGTTACGGGAAGACCTAAGGAAAACCCAAACAATGAAAAACCTTGCGGGAGGAAATCCAGAGATCTCGACGGACATGCAGCAGCAGTACTAGTCAGCCAAGACCACCAAGACCAGACTGTACCAAGACTGAGTAATGTCCACATAAAACACAATTCAAGGACTTCTTCCATTTACATAACATTGCCAAAATCAGACGCATCGTGTCTCAAGCGGATGCAGAAAAACTAGTCTACACATTTGTTACTTCTAGGCTGGACTACTGTAACTCTTTGTTATCAGGCTGCTCCAATAAGTCTCTGAGGACTTTGCAGCTAATTCAGAATGCTGCTGCACGAGTTCTGACAGGAACCAAGATCAGAGATCACATCTCTCCCATTTTGGCTTCCTTGCACTGGGTACCTGTTAAATCTAGAATAGAATTTAACATTCTTCTCCTTACGTACAAAGCTCTTCATGGTCAGGCACCATCATAAGAGCTCATAGTACCTCTTACTGTAATTCATTGTCATTTTATCATTCATTGTAACCGAGGGTCTAGGGACAGAGGGAGTCACTCCCTGTACAGATTGTAAAACGCTCTGAGGCAAAATGTGTTTTGTGACTTTGGGCTATACAAATAAAATAAAATTTGATTTGATTTGATTTAATTGTACAATATGTTTGGGTTGATTGTTCTGTACACGTGACATCCATTGCACGTCTGTCTGTCCTGGGAGAGGGATCCCTCCTCTGTGGCTCTTCCTGAGCTTTCTTCTACCCTTTTTCCCTGTTAAAGGGTTTTTTTGTGGGTAAGTTTTTCCTCAGTCGAACCAGAGGGTCTAAGGCCTGTACAGATCTCCCTTTCTCACTACCAGAGGCTTGGGAGCCTGAGGGTTCTGCACAGTATCTTAGCTGTTCTTAGGACAACATACTTCTGGATAGAGGCCTTAGGTGTTGTACCAGAAATGTCCTGTATGTATACTGACTGACTGAAAAGTCTTTTCAGACTCGCTGTATTAACATGTCTTCTTGGTGGGCAAGTGAAGGTTAGTCTTCACATCTTGTTGCTCACATCCACACTTTGCCTGCAGGCTTTGACACTTTCCCTCTCCTGGATCTGTTCCTGGACCTGTACAAACACGCCTCCGCCTACACAAACTCTGAGTTGTTTTAACAAGAAGCTGCTCTCAGTCTAATGTTGGCTCTGATTTCTGATTTCTGAGACGACGATGAGATGACCTTTGAGACTTGTGACACACTCACATACACACATGCCCTGGAATATAACATTATTACTGCAGGTCCGAGTGTGATGAAGTGTTGTTGTTGTCATTGTTGTCTGTACATTTATAGACCTCGGCATAGGAGTCTCTGATCTTTGATGGTGTGATGCAGCAGTGCTTTCTGGGAAATCTGCGGGGAGTCCAGTGTTAATCTGATAGGATGTCTGCCTTTGTGAGGCCCGGGTCATTCTGTCAGTGAGGGTCCAGAGGAAGTGTGTGCGTGGATGTGTATGAGTGTGCGGAGAAAGTGATTATGTCATTGGAAGAGTGTTATCTCACTTCCTGTTTGAAATTAGAAAATTAGTGATGACGTCTGGGAAATTCCTGAATGACAAATCAGAAACTGAGACTGAGAGCAGGTAAGACTGAGAGCAGGTAAGACTGAGAGCAGGTCTTTCACCTGTCACATGATCAGTCATAGTTCCTCACCTTGTTCTGAATAGAGCAGGAGGTTCTGGTTCTGGCCTGTGAGTATGATTAGGTTCACTAACTGAGTCAGATGTTGAAGAATTTGTCAGCTTCCTGTTTGTTTTACTGTTCAACAGCTGACAGCTCCACCTGCTGGTCACAGAGAGTTACTGAATTTAAAATCCTTCTGCTTACAAAGCTCTTCATGGTCAGGCACCATCATATCTTAAAGAACTCATAGTACCTTAATATCCCACAACACTACACTCTCAGAATGCAATGTTCCTCATGGTTCTTCAGAGTTCCTTGTGGCTCTTCAGGGCTCCTTGTGGTTCTTCATGGTTGCTCATGGTTCTTATTATAACCAGTTTATTTAACCAGATAAAAACCCACTAACAACAAGTTCTTCAGGAAACAGAACCACCAGAAAGCTGTTGGTTTCTCCATTGAACACTGGCGACAGCTGATCACCTGATCAGCTGTCTCCAGTGTTCACTAACATCTTCAACATCTCACTGGAGACATGTGACCAGCCTGCAAATGAACACATGATAAAATAATACAGTTGCAAGTTCAACAAAAACATCCCAAGCCCAAACAGATAAGATGCACTTTTTTTGTAGTGTCCCTTTTTTCCTTCAGGAAAATTCCTTTTCCTGTATTATTTTATGTGTGCTGAGTATATTTAGTTTATCTGTCTCAAATATTTCTTAGACTTTTCTTGAAGATAGGATATAGAATTAAGTTAAATTATGACACTGAAATATTTTCTGACTTTATTTTTTGATACAGAAAGATTGTATTTTTTTCAAACAAAGATTGTATTTGTCATACTTTTCGTATCTACTGTTGGTGTTAGCAAGTTTTTAATTCAGCTTTGTTTACCTTCTTTAGACAAGCTCACACAAAATACTTAATTAACGAGTAGTAAGTGCTTTGGAACTGCCTGTAACTGCCTGAATTCATGAATTCATAACTGTTTATAGGTCATCCATTGGAAAAGGCATTTGTGTTTTTATAAACATTACTAACGCACTCAACTATCAATGAGTAAATTTGGGTTAGGGTTAGGGTTTGTAACTGTTTATAAACTACATACTAATGAGTATTCATGCATTATAAATGATGAATCAGTATTTATTAATGCTTAGCTAATGCTTAATTTAGTGTTACCGACTTCTTTATTTTTCTTATATCTTTAGAGAATGTTTCTTATGCACCAGTTTCACCAAAACAAAGTCCTTGTATGTGAAAAAAAAAAGTTTTTCTGAATCTGATTCTGATCTACTGTTTCTGTCTCTATTTATCTATGCATCACATGACACTGATACTACTACATACTGTACATACTGTATATACTGTACTGTAAGTTACTGACAGGAGCCTGGTTATGTACTATTCTGCCCGGGCTGGGATATGTACACACTGTATGTACTGTTATATACTGAATACAATGTACACACTGCAGTAATACTGTAGGAACACACCCTGTCCTGCAGAGGGAACCACAAGTTAATACAGGAGGAGGTGTAAATGTCCTCAGATTCATATTCTAATGTTAAACAGAAGGAAAAGTGCATTTACTCAATTACCTTAACTGAGACACTCGATTACTTCATGTGAAATATATGATTACTTTATCTGCTACTTTATCAGCTCCTTCACATCATCAAAAACTGATCAATCAATCAATATATCATTACCACACACACACACACACACACACACACACATTCCTTAGCTGTGTGTTGATGTTAGTCATCCAATCAGAAACAGTTTCAGACATCGCTGTGAGTCCAGCTGTTTTCCCATTTTAGGTCAAAGTCCAGATGGCTGTGTGTGTGTGTGTGTGTGTGTGTGTGTGTGTGTGTGTGTGTGTGTGTGTGTTACAGTGTGTAGTCTTTACACACTGGAGGAAACATTAAAGATCATTCATAGTAGTGAGTCTGATTCTGAGTCCAGTGTTTAGCCTAGCTTAGCACAAAGACTTTATGCAGGAGGAGCTGCTAACTAAAGCTGTGCTACTCACAAAATGTTACTACATTCAATGTTAGTTAGAAGAATCTGCTATGATGAGCTTAATATTATAGTGTGAATATTATAATGGTGATGATGATTATTATTATTGTCATTAATATTATGTAGATTTATTATTTTATATATTATTGTGATCATTATTATTATGGAATGAAATAATAGTGAAACAGTGGTGAAATAACACTGGTGAAATAATAGAGTAAAATAACAGTGGTGGTGAAATAACAGGATGAAATAACAGCGGTGAAATAACAATGGGAAAATAACAGCGGTGAAATAACATTGGTGAAATAATGGAGTGAAATAAAAGTAGCAAAATAACAGTGGTGAAATAACAACAGTAATATAACAAGGTGAAATAACTGGTGAAATAACAGTGGTGGTGAAATAACAGTGGTGAAATAACAGTGGTGAAATGACATTGGTGAAATAATGGGGTGAAATAGCAGTAGTGAAATAACAGGGTGAAATAACGGTGTAGGAGTGGCCGAGCAGGAGATGAACTCAGCTAAAGAAGGACATGTTGAAGGACAGCAGAATAATACAACTCAACACTGACTGTATGAGGAGTCACTCTGTACTCAAACATAAGCAGACCACACCCACCATGTTTCCTCTCCTTACATGAGACTAAGAAGAGGAGGAGGAGGAAGAGGAGGAGGAGGTCTCATCTTATTTACTGACCGGCTTCCTTTTTTGGACTTAAAGATACAGACTCTCAACTCTCTGTTGTTTTATGTGTTTTGTGTTCTGTTTAATCTGTTCTTCTTTTTCTTTCACATCTCTGAATGTTTCTGTTTCTTCCTGCAGTCGCAAACGTTTTGATCAGACAATGAAGAGCGAGCCGTCTGTCAGGCAGGAAGTTTGGTTTGTCCATTGTGAAGTTTCCTTTTAAGGAGAAAAGAGTGTGATGAAGACCTGAAACACACTACAGAGAAATATTCAAGTCATGATGAAGACATCTTCGTTCTGACACACATTCCTCCCTCAGCACCACTCCAAATACTACGATACCCATGAGCCTCAGCAACTGTGTGAGAGAGGAAGTGTTTAATGTCCACCGATTTCAAAGATCTGACATCTTTGACCCGATTTCTGACAGATCAGCTGCTGTTTTGACAAGGTCAGGACAGCCAATCAGGTGAAGGTCTGACTGTCAGGTGGTTGAATAGATTTCCTGTCAGTCAGAAATTAAAACTCACCGAATAATTTATAAGAAGTAGAAGTAGGACCACTGTACTACTCAGAGTGCATCTGCTGGTACAACTGTGGTACCACGTACGGTACGGTACGGTTAATTAATGTAGGTGGGAAAAACATACCTGGAGGCAAGTGATAGAGCAGCTGTTGAACGATAGGGACCTACTGTTGAATCACAGGGACTTGCTGATGAATCATAGGAACCTGCCGATGAACCATAGGAACCTGCCGATGAACCATGTGGACCTGCTGATGAATCATGGGGCCAGCTGATGCATCATGGGACCTGCTGATAAATCATTGGACCTGCCAATGAACCATGGGTATCTGCCAATGAACCATGTGTGCCTGCTGATAAACCATGGGACCTGCTGATGAACCACGGGGACCTGCCAATGAACCATGGGGACCTGCCGATGAACCATGTGTGCCTGCTGATAAACCATGGGGACCTGCCGATGAACCATGTGTGCCTGCTGATAAACCATGGGACCTGCTGATGAACCATGGGACCTGCTGATGAACCACAGGGACTTGCTGATGAATCATAGGAACCTGCCGATGAACCATAGGAACCTGCCGATGAACCATGGGGCCAGCTGATGAACCATGGGGACCTGCCAATGAACCATGGGTATCTGCTGATGAACCATGGGACCTGCTGATGAACCATGGGTATCTGCTGATGAACCATGGGACCTGCTGATGAACCATGGGGACCTGCCAATGAACCATGGGTATCTGCTAATGAACCATGGGAACCTGCCAATGAACCATGGGGAGTTGCTGATGAACCATGGGACCTGCTAATGAATCATGGGGCCAGCTGATGAATCATGGGGCCAGCTGATGAATCATGGGACCTGCTGATGAACCATGGGACCTGCTGATGAACCATGGGACCTGCCGATGAACCATGGGACCTGCCGATGAACCATGGGACCTGCTGATGAACCATGGGACCTGCTGATGAATCATGGGAACCTGCCGATAAACCATGGGACCTGCTGATAAACCATGGGGACCTGGTGATAAACCATGGGACCTGCCGATGAACTATGGGAACCCGCCAATGAACCATGGGACCTGGTGATAAACCATGGGGACCTGGTGATAAACCATGGGAACCTGCCGATAAACCATGGGACCTGCTGATAAACCATGGGAACCTGCCAATAAACCATGGGACCTGCTGATAAACCATGGGGACCTGGTGATAAACCATGGGACCTGCCAATGAACCATGGGACCTGCTGATGAACCATGGGGAGTTGCCAATGAACCATAGGGACCTGCTGATGAACCATGGGGAGTTGCTGACGAACCATGGGGACCTGCTGATGAACCATCTCAGCCTTACAGAGTGTGCAGCAGTCACACGGTACATAAAAAGGGACACATTTAAGATCCTGTTCCTCCTTCAGTTGGAAGGGTCTCTCATTTCCGGACTCAAGCTGAAGAGAGAGTCTGTCACATGAAGTGACAAACAGCCTCCAACATTCAGTCAAAACATTCAGAAACAGCAAACATTCTTCTTAACTGCCACATTTAGACCAACCTCATCCCTTCATCCTCCTCCACCCTGCTGTGTTTGTCTTTTTAAGGAGATGGACCACTGCCCCTCCTCAGGCTGCTCTGTAATGTTACGCACACACCAGCCAAATGTGTGTGACAGGAAACAGAGAGTGGCTGCCAGCAGCTCAGATTTCACCGTGATCATGTATGTGTTCACGGTGATGTATGTGTTCATGTTGACGTAAAGACTGTGATCATGTATGTGTTCACGGTGATGTATGTGTTCATGTTGACGTAAAGACTGTGATCATGTATGTGTTCACATTCATGTCAAGACTGTGATCATGTTAGCATTTAGCAGAGGGCTGCTATCATGGGTCTGAAACTACTGTGTGTGTGTGTGTTGATGGTCTGGAATCTGTGGTGTATATCATGTAAACTGATGATGTCATTGTTTTGGCATGTCTCTGAGGTGTATATGTGTGTGTGTGTGAATAAACACGCTGCACTTCCATATCAGGAGGTGAGGCGTTGGTGGTAAATATGAGTAGTGTTGGTTTACAAAGACATCGTGATCTGTGGTTTTATAAACATTAATGAAACGTCACAGTAATGTTCAAGTGTCTCTGCACAACTTTTCAGTCTCTTTTAGTTCTAGTTCTGGTTTTATAACAAAACTGCATGATCATCAGACAGCAGAAGGTTCTGACCCAGTATCAGGACATGTGTCAGGTACAGCCGGGCCCAGAAACATATCTTTTAATGTGTCCATAAATATTTGGAGCTGAATGAACATGTATGAAGTCAGGGTGGAGCTGTTGGAGTTGAAGTAGAGGTTAGACATGATGCTGCTGACAGCAAACACAATATGATGTATGATTAGTGATGGATGATTAGTCCTGATGACAGCGTACTGGCTATAACATTAAAGTAATAAAAAAAGAATAATATCCATGATGTTTAAATCAAGTTCTGACTACACTTACCTGTAATCAGGTGATTACCGTTAATGTTATCTAAGTTTGCTAGCTGAGAGTTAGCATCTAACAGGATGTGTAGTTGTTGTCTGACTGAGGTGTGACAGTGTCATCAAATACTGTCTGACCTCAGTCAGTCAGTCAGTCAGTCAGTCAGTCTGTCTGTCTGTCTGTCTGTCTGTCTGTCTGTCTGTCTGCCTGCCTGCCCCCCCCCCCCCCACCCTTCATCTTCCTCTGAGGAATGCAGTGAATTATGGGAGAAAGTCTGGTGGCGCCGTCAGCCGTCTGATTGGCTGCTTTCCTCGGGGCCTGCCCTATAAGGAATCAAGAGAGAGAGAGAGAAGGAGAGAGGGAGGAGGAGAGAGGGAGGAGGAGGCCCGGTCCATGTATGGGATGGAGGGATGGATAGAGGAGGTGGAGGGTTGATAAACTCAGTTACAGGCTTCAGACACTCACTTCTGTCCTGCCCCCCCCCCCACATCCCAGCAGGCCCTGCACTGCCACGGTAAGACTCCTCCACCTCTTCTTCACCTCCATCACCTCCATCACCTGCTCCTTTCTTTGTTTTTAACTATGGAAGTTTTCCTCTTCATCTCCTCTACACCTTCCCCTCCTCCTCCCCTCTTTGTTTTTCTGTGGAAAAGTTGGAAAAAGTTATTTTTGCACCTCCATCATACTCCCAAAGCTCCTCCACCTCCTTCTCTCCATATTGCACTTACTGACCTCCTCTTTGCTTGTACCATCAGTCAGATGTTTCTGATGGCTGTAGGGTGGAGGTGTGTATTTCTGATGGCTGTAGGGTGGAGGTGTGTATTTCTGATGGCTGTAGGGTGGAGGTGTGTATTTCTGATGGCTGTAGGGTGGAGGTGTGTATTTCTGATGGCTGTAGGGTGGAGGTGTGTATTTCTGATGGCTGTAGGGTGGAGGTGTGTATTTCTGTTTAAGGTCGGTTTAAGGTCAGTTTGTGTTTCTGATGACTCTGTGTTAAAGTTGTGATGCTCTGTGAGGTGAGCCGGGTCAGTGATGAAGACCATGATGAAAGCTCTGGACTCATTGATCTGTCATTGATCATCAGCATCAATCAGATCAGCTGATGAACATGAGCAACAGAGATCATCAGACCAGCCAGAGGCGGGAAATATAAACACTGTGCAGCGAGCAGCCCTCAACCTTCCTGTTTAAATCTTTAAAACACGTGAACACACGTATGTAGCAGCTGTTCTCGTCAGGAACCAATCAGATTAAAAAATAAAAAAACAACAGATCAAACTGAGGGCAGAAAAACAGCAGCTGAGAATGAGAAGACGACCAAATATGGTAGATGACCTGTCTGTCTCTCTCAGTGAGACAGAGGCAGTTACAGACAGTGTAACCTGTCAGCCTGTCTGTCTCTCACCTGTTGTCCTCTCAGCCTGTCTGTCTCTCTGCCTGTCGTCCTTTCAGCCTGTCTGTCTCTCACCTGTCGTCCTCTCAGCCTGTCTGTCTCTCTGCCTGTCCTCCTCTCAGCCTGTCTGTCTCTCACCTGTCGTCCTCTCAGCCTGTCTGTCTCTCTGCCTGTCGTCCTCTCAGCCTGTCTGTCTCTCACCTGTCGTCCTCTCAGCCTGTCTGTCTCTCTGCATGTTGTTCTCTCTGCCTGTCTGTCTTTCAGCCTGTCATCCTCTCAGTCTCTCTGAACATCAACATACCAAACTCAGTCATGTTTTCGGATTCATGCCCTAATTAGGAAATTTTCCCAGAGTGCTTTGTTGCTGGCTGAGCGGAGGGCTGCAGAGGTGCACTGTGGGAGGAGGAGGGGCGGAGGGGGGGGGGGGGGGGGGGGGGTCACTGCTGTCACATGTAAACCTCACAACTCCAAGTTAGGTGATCCGTGTTCTCCTGACGTGACCAACATGCCACGAGAGCACTTATTCATTAATTTACTATTTTATGATCTGATCGTCTTCAACATTAACCCCGTCCCCCCTCTCTGTCTATCTACCTCTCCCTCTCTGCCTGTCTCTCTGTCTGCCTGTCCCTCTCTGCCCGTCTCTCTGTCTGCCTGTCCCTCTCTGCCTGTTTCTCTGTCTGCCTGACCTTCTCTCCCCGTCTCTCTGTCTGCCTGTCCCTCTCTCTCTCTGTCTGTCTCTCAGTGTGACTCTAGTGTCCTCGCTCACCTACAGCGCCCCCTGCAGTCATGTGTGATGATGAGGAGAGCACCGCTCTGGTCTGTGATAATGGCTCCGGTCTGTGTAAGGCTGGCTTTGCGGGAGACGACGCCCCCAGAGCCGTCTTCCCCTCCATCGTAGGCCGGCCCAGGCACCAGGTGACAGCTGATTGGTCCACACGCAGTGGCAGGCTAATGCTAACACTTTTTATCATACATGTGGTTAACATGTTGTTGTTGACATGTCACATGTTGTGATGTTCAGGGAGTGATGGTGGGAATGGGGCAGAAGGACAGTTATGTCGGAGACGAGGCTCAGAGCAAACGAGGAATCCTCACACTGAAATATCCGATCGAACACGGAATCATCACCAACTGGGACGACATGGAAAAGGTTTAACAACATTTTAATGTTGTTGTTTTTGTTGTTGTTGTTAGTCATATAAATAATGATGATGGGGATCTGCACTGTGATTGGTCAGATCTGGCATCACTCGTTCTATAACGAGCTGCGAGTGGCTCCAGAGGAACATCCAACCCTGCTGACTGAAGCTCCGCTCAACCCCAAAGCCAACAGGGAGAAGATGACACAGGTACTACTGCAGTGCTACACACACTATATGTTTTAGCCCAGTATGCCTGTCCTGATTCTGTCAACTACTGGTCGGGTCAATGATATGTATTGATTGTTTCAGATCATGTTCGAGACCTTTAATGTTCCTGCCATGTATGTGGCCATCCAGGCCGTCCTGTCACTGTACGCCTCTGGACGCACCACAGGTTGGACCACACTCCTCCTCACATTAGCGTAGAGCTCAATATACTAACTGAAGCTAAGTGGTGTTAGCTGGTGGGTTTTTTGTCTACCTGTCTCACTGCTTGTCTGTCTCATCGTCTGTCTGCCTGTCTCAGGTATCGTCCTGGACTCTGGTGATGGAGTTACCCACAACGTGCCGATCTACGAGGGTTATGCTCTGCCTCATGCCATCATGAGGTTGGACCTGGCAGGTCGTGACCTCACAGACTACCTCATGAAGATCCTGACAGAGCGCGGCTACAGCTTCGTCACCACAGGTATGACAGTATCAGTCGTGTTTGTAGCCCATGGTAACGTGCGGCATGTCTCATGTATGTGTTCTTGTGTCCACAGCGGAGAGAGAAATCGTGCGGGACATCAAGGAGAAGCTGTGCTACGTCGCACTGGACTTCGAGAACGAGATGGGGACGGCGGCGACCTCGTCCTCGCTTGAGAAGAGCTACGAGCTTCCTGACGGACAGGTCATCACCATCGGCAACGAAAGGTTCCGCTGCCCAGAGACCCTCTTCCAGCCGTCCTTTATCGGTCAGACACCTCTGCCTACCTGTCTGTCTGTCTGTCTACGTGTCTGTCTAACTACATGTCTGTCTGCCTACATGTCTGTCTGTCTACGTGTCTGTCTAACTGTCTGTCTGCCTACATGTCTGTCTGCCTACATGTCTGTCTGTTTACGTGTCTGTTCTCCTCACCTGTCTGTCCTCAGGTATGGAGTCAGCAGGTATCCATGAGACGACCTATAACAGCATCATGAAGTGTGACATCGACATCAGGAAGGATCTGTACGCCAACAATGTTCTGTCCGGAGGGACCACCATGTACCCAGGGATTGCCGACCGCATGCAGAAGGAGATCACTGCACTTGCCCCGAGCACTATGAAGATCAAGGTGAGCCAGAACCAAAACCAGGATGGGTTTCCTGAAAAGAATCAAAGCTCTTATTGTGAAATGGAAACAGGAAGTCCTGATAACCTAAAATAACCTGAGTTAACGTCAGTTAACCTGAGATAACGTAAGTTAACCTGAGTTAACATCAGTTAACCTGAGTTAACATCAGTTAACCTGAGTCCACATCAGTTAACCTGAGTCAACCGTGCCTGTCTTATCCTCAGATCATCGCTCCTCCAGAGAGGAAGTACTCGGTGTGGATCGGAGGCTCCATCCTCGCCTCCCTCTCCACCTTCCAGCAGATGTGGATCAGTAAGCAGGAGTACGACGAGGCCGGGCCGTCCATCGTCCACCGCAAGTGCTTCTAGACAGATCGACGAGACCCCGCCCCCTCACAGCGTCTTATTTTAGCCTCACCGCCCACGAGCTAACAGATCCCAGACCAGCATCCCCACGGCGACGACAGCAGCAGAAAGGCTTTTATCCTGACAGCTGGTAAACAGGAAACGATGTCGTCCTTTGTAATGTGACTGAACCTTCAAACATCTTCTGTGAGCGCAGAACTTGTCCTCCATCTTGAATGCCCTCCCTCCACCTCACCTCCCTTGCTCCACCTGTGGCCCCGCCCCCGTGGCCCCACCCTTCCACCCTCCATGTTGGTGGTACTGTTTGTCAGGAAGTGTTTTTGATGAAGGAAGCTTGATGTCACACAGTGTATGATGATGCAATGAGCAGGAGGCGTGGCCTCATGGTGCTGTCTGCATTACAAACAGGAAGCGAATGTGTGAAAGAACGACAATAAAGAGCTCATACAAGAAACCTGTCTGTCTGTAACTGTCTGTCTGTCAGTGACTGTCTGTCTGTTGCTGTCTGTGTCTGTCATCAGTCGTGAGGTTCTGATGTTTTTCTCTGAGTTCAATGTTGTCGTGGTAACAGAAAGGAGGGGGCGGGGTTAGCAGGGACTGTTAACATCAGCTTCAGAGCACAGAGACCAGACAGACTGTGACACATTACACACCGCATACACAATATCATAAACACAATGCATGATGGGTAAAGAGGGCCCTCACTGACCTGATGATCGAACAGACATCAAGGGTGAAGAGTGAGCAAAGAGTGAGCAGAGAGTGAACAGAGTGAGTAGAGAGTGAACAGAGTGAGTGGAGAGTGAACAGAGAGTGAACAGAGTGAGTGGAGAGTGAACAGAGTGAGTGGAGAGTGAACAGAGTGAGTGGAGAGTGAGTGGAGAGTAAACAGAGTGAGTGGAGAGTGAACAGAGTGAGTGGAGAGTGAACAGAGTGAGTGGAGAGTGAGCAGAGAGTGAACAGAGTGAACTGAGAGTGAACAGAGTGAGTGGAGAGTGAGCAGAGAGTGAACAGAGTGAACTGAGAGTGAACAGAGAGTGAACAGAGTGAGTGGAGAGTGAGCAGAGAGTGAACAGAGTGAACTGAGAGTGAACAGAGTGAGTGGAGAGTGAGCAGAGAGTGAACAGAGTGAGTGGAGAGTGAGCAGAGAGTGAACAGAGTGAGTCGAGAGTGAAGGCGTTTAAAGACTTCAGCTAAAAATGTCAATATTAAAGAAGAAAGACTGACAGCTCAAATAACAGGAAGTGTTTTATTATGAAAATAAAAACACACATGCAATAATCAAGTGACGTTCAAGAAGATGTTAAAATAAAAGTCCGAGCTGGAGTTCAGGTGGATCCAGCTTTTATTTTGAAAGTCTCTGAGTTCTGGTCCGGTTCAGATTCACACAAAAACAGATTTAATGTCCCAGAATGCACCTGGACTTTTTTCCTGATCACAGTTTTACAAATTGCTGGTTTGAAATAAACAAACGCTGTGTTTTCATCAGAAGGCACACTTAACACACCACAGATGATGTCACGTATGATGTCACGTATGATGTCACTGCAGCAGAAACTGATTCACAAAAACAAAAATAGATTTTTTTCTATTTACCACCAAAAAAGTTAAAAAATAGACTTCAAAACAAAAGACAGACAGCACTTCCTGTCTGTCACCTGAGGTCCAGCAGGACAACCTTCGAGTCCCTGATGACCACGTGTTTACACACCTGAGGGCGAGAGAAAGAGAGTCATCAGACTGTGATGTTATGACCACGAGACCTGAACGACAGGAAGTAAATTTCTCACACTGAAGAGAGGTGGGTCTTTGGAGTGTGGATGGAAACCTTTCAGTCTGCAGCCTGACACCTCAGACATTCCCGGACCGCTCAGCCTGAACACACCTGAACTGAGATAGGAAAGGGGAGGGTTACAGCCTTACCTGTGTGTGTGTGCATGCATGTGTGTGTGTATGCATGTATGTGTTGCACCTACTCGTTGTGTTTGGGAGCACAGACGATGGCGATAGCCTCCGGCAGCATCAGCTGATAAGAACAGTGAGTGTGAAGGTCGACGCTGGACAGGAAGGCCGTCTGAGTGGGATGAGTCTGAACACAAAGGTCACACAGAGGTCAAAAGGTCACACACTGTGAGGAGCATGAATGAGTCTGTGCTGTACATTGCCCGCCACTGGATTTTCTTCTTCTGTTATTATTTTGGTAAATGTAATCAAATCAAAAATCTAATCAGATTTTATTTGTACAGCCCAAAGTCACAAACACATTTATCCTCAGAGGCTTCACAGTCTGTACAGGGAGTGACACCCTCTGTCCTTAGACCCTCGGTTCCAGTGACGACCCACAAAAAACCCTTTAACAGGAAAAAAAAATGTAACTTTACTATACACAGAGCAACTGATTACTTTCAAAGGCAAGTATTTGTAACAAGATAGATTACATCTTAAAGTAACCTTCAGTTCAGAGAAACATGTAGAGTGAGACCTCTGTTCTCTGATTATCTATTACACAACTACAGAGACTGTTGCCATGACGATATCTGATCATGTAAATTAAGCAGAATACAACAAGGTCATTTTCCTGTGCAAGTGAGTGTGTGTGTGTGACACTGTGAGGACCACGTTCAGATTTAGAATGACAACAACAAACTAAAATAAAAATATAATCAACAATGATGAAACAGATCAGTGTTGGAAAGTTAGCACGCATAAAAAGATTCAGTTAATGAAATAATCAGTCGACAAAACACTTCAACTCTGTGTGATGTGTTTAGTGTGGTGTTTGTCTTGTGTTAAGTGTATTGTCATGTGTTTAGCATGTTGTCTGTCGTGTTTAGTGTTTGTCATGTTTTTAGCATGTTGTTAGTCATGTGTTTAGGTTGTATGTTTAGTGTGTTGTTGTACATGGATCCAGCCCAGTGTCAGAAGGTTCTGTTGATCCTGGAAACTGAACAGTTCTTCCACGTTCTCCATGTCGCAGAAATCTGGACCGGCCAACTGTTTTGGGATCACAACGTGAGTCAGCATGAACTCATTCTGCGTCTGAGGACGAGAGACATTCACACAGACAGGTGAGTCAGGTCAGGCGAGTGAGATCAAGTGATCTCAGCAGATAAACAGTCAGTAAAGGTCTCACCAGCCGTCCACAGAGCACTCCACAGGTTTCGATGCCTCTGACTGTGTTGGACTCGGCCAGCAGGAGGAAACGATATGTCAGATCTCTGGGAATCACCACCCGTCTCAGACCCTCCACCCTCTGAGCTGCACACAAATCAAACACACACCTGTGATAAAGAAACCCACCTGAATAGATCATTTTTGTCAGGTACATTTGTGTGTGTGAGTGTGTGTGTGCGTGCATGTGTGTGTGTGCTCACTGTCTACTCCAGCAAGTGTGGCTGCCGATTGGCTGATGGGAGCTGGTGGCCTGTTCCTGTTAGGATCTGCCCCCTGGGATCGTATGCTGTCTCTGATTGGCTGCAGACAGGATCTGTCCATCACCTCAGAGACTTTGGTCTCCAACTGAAGGACAAACACAGCACTGACACTACAACTACCGACAAAGACAGTACTGTTACTACAACTACTGACAAACACAGTACTGTTACTACAACTCGTAGTATCAGTAGTAGCAGTATCAGTATCATTAGTAGCAGTATCAGTAGTGGTAGTGGTGGTACTGCAGTGTTGCCTAATGTAACCTTTTGCTCTGCCTCCTCCGCTATCCTATTGGCCAGCTCCTGGCGCCTCAGCTGTTCTTCAAAGTATCGAAACTGTTCTGATTCGATCTGCATGCGACGCAGGGCAGCGACACGCTGCCGCTCCTCCTCCAATAACAGGAACCGCCTCCTGTCCTCGTCCAATAGGGAGAGTCGCTGTAGCTGCTGGCCACATCCATCCACCACTGCCACCCGGCTCTGAGGAGACAGGAAGTCAAATCAGTTTACGGTCCCAATGGCCAACACAACACAAACTGTCAAACACAGGATGCAATCTGATTGGACGACACAAACGGTCCCACCGACCTGGGCTCTGAGGTACTCGCTGTGTTCCCTGCTGTATTTCTCCTGAAGACGCTTCTTCAACTCGTCTTTTCGAGGAAATGCCACTTCTTGAAGTTTCTACAGAGACAAAGACACAGTGATACGACTACTACAACTACTACACCAACTATAGATCCACAGAGACTTACGAGTGCAGTTCACTCTAGTTGCAGTGGTCTGTGATTTAGTTGCAGGTTTGGGTTGTGACAGGTGTGTCGATGAACATGGTCACATGATCAGCACATACCTTCATGATGAGCTGTTTCTCTGGAATGCTGCACTGCTGGTAGTCTCTGTGACCCGGAAGCTTCTCCACAAACAGGCTGAACACATAGACAGCAGCAGTTCAATCTTTGACTCCGCCACAAAGGTGAAAACATCTGAATAAGTCAGTGTCTCACGTGATGAACTTGGTGTAGAGGACAAAGGCGTTCTCCAGGCTGCCCTCCTCCAGGTAAACCGCTGCCATGCGCTCCATCTCCACGCCGGAGCGGAAGTAGCGTCTTGGTGCAATGTCCTCATTGATCTCCACACTGCATCCCATCTTACCCAGCGCTCGCACGCGCTCAGCTGCCGTCAGTGACACGTCTGTGTAGTCCGGTTCTGCTGCCAGTTTCTTCTGCACAACATGAATAATGAACAAACGGGTCTGACGAGTAAAAGTAAAGGTACTTCATCAGTGCTTTCATATGAACTGACAGACAGGAAACTCTGATTTACAGACCACGCTGGGAGAATGAATGCAGCGTTTGTTTGTACAATGAGCTATTTGAGCAAAAGAAAGACTCCTCTGTTTACAAGATGAGGAAAGGAGAGGAGAGAAGAGGAGATGGAGAGGAGAAGAAGGAGTGATAACAGTTGACTCACCAATGTGTTTAAGCTGAAGCCTTGATCCATCGTGTGTGTGTGTGTGTGTGTGTGTGTGTGTGTATCACAGCTTCCCGTCGGCCCGCGGTCAGCTCGTCCATCTGCCACCTCCCATGATGCTTCACTGCAGGAGACAGAAACAAGCAGCTAGCACTGTGGCTAATGCTAACAGCTTTGTGTAATGGTGTTTTTTATTTCCCCATCAGCCCCTCATCACACCATCCCATGCTTTAGCTTGGTCTACGGTTACCATGACAACCTGTAACTACCCCGCTGATTCATTCCTTTTAACAACATAGAAGAGACAAAGACGACCTCCCACTCCTCGCCGTGTGAAGCTCTGACTCACACCACCATCAACGCCATCTGCTGCACACGGCCTGGAAGAGGTTGCCACGGCAACGGCTCCATCCAGCCTGGAGACGCTTCATCTGATGTTTATCAGCTTGTGGTCACAAGTTCAAGGTTCAGGTTTGTTAGTTTCAGAGGTTCGTTTAGTTTCAGGTTCGTTTAGTTTCAGGTTCGTTTAGTTTCAGGTTCGTTTAGTTTCAGAGGTTCGTTTAGTTTCAGAGGTTCGTTTAGTTTCAGGTTCGTTTAGTTTCAGGTTCGTTTAGTTTCAGGTTCGTTTAGTTCAGGTTCGTTTAGTTCAGGTTCGTTTAGTTTCAGGTTCGTTTAGTTTCAGAGGTTCGTTTAGTTCTTTCGAGGTCCGTTTAGTTTCAGGTTCGTGTAGTTTCAGGTTCGTTTAGTTCTTTCGAGGTCCGTTTAGTTTCAGGTCCGTTTAGTTTCAGGTTCGTGTAGTTTCAGGTTTGTTTAGTTCCACGTTTGTTCAGTTCTTATTCATTACCGAGCCATTGCAGTTCAGCTATCTCAGGTGTGTTCACGCTGTCGCCCAAATATCCTGTTGAATCACATTCATGAACTTTGACCTCATTCACAGTCTCTTTAATCTTTCTCTTTCATCACCACAGCGGGTTTCAGGGACTTTTAAGTGTTCATTCATTTCGGTTGGGTCGGGTCTGGTCTGGTCTGGTCTGGTTGGATCTGGTTGGATCTGGTCCTGTTGGGTTTGGTTGGGTAGGTTATGGTCTGGCTGGGTTGGGTTGGGTCTGGTTGGGTAGGTTAAGGTCTGGCTGGGTTGGGTTGGGTCTTGTTGGGTCGGGTTGAGTCTGGTTGGAAGAGAGGGTTTCAGTAAATCAAACAGTTGAACGTTGGGAACTTCATGAACAGAGCTAAGACAGAGAGTTGATTCTACAATCGAGTCAAATGGAACCAAGCCTGAAGAACGTGACCTGATACAAACATTTGATTTAAAGGTTCTTCTGAGAGACAACCAGACCTCTTTCTTCCAACCTGATCCACCTACAGGTGAAGTGAACTACAGACTCTCTGAGTACTTCCTGTTATATTCCACTTCAGACCAAACAGAACCAGGATAACTTAAGAACAACAGCTGAGGAGCTGGACCTGCTAGCCCCTTCACTGATCATTATGAGTTAATCAAATAGCTTAATTAATGAACTCATCAGTCTGATTCATAGTTACATAGTTACATTTTCAAAATAAAAGTAAAATTCAATTAAACAAATTGTTAAAATTAAATTAAACTAAATGAATTAAATGATTATAAAATATAAAATAATTGCACGATAAGACGGGCAGACCCGGTTGGGCAGCTCAGGGCTCTCCTCTCAATGTGAACTAACCCGGGCTCGCAGACTTGCTTCTGTCTCTCTGTTTGGACTCGGCTCTTACCGGTTTGTTGTCGCGTTAGGGTCCACAGTGTGTCGTCATCACTGGGTCTCTCCGGACCGGACCGGACCGGACCCGGAGCTAGGCTGGCAGCAGGTATGAATGAAGCTGCCGTAAAATGGCTGAAAGCTCCGGCTGACAGAGATCTTCTCTGCACGACGATGACTCACACAACTTCCGGTTTTACAGGGCAAGCGTTGACTCTGCGCATGCGCCTAACTGCAGTCAGAGAGCAGCGTGAAGAGGTCCCACTCCACTTCTGGACACATTTCAGGACACCAAACTGCGGTGTGACCCGGAAGTGACGTCACAGCGATGTGATGTCATATAACATATATGATCATGTTTGTTATGTCATGTGTGATGTCATAATGGTGCAAGAACGTTAGATATGACATCACCACATTACTATGACATCATGTATAATGTCAAGACATCAGAACACTTTACAACAGGAGTGTCAAACTGTTCCACAGAGGGCCGCTGTGGCTGCAGGTTTTCTTTCCAGCCAAGCAGCAGCACACCAGACTCGACTCATTTAATCAGCTGATCTCAGTCTTCAGAGAGTTGATTGGTCAAACTTTGAGCTCTTGGTTGGTTGGAACAAAAACCTGCAGCCACAGCGGCCCTTTGTGGAACAGTTTGACACCTCTGATTTACAATGATCTGGACCTGGTCTGACCTGTCGGCATGCCCTTGCTTTGCTAAACTCAACTCAACTCAACTCAACTCAACTCAACTCAACTAAAAACAAAACAAAATTGAACTAAACTAAATTAAATTAAATTAAATTAAGCTAAACTAAACGGACAAACATTGTTTTGCTGACGCACTTCCCCTGATTGGACAGATGTCTATCACTTCGTTCAGGTGTGTTCATCTATCAAAGTACACAGAGTGACACTGAACCTGAAAGAGAGGACTACAAAATAAAGTTCATCTTCTCAATAACATTGTTTCTTTGACTCAATTATGACACTGTTTGTTGTCATGTGTGTGTGTGTGTTGTTATCACATACACACACACACACACACACACAGAAAACAAAATTTAAATTCTGTTTTATTTTCAGGAGACGCGTTTGAGCATTTTCTTTTGAAATGCGCTAACGGAAGTGATGCTCCTGCCGGTGTGTCGCTTGACGTGTCCAGGTGAGTTCCTGTCGGGAGTCATGGGGCTCGTGTACTCTGAGGTAAGAAACCAAACTGTCTGTTAACGTCGGTAATCCTCATCAAACCTTTAATCTGAAGCGTTAATCCTCAGGACAAATACAAATACTACACTATTAAAACACTCTTACTGTTAAAGTACAAATACTACACTGTAAAAAACTCTGTTATTGTTAAGGTACAGGTACTACACTGTAAAAACACTGTTATTGTTAAAGTACAGGTACTACACTGTAAAAACACTCTGTTATTGTTAAGTACAGGTACTACACTGTAAAAACACTCTGTTATTGTTAAAGTACAGGTACTACACTGTAAAAACACTCTGTTATTGTTAAGTACAGGTACTACACTGTAAAAACACTCTGTTATTGTTAAAGTACAGGTACTACACTGTAAAAACACTCTGTTATTGTTAAGTACAGGTACTACACTGTAAAAACACTCTGTTATTGTTAAAGTACAGGTACTACACTGTAAAAACACTCTGTTATTGTTAAGTACAGGTACTACACTGTAAAAACACTCTGTTATTGTTAAAGTACAGGTACTACACTGTAAAAACACTCTGTTATTGTTAAAGTACAGGTACTACACTGTAAAAACACTCTGTTATTGTTAAAGTACAGGTACTACACTGTAAAAACACTCTGTTATTGTTAAAGTACAGGTACTACACTGTAAAAACACTCATCTTTGAGTGAACAGTTTAATCCTGTGTTGGGGGCATGGCCTCTAGCTGCTCTGTGTCTGTGTGTGTGTCCCTGATGGCTCACAACTCATCATGTTTGTTTGAACACATCAAAAACCTCTTCATCCTCCTCTTCCTCCTTCTTCTCTTTCTCTTCCTCCTTTCTTCTCCTCCTCCTCCTTCTCTTCTTCCTTCTCCTTTTCCTCCTCCCCCTCCTCAGCCTGCCTGTCAGTCAGCATATGATGGAAATGTCTATCAGCTGTTTCACCTGTTGAGAAAGGATCCAACACACCTGAACATTCAGGAGGAGCACAACAGGGACACGCCCCTTATTGCAGCCTGTCGCCGTGGTAACCTGAGAGTCATCCAATACCTGCTGGACAACGGCGCTGACGTCCAACTGACCAACAAGGTGCCTTTATGTGCTGATGTCATCATAACGTGTCAACTATGTGATGACTTGGATGTGTCACTAGCCTGTTAGTAGTCTGTCTGTAGTGTATATTAAGGTGGACTGTGTCTGTCCAGAAACACAGGACGTGTCTTCATTATGTCTCTCGGAGGACATTCTCTCTGCTCGACTACCTGATGATCTCCATCCTGATGCCGATCCTGCTGCTCGGATACTTCCTCATGGTTCGTCACACATAATATGAATAAATATATATATACACACACACACACAAATACTTGAGACTATGATACAAACATTTGATGTAAACGTTTGTTTGTAGTTACAGAAACAGCGGCACAACGTTTCTCTGATGAAGGCAATTCTGAGCAGCAGTGTGAACATCGATGCTGTCGACTATGTGAGTCTGTCTCCTGGAGATCAGCTGTTCTTCATGATTTACCCTCAGGCTAGCTTAGCCTCATGTTAACATTCATAGTATTCATGTTTAAAGTCTATGTAAAGTCAATTCTGAGATTTCTTTAAAAGCACATTAAATATGTTGGAAAATAGTTGCTGAAATTGTGAAAAGACTGTGAACGATATATTACTGAAATGTAGCGTTAGCGGTTCAAACAGTTTGTCAGTTTTCAGGATTTTGTGGGCGGTCCTTCAGAGTGGCTCGATGACACACTGAGGCCACCCTGTGCAGAGATAGAGATTAATTCATCTCACTCAGAGTGTTTCAGAGTTAGTCGTATCATTTTGTGTTTTCTGCGTTAATCAGAAAGGCAACACAGCGCTTCATTACGTCTGTCAGAGGAAAAGTCTTCGTCTGGTTCCTCTGCTGCTCGAAAGAAACGCCAACATCAACATCCAAAACAATGTATGTACATGCATCATGACGCAAAGCTTCCAGGAACACACTGAATCCTGACGGTGTCTTCATCCTCCACAGGATGGAGAAACCCCGCTGGACATTGCCACCAGACTGAAGTTCAAGAAGGTTGTCAACATGCTGAAGAAGGCACACTAACAGACAGACAGACAGGCAGACAGACAGACAGCATGTGTTACATGTGTTGGTGGAAACTGCAGAAAGATTTCATTCTGTTTTTAAAGCTGTCAAATAAAATGAATGTTTACAAAGATTTTCTAACTAAACATCTTTTATCATTTTTTTAAATCTATCTTCATCTTTTATTGTGGAAGTTCTGTTAGTTCTGACTTCCTGTTAATGTCACAGATTTTGAGGAAACAAACAGGATGAAATGTTTCAACACATTGAATAAACTTTTCTTTATTTCACAAATGAGAAAGCATTTGAGTCATTAAAATGTGTCACAGATTAAAATGTGTCAGAGATTAAAATGTGTCAGAGATTAAAACATGACACAAAAAATAAAAAAAAACAGATTAAAACATGTCAGATTAAAACATGACACAAAAAATAAAAAGAGACATTAAAATGTGTCACAGATTATTAGAAAGTCACAGTCGGTAATCTAAATGTAGGTTTAACCCTTCATCATCATCAGTAATCAGACGTCTTTCAGTTAGAACTTGTTGTTCCACCTGCCACGTGTACACAGTTACACAACTTCTACAGTACCTGACTGTAGTACAGAGTGTCCATGTTGTGTGTGTGTGTGTGTGTGTCTCCCCCTAGTGTTCCTGCAGCAGTTTCAGGATGGAGGGAAACATGATCTCTGGAGCGTCAAGGCCCCATATAAAATCCAAATGCTCCCAATGCTCAATGTGCTGATGGAAGACCAGGTTAGACACCTGCAAATAGACAGGTGAGATCAGAGGCAGGTGAGACAGAAACATTTTTCATCAAAAATGTGTTGCCTGCAGACATCACTCAGGGCACAGAACAACTTTTATCCTGTCACCTGTGATCTGTCACCTGTGACCTAATTGGTCCAGGGGACGCACCTGAGTGAGGAGTACAGCCACATCTTTGGGGTCCGCCAGTGAATCCTGTCCCCCTGAGAACAGAGCGGTGGGAACCTTCATGTCCTGCACGTGGTACTGGGGGGGGGTGGACTGAGGACAGCGGAAGACAGAGTACAATGTTTCATATTGAACTAATGTAGGTGGTCTGGACTCAGGTCTCAGGTGGTCTGGACTCAGGTCCCAGGTGGTCTGGACTCACCTGGTTGTAGTGTTTCATGTTTCCTGCAGCTCCAAAGTCAAAGGCCATCAGTTTCCCCCCATGGACCGCCTGAAAACAAGAATAGTTTATGAACTCACTCATCGGTTCAGTGCTGGGTTCAGACCCAGGTTCAGGGTTCAGGTCTGGTTTCAATGTCTGGTTTCAGAGCTGGGTTCAGGGTTCAGGTTTCAGGCTTACACTAAGACACTGTGAACTGTGAAAATGCATTGAGAGTACATGTACCTGGGCCCAGTGGACCATGTTCTGGACTGAGGTTCCAGCAGGACAGTGTGTAGTGTAGACTGGAGTCCGAGTCTAGAAACAAACTCAAACATTGAATGCGTGATGTCACATCACTGAACATCATCATGAACTCTCTCTGTCAGGTGAATTTAACGAGTTTTTAACAAACCATGTTGAGATTTTTCTCGTCGAAGCCACAGAGGACGAAGAACAAGTTTCCACAGAGCTTCGCTGAGCAGCTGCTTCGCACACACGTGTTCTGCCAACCACTCAATCATGTGATTCTGAGGCAGGAAGTCCCGCTTACCAAACAGGTCCTGATAAACAAACACAGGTGACAGGTGATAATGACTTTATTATTTCTTTTACTTTTTTTGGCCTTTCCAAGCTTTTATTGATAGAGACAGCTGAAGAGTGACAGGAAATGTGGGAAAGAGATGGGGAATGACAAGCGGGAAAGGGCCACAGGTCGGGACTTGAACCCGGGCCAGGCGCAGCAAGACTTCACATATGGGGTGGCCTCTCTAGCAACTGAGCTAAGTGCCGCCCTGTGATAATGACTTGTTAATGGGCGATAATGACTCATTAGTGGGTGCAAATGACTCGTTCAAGGCCCAGTGTGTAGAATTTATTTTGTCTTACCCATACAAGGAACTCGGGCAGTACAGACAGTTTGGTCATGGGACTCGCTGTGAATGCGACAGTTGCCACGGGAGCCAAACCAAAGAACAGCTTGATCTTATTTGCTAGTTCTGGCAGCGTGGAGAACGCTATGAATGCTGGGAAACAAGCAACATACAGACATGAATTGGTACTGTGATTTACGCATTTTTGCCATGTTCTTAAATGTTTCATCTGAACTGTTGGATTTTCAAAAAAAACAAAAACTGTGTGTGTGTGTGTGTGTTACCTATAGTAGTTCCCTGAGAGTGTCCGATGTAGTAGATCTGTTCCTGACCCGTCACCTTCAGGATGTGGTTTATCACAGCTGGCAGATCCTTCAGAGCCAACTCATCATAACTACAGAAAGAGAGACAGACAGGCAGACAATTACAGACAGGCAGACAATTACAGACAGGCAGACAATTACAGACAGTTACAGACAGGAATACAAACAGGACATGTATAACATGACACAGGTGATGTGATGTCACACAGATGTTTGTACCTGAACCTCCAGAAGTCCTCCTGGTCTGGGTTGAGGGTCCGGTGTTTCCTGGACCAGGTGTTTCCTCGACTGTTTCCCATCCACACGTCGTAGCCGGCATCGGCCAGCACGTAGCCCAGGCTGGAGTTGGGCGGGTTGGTGATCCAGTTACTGCCCGCAGCCAATAGGCCGTGTTGGAGCAGCACCACGGGCCTCAGGCCTGTACCAGACAAACGTAAAACCAGTTCAAACCGGGTAAAACCAGTTCTAGTAAATTAGATCAGTGGTTAAAGGTTCAGGCTCTCTGGTGCCCCCCACAGCCTGACCTGGAGTGTGTTTGAGTCCCTGTGGGATCCTGTTGACTGTCAGGATGTACCCGTCCTCTGTCAAAACCTCGTGTTCCTCTGCAGGGTACCCCCATCGTCTGATGATCTCTGTCTGAACACACACCACATACTACACTGAGGGATGTAATAATAATAATATATAAATACTACTTTTACAAACAGAGTTTTACAAAGAGCTTTACAGAGCAGCAGACCCAACGGAACATGTGACACTACATAGACAGTTTTAGAGATAATAAAAGAAACGATGAAAGGACAATTAATAAATATAGAAAATAAATAGATGAAAAGTTAAAAACAGACAACATCACAAAAAGACAAGTGTGTAAAAATCATTTTTAAGTGATTTAAAAGAATTCACGGATTCAGTCACTCCTCAGGCAGCTCGGTCCAGAGTCGAAACGGAGCGATAGTTTATAACCTCAACTGTGTATACTGTGTGGACTGTGTGTACTGTTTGTACTGTGTATAGTGAATAGTAGTGTATAGAATATAGTGTATAGAAATGTCCTACCAATATCCAGCCGCTACTGTGTAGTCACTATCAATACTGTGGAAAATGTTGTACTTGAAAAGAGATGTGAACTGAAGACTTACACAGGAATGTTCGATGCAACTGTTTGAATGTGACCTGTGACCCTTTGTGTTGCTTTGTGACACATGTAAGGTATTGAATAGCCACTCATGGTTATCACTTCCTTCTCTGTGATTAATTCCTTTGGGTTTAGGAGGACATGAATTAATAACTATCTGAGTGAGGGCACACCCACAGAAGCAGATAAATACCAAGCTTTACTTTTAAAACATTGAGTCTTCACTTTGTAACGGACCTGCGTGTTGCTCTGTGAATACTCCTCTTGTACAAGATAAACACATTGTTTGAACTCTGAGCTGACACCGGCCTCCTTCCTCCAGTTCTAACTTGTCACAGAATTATTTTTATAAAACAACCACTGCCTGTAATCTGTAGTCAATGATTATGGCACACAAAGGGTTAACAGTGAGATTGGGCGTCCATCTGCTTGTTAACGCTGCAATCTGCTAGTTCCCCCCCATCTGTACTGTGTGTAATGCACGTGTACTTTGTTTGTATTTTGTGTGTACTGCATGTACTCACGATGTTCATGTGTATTTCAGGGTCCAGCTTCATTGTCTGTTTATTTGAGTGTCGGTGAACAAACAAACTGCTGTCAGTCGGTCCGGTGAGGACGAGACCTGAGAACATCAACACACACACCACAACACACAACATGATCTGACTCTGACTCTGACACACTGACACACACACACACACACACACACACACACACACACACACACACAGGTTTCATAAAATACATTGAGCAGGATGCTAGGAAGTGATGTCATCAGTGTGACTAATGACTGAAGAGGAACTTGATTTGATCAGCTGATAGCATGTCTGTGTGTTACAGAGCTGTTATCAGAGGTCAGGGGTCAAAGATCAGAGGTGAATGGTAAATAGACTGTACTCATATTTCTCCTTTCTCGGCTTCTGACCACTCAAAGTTTTTTTTACATATCTCATTCACACAGCGATGACAAGGCCTTCAGGAGCAGTTTGGGGTTCAGTATTTCAGTATTTTGCCCAAGGACACTTCAAAATTCAGCCTGGAGGAGCCAGGGATTCGAACCGCTCTACCCCTGACCTTGAAGTTCACCACTGCAGCAGAAGTTCTTCTTTCTGTTTGTCCAAGTTAAACTGATTCAGATTCACGTCCTATAAAGCAGTCACCTGATTGGCTCCTGTCTGTCAGCTCGCTATAACAACTGCTTGTCTGCCTGTCTCTTGTTTCTGTCTCTCTCTCGCCTGTATGTCTGTCTGTCAAACATTTCTAAAACATAATAAGAACATTAAGAAGCTGTCTGTCACCTGTCTGTCTGTCAAACGTTTCTAAAACATAATAAGAACATTAAGAAGCTGTCTGTCACCTGTCTGTCTGTAGAACGTTTCTAAAACATAATAAGAACATTAAGAAGCTGTCTCTCTCTCACCTGTCTGTCTGTCAAACGTTTCTAAAACATAATAAGAACATTAAGAAGCTCTCTCTCTCTCACCTGTCTGTCTGTAGAACGTTTATAAAACATAATAAGAACATTAAGAAGCTGTCTCTCTCTCACCTGTCTGTCTGCTCAGCTTCTCTTCGATCATCTGACTGTTTTTTTCTTTCAACGGGAAGTGAGCAGCTGTGACGTCAGAAGAAAAGCCTCTCTGTGATTGGTCGACCACAACCGGATGGGATCAGAGACAGAGACACAACATAAGAGCACAAAATATAAACGTAATAAAAGTATTAACATAAATATAATCTATAACAGGAAGTGACGTGCTTGCCATGCGCTTGTCAAACATGAATTATAACCACAAAGGTTTTGTTAAAAACTATAGCCACAGAAGAAGGCGGGATCAGATGTTATAACTTCCGTTCTTCCTTGGAAGCATTAAAACTTTTATTTTGAAAGTCTGAGCCGGATGTCCAGTTCTGACCCCGGGATAGTTTTTGTTGCCCATCATCGTTCAGCTACTTTGGAGCAGGGCAGGTGATCATAAGCAGACTGAGACTAGGGCACAGTAACCTGAAAAACATCCAACTGGTCAGTGTGGCTGTGAGACACAGTGGAACAGTGCTTGGATATGAAAGGGAGAGGGGATGGCTGAGTATAACAATGTGAAGGGAATAAAATCATTATGAGATATCTTGTCTTAACTGGGTTAATAAAAAGAATATAACAAAGAGGACGTAGAAAAGGAGTAAAGTCGAAAAAGAAGAAGAGGGCAGCAACACTAAGCCGACTGCTGTCAAACAACGAAGAAGAAGAAGAAGAAGAAGAAGAAGAAGAAGAAGCTCCTCTGGACGGGTCCTCATAGCTGCGTCTCAATTCAGGAATTGAGACGCAGCCCCTGAATTGAGACGCAGCCCCTGAATTGAGACGCAGCCCCTGAATTGAGACGCAGCCCTTGAATTGAGACGCAGCCCCTGAATTGAGACGCAGCCCCTGAATTGAGACGCAGCCCTTGAATTGAGACGCAGCCCCTGAATTGAGACGCAGCCCACGGGTTCTGTTCTTCCTAACTGTGAAATGACCCGGAAGTATTAACATGTCCGCCCTGATAACAACTGTTTGAATTATCTAACTTTTAAGGAAAGGAGCTTCAATGCTTCCTTTATTATCACCTTTAGCACAGGATACACCGACCATCCTTTAGGAAAGGAAAGAAGGTAATGCCGCCCCACAATTCCTTGCGGCAGCGACAAAAAAAAGTGCAGCGTCAGTCATTAAACCATGAGTGTGTTTAAACAGACATGCAGCAGAGTGTGTGAACATGAACACGTGTTGATCATGAAGTGTGTCCTGCTGCGTTCACACACAGTACAAACTGTTTGGAACTGTGCCATCCAGCGTCCTGCAGATCATCATCAAGTTCCCGTTGCTGATTAATCATTTATCTTTGCCATAACTTGCTAACATGTTTGTATGTGAGTGGACAGGAGGGTGAGCGACCAGACCAGGTAACAAACACTTCACCTGACTTCAGGTGGACAATATTCATTTATTATTTAACTCTGACGTTGGTGATGACGTCACATTTTTATATTTCCTGCATGAAGCAACACGGTCAGAGCGCGGGGAGGATCCAGGAAGTATCTCAGATGAGCGTTTGTAGTCCATCTTCTGGACTTTGTAGTTTTACCACAGATCACGTCAATAACATTCGCCGTCGCATAATGACGTAGTGTAAGAGCAGTCATCTTCTCCTAACTCCTTATGAACTCTCCTTCTCATCTTCAAGTGGTTAGGAAAGGACTTAGGAGATAATTTTTTGACTATTCCACCGTACCTCAGGTGTAGTTCATGTCCGGTTCCGTCCCAAACATGTCCCGGGTTCTGATAGTGGGAGCGGGCCTGACGGGCAGCTTGTGCGCATGTCTGCTGAGAAGAGAGTTGCAAAACAAAGTGAGCATCGCGGTGTGGGACAAGGCGCGAGGAGCCGGTGAGTCCAATCCTCCTCATCATTAACATTCAGTAGCTCACCTGTGGGCCGGGTCTGACCACAGAACCGGACTGAAGACTAGTTCCGGACCAGTCTGTTCAAATCTAAGGTTCGGCTTCAACAAACAAACTTTAATTCAACAACATGTTGATTTTAAACATCAAAGAAGTCAGAGCGGCACGAGGACTTGACAATGTTCTTATGACAGGATGACAGGTGACTAACTCAGGTAACACAGGTTAGTAAGACAGACAGGTAAGACTGAGAAGAACGGAACCAGAATCTGTCCAGAAATCAAATAGTCTCTCTGTTTGTCTCTCTATCTGTCTCTCTGTCTGTCTGTCTGTCTGTCTGTCTGTCTGTCTGTCTGTCTCTCTCTCTCTCTCTCTCAGGTGGAAGGATGTCCACCAGTCGTCCTTCAGATTCTTCATCTCACTCAGCTGATCTTGGAGCTCAGTACATCACAGCAACATCAGATTATGCTCAATCACACCACAGGTAACACACAGGTACAACACACTACAGGTAACACACAGGTACAACACACTACAGGTAACACACAGGTACAACACACTACAGGTAACACACAGGTACAACACACTACAGGTAACACACAGGTACAACACACACAGGTACAACACACTACAAGTAACACACAGGTACAACACACTACAGGTAACACACAGGTACAACACACACAGGTACAACACACTACAGGTAACACACAGGTACAACACACACAGGTAACACACAGGTACAACACACACAGGTACAACACACTACAGGTAACACACAGGTACAACACACTACAGGTAACACACAGGTACAACACACACAGGTACAACACACTACAAGTAACACACAGGTACAACACACTACAGGTAACACACAGGTACAACACACACAGGTACAACACACTACAGGTAACACACAGGTACAACACACACAGGTAACACACAGGTACAACACACACAGGTACAACACACTACAGGTAACATACAGGTACTACACACTACAGGTAACGCACAGGTACAACACACTACAGGTAACACACAGGTACAACACACTACAGGTAACGCACAGGTACAACACACTACAGGTAACGCACAGGTACAACACACTACAGGTAACGCACAGGTACAACACACTACAGGTAACGCACAGGTACAACACACTACAGGTAACGCACAGGTACAACACACTACAGGTAACGCACAGGTACAACACACTACAGGTAACGCACAGGTACAACACACTACAGGTAACGCACAGGTACAACACACTACAGGTAACGCACAGGTACAACACACTACAGGTAACGCACAGGTACAACACACTACAGGTAACACACAGATACAACACACTACAGGTAACACACAGGTACAACACACTACAGGTACAATACATAGGTAACAGTTGTTGTTTTGTGTGTGTGTGTGTGTGTGTGTGTGTGTGTGTGTGTGTGTGTGTGTGTGTGTGTGTGTCAGTGTGTACTCTGAGTTGTTATCTTCAGGTGTGTTGAAGCCGCTCGATTCGCTCATCGAAGGACTGAAGCAGACAGACGGAAGCAAGGACTACATGACACCACTGGGCATGTCCAGTATAGTCAAACACTTCCTGTCAGAGTCAGGTATATACCTACTTGTCTGTCTGCCTGTAACTGTCTGTCTGTCTGTCTGTCTGCAGCTGTCTGTCTGTAAATGTCTGTGTCCCTGTCTGTCTGCCTGCAACTGTCTTATCTACCTGCCTGTAAGTCTGTTTGTCTAACTGTCTGTCTGCTGTAGCTGTCTGTCTGTTTGTCTGTCTGTCTGTCTCAGTGTTCAGATTAAAGCAGCTGGTTAGCTTAGCTTATTTTAGCACAGATGCACAGATCACGTGACTCCTGTCACAGTCCTGTATCAAAAATCATGTGATCTGTACAACAGGAGCTGATTTGTTCTTTGAGCATCACGTGACCAGCCTGTACCACCGCGGTGCATCATGGGAGGTCCAGAGGACGGTGGGAGAGAGCGAGACATTTGACGCTGTTGTCCTGACGATGCCAGTCCCACAGATCCTCAAGCTGCAGGGAGACCTGCAAGACAGTGAGACACCTGTACCTGTACACACAAGTACCTGTAAACAGATGCAGACGTACCTGTACACACAAGTACCTGTAAACAGATGCAGACGTACCTGTACACACACGTACCTGTAAACAGATGCAGACGTACCTGTACACACACGTACCTGTAAACAGATGCAGACGTACCTGTACACACAAGTACCTATACCAGGGGGTCCGCAGGGCATTAAATTGTCTGAATGTGAGGTATTGTTTCTGTTAGCACATGTTAGCACATAAATTTGTTGTAAGTTTGTTTGTTAAAAGTTTGCCAGAATACCTGTAAACCTGTTTTCCATAGAGCAGAGCGTAGACTCCGGATTGTTCTGTGTAGTTCATCCGTTGTTATTTCCATCAGTTCACAGAGGCCTTTTCTGAGATCCGTGTATATCTGAGGAGGCTGTGATGCTTTTACTGGCAGTTTGACACACACCTAAAGGTGTTGTTTAACGTGTGCATGTGACCCACACCAGGCCGGGATCTAAACACAGAGCATCGGCGCTAAAGTTTAGCTGTTTAGCTAGCATGCACTTGTCACAGAGCTATGATGTCATTTTGAGACTCGGTTTGTAAAGTCAGTATGTGAGAACTCGTCTGACGTAGAGTCTCCTGTTGTTGCTTCATGTGTGAAACAACAACTCTAATCTGGACTTTGTCTGGACATTATCGTGTAAAAACGGTTTCATTCAGCGTTGCTTCCTCTCCTCCGGCACATGGGTTACCATGGTTACAGGAACAACCTGGGACTTTGTAGTGATTCTGTGCCCTCCCATTTATCAGCATAAATACACCAATAACATTTCTCAGTTACTTTCAGCACTGTGCAGTCATCGGTGACATCACTTCCTTCAGTGTGTAGCACAAGTGATAATGGGTTTTGACCACACGGGGCAGTAGGGAGCTTTTCAGGGCTTTTAATTTGACAAGGTTAGAGGACAACTACTTCTTCCTGGGAAATCACTTCCCTCATCTCTGATTGGTGGATTGTCGACACACTCATCGTAAAAGCTGCATCAGAACTATGTGTGTGTATGTGTGAAGGTAACGGTGATGTCATCTTCAGCTCATCTGATAGGCTGACAGAGGACAGCGCCCATTTCCTCTGCTGACAAACACACACACACAGGTTATAATTAGATACAGTGTGTGTGTCTTAGATGTTTCTGTAGAAAATGTTTGAACATCTGATGAGATTGAAGAATTTGGTTTAAAGTAAATGTGAACAGTAACTCTCACACGCTCACTGTCACGTATGTTTACATCTACATGAACGTTGTGAGACATAAACACATACAACATATACAGCATTACAACTACACTTCACACTACACTATACAATCTCCTGAAAATAACTTTAACTACCCATGACACAACTTTAACTATCTGTCTGTCTGTCAGTGCTGTCTGTCCAGCAGAAGCAGCAGTTAGACCGGGTCGTTTACTCGTCTCGTTTTGCTGTCGCTCTCTTCTTTCCTCCTGATGTGGTCTTCAGTTTCCCCTGGGCAGCTCGATACGTCACGGATAACCCCTGTATCTGCTACGTTGCTGCAGACTCCTGCAAACGCAATGCAGGTCTGTCAGCTCACCTGTCTGTAGGTCACCTCTCTGGATAAGATGAACCTCTGGAGCCAATCAGCTCTCACACGTGTGTCTACATATATATTTTGTCCATTCAGACACTCCGGGACGAGGTCCGTCCCTCGTTGTTCACACCAGTGTCCCGTTTGGTCTCGAGCACCTGGAGAAAAACAAGGAAGACGTCCAGCAAATCATCTTACAGGAACTCTACAAGCTCCTTCCTGGTCTGCCTCAGCCAATCAGCATTAAGTGTCAGAAGTGGAGGTACTCCCAGGTGAGGCATCACAGGTTCAAATACTGCACCCACCATGAAATTCTGACATTTGATTTATGACCCCTCGCATCCTTCCTGTAGGTGCTGACCTCGGTGCCAGACTGTCCTGGTCAGATGACCGTCCTGGACCGCCCGCTGCTCGTCTGCAGCGGCGACGCCTTCAGCCACTCCAACTTTGACGGCTGTGTGGAGTCTGCACTGAGCGTGCTCCATGTGCTGAAGGCCTCACTGTCAGGAAGTGACTCTACCATCAGTATCTGAGCCAATAACCAACAAGGTCATTGGTTCACTTACCAGCTGATAGAAATGATTAATGACACATAAATCTTTCACTGAATGAAACTAACCAATGATGTTCAGTGATGATCACATGATGTGAATGATCTGCCTTAGTTCTCTAACGAACTTTATCTGTGAATTAAAGTTCCAATAAAGTTTGAAAATGTGAAAAACCTTCAGACTCAGGGGAGTTGTAGTTTGTGAAATGACTGCTGACACACGGATGTTTATAAATAGTTTATTCACCTTTGAATAAGTGTGTTCTTATTTCATTATAAAACGAGAGGGACAGAAAAAAAGAACTTGGGGGTCAGTTTAACGTGAAATGTTGATCCGGGCCGGAGTTCTGCTGAGATTCTGTTTTTCGGAGTACAAAAATGAGTTGACAGATAAAAACACGACAATCATGAACACAAACTCTGAACTGCTGAGCTCAAACTGAACTGCTCCATGAAAGAGTCTGGATCACGGCCATGTACAAGAACCACCTGTCAGAACATTTACCTGAAGATTACCGTTATCGCTGTAAAGATTGACAGGATAGCAACCACAACTTAAGGGGGTGGAGCTTAGCAGCAATGAATGGGACGTGTTTGATATTTAACCACCTGTCATCAGAGAGCCCCAACAAGATCCGACCAGAACCAAACCGTCCTCTGTTGTTCTTTACAGACAGTAGAGGTGGTTCATGTACACGACTCAAGAGGAACAGTTGAGTCATGGTACGATCACCTGACGCTTTGGTCCTGAAAGGACTTCCTGTCTCATTCACTTCAATAAAAGCCAAAACCACAAATTCAAGGTGAGTTCACCTTCACCAGAAACAATGACTAGGTCTGATGTGTGGACAGGACGGAGAGCTGATGTGACCGCACCTTCAGGCAAGGAGCAGGAAATGAACGTAGTGTTTACCATGAACACGGACCACGTTTACTGTGAACATACACAGTGTTTACCGTGTCATCTCCAAACTACCCAACAATTAAAACATTCAATAAAAGTCTGAGCTTCATTTGGCAGGTTTGTAATTTGACGTCAACACAAAGAATTGAAACAATGAAGATTTACCGCTGAAAGCGTCGTCTGTAACATCGACAAGTTGCAATGTCACTTGTGATTTATTTTAAAGTTTTATTGAAAGCAGAAAGTTCAAGGTTCCTCTACGCGGTCACATCTGCTGATTTCAGTCACAGATTTTAAATGTCTGAACATTACAGTGGAGGTTTTTACAGATTCTCTTTCTTGTCTGTTTCCTTTTGCATACATGCCGGAACTTCAAACATCATATGGAAACTTTGGATCGGATGTCTAATTAAGTCAAATCTGAGTTTAGGAGAAAATCGTCTTTCTGGATTGGTGCTGGTTCTGGTTCGGTTAACTTTCAAATTTGTGTCCAGATGGACCTGACACAGCTGAACGAGGATGTGCTGCCGCGACCAACAACTATAAAAAGGTCCAAACAAAAAGGTACAGCACCTGAAACAGACGTGGACAGCACCTGCCCGGCCTCAAACACCTGAAACCCATTCAGTGAATTAGTACGTACAGTACACGACCGCTTAACAAGACACTGGGTGGTATTTCAGTTAAAGGACGTATCAACCAGTCAACTAGTTTGAGATTCTGGTGGCTTGACTCGACTCCTGATGTGCCAAAGTTACCACAGCACCGACAGAACTGGTTCAGCCACATTTAAACGGTGTCCTGACCGAACCAAACAGAACTTTAACTGCTGGTTCTGGAGTTCACATCAGTCGACACACCAGTCACGTCTGAAAGGGTTGAGGACAGGAAGTGAGGCTAGGCCTGACAGCACCTAACAGGGCTCAAGGACTCGAGAAGGAAGTGTTGTTGCTGTAAAGTAGCCACAGCTACACAAACAGAGCCTCTGGACAGATCGCCGCTCTGATGACAGCCGCTCTGCATCACGAGTCCAGGGTGGACGAACACTCGTGGCTGGTCGAGAGCACCACAGACAGACTACAGGATCAGCATCGGCTAGCTTAGCAACTTCAATCCAACAGGATGACTTGTGGGCCTGGTTAGCTGCTAGCACAAGGCTACAAGAGTTTAGACCTCAAGATGTTACTACACAGGACGCATTCGATCAGTGGCAGCTTCCTGTGCCAATGCCAATGAGAGTTGACTCATTAGACCTGCCCAGTGAACCTCACTGTGAAGGAGGTTCAAACACAGTTTGCTCTGTGAGTGTTAGTGACTAGTAAAGCAGTTTCTTCTTCACCAAGGGAAGCTCAGTAAACAGCTTCAAGCTCAGTGTCAGTCCCAAAAGAATCTCCTAGTGGAGACTCTTTGTCTGGTCTATCAGGGTCAACTGTTCTTTGACACATTTCATGATTGTAACATTGTTGATATACTCGTCTTTGGTCTTTCAGTGTCGTTTACTCTGAGTTCAGACTATAAGATGGCAAGACTGTCGTCCTATGTGATCAGGTCTACAGGGTTGAGAACAGGAACTTCAAAACCCGATCCAGAGTGTTGACACCTATGATGAACACCCAGTAACTACAGGACCAACGCAAAGCCAATGACAGGAAGTAGCACCAAATGTTAGGATGGAAATCAGGACTAAAACCTCTACCCACATCTGGAGAATGCTCCCATAAATTTGATTGATTAACTTGACTGTAACAAGTGAAGCAAACAAACTGAGCCTATAAAAGCAGCAACACAGCAATCCTTCAAAGTCTGTTGAAACCTCCAACCTTGATTCAGAGCTCAAAGCCCAGACAACCTCTGATCTTGACGGATCAGAGCACCTGAAGGTTCATGGGTCTCTGTGAAGCTTCGAAGCTGCTCATGATGATGTGATCCCAAAATCGGTGTTACACAATCTAATGTTTAAAATCTCCAAGAAGAAGTGAGTAAATGATTCAGGGTCTATGAACAGAGACATAGTTACAGAGCACTACCCCTTCTGAGCCAAACCTCGGGACTTTCAGGACCGGCTGTGGTCATGAAACCTGCTGGATGCGGCCCAGGTCAGCAGCTTGGTGTACCACCATCGATATCCACAAGTCCTCATCTGAACCTCAGGGTTAAGAGACTAAAGGTAAAGGATGTCCAACAAAACTAGCACACCACCAGCACCAAGCGAGTGTGTGCAAACCCCGCCCACCTGCCATCCAATGCACATCAAAACCAAGCACCCCCAAAGAGTCAGACTGACCAGGATCCTTCAGTTCGTTCACAGTCGGACCAGACCTGTTCAACAGGAGGTGATTGTTTCTCATTATCACATTGAGACAGGCTTCTCTCTGTGTGCTGCTTCAGCCAAGTGCCGACCAACCAGAACTGGCTCAGTCTGGTTCAAATATGACAAACAGGAGTAATGTGGAGGGTTCAGAAGTTCTGGATGTCAAGAACCAAACATTATGGCGGTAAACCTCCAGAACCAAACATTTATTCTACACTCAGACTGGCTCGTTTCACTGTCAGTGGACATAGGCAGCCCGGGTCTTACTGTTAAAACAACCTGATGAATCAGGTATCATGCTGTCTACTGGTCTGGATGTTTAGTTTGAAACCCTCAGAGCTGTGGAGTTCAGGTGTTTACAGCAGGTACAAACTGGATTTATCTCAGTTGGTCTTCACATATCCACTTGGATCTATCATAGATCCACACAGATTTACCTGGATCTATCATAGATCCACATGGATCCACCTGGATCTATCATAGATGTGGATCCAGGTGGATTTGTGAGGACCCAAAGAGTCCGGCATGATCTGACCAAGCTGCACTCCGAGAGACGAGCTGACCACAGACTGAGACATGGAGGTCATTCTGACACGGGGATTGTGAGCAGCCAAACAGGGATTGTGGGTCATCACTAAAGAAGCCTACTTGTCTTTCAGTTTTGTTTATATTCAAGTTTTTAACTTTTATTTTGAAATCTGTCCATTCTGTTTGCCTGACCCCGCCCACTTGTTCAGCCCCACCCTCCTCACCTCTGAGTGTCAGGTCATGTGATTGTCCAGCATCAAGCAGAAGATTGTGGGAGGATCAGCTCACGCACCAATCTGAGCTCTTCAGAGTCCACAGACCGGATAAGGACTGGTTCTTGACCCGATCAACTGATGTGAGTCCCGTTCATACTGTGTATGCGTGTGTATGTGTGTGTTGTGTGGGTGTTGTGTGTCTTGTGTGTGTTGTGTGTGTGTGGGTGTGTGTGTGTCAGACTTTAGTGATCTGGTTCTGATGGTCCTCTTCGTACGGCTCGTTCTCTGGATCAGAGTCTGTCGTGTCAGAGTACCGGTAGTGATCCGGTTCATTGTCGCTGACGTCCGGCGTCACCGAGGCCGACGTGCTGCTCGCGTCACAGTTCGCTCCTTCCTCCACCGTCTTTGTGAAAAACAGTTTGACCTGAGACACAGAGAGAGAGGGTTAGACTGCCAGAACCGCCACGGAAAGGAAAGGATGCTTCCCTTCCTTGTTCAGAGGATTCAAACAGCTCTTATCATGATGGACACTCAGTGAGGAACCTTCATGAACAAACACACTGTTGGACCAGACCAAACCCAAGGCCTGAAAACTAACCTTCTACATGATGAACCACCCTTCATATCCCCAGTCCTAGTCCATCCTGTACAACCTGGTGCCCTGAGTCCCTCCTGGTCAAGCTGAGGGGGGACAGGACTAACCTTAAAGTTGGGGGAGAAGTTCCTGTTGGCCTTGTCCTTGTTAGCCTTGTCCAGGTCATTCTTGGTCAATGTCAGAACCAGGTAGTCCCGGTCATTGGTCTCTCCTCCCGGCACTGTCCCCAGGTTGTGGTACATCCTGTCGGCCGGTTCCCGTGGTGTCCCGGCGCTGCCATTCTCCAGCCTGTCAAAGTTCTCCTCTGGCCCGGGGATGAAGAACGTGTTGACCCAGAAGTGGAACATCTTTTCCTGGAAGGAGAATGACAGGTGAGTACAGGCTCCACCCCTCATGAGGTGAGGTGAGTACAGTTGTGAAGAGGTGTGCTCTGGCCCCGGCCTCACCTTTTTCATCATCTTGTTTTGCTTATGGAAGAACTCCACCTTGATGTCGCCACAGACCGGAAGTGGCTGAGGAAACTCAAACAGCATCAGTTTGTCTTCACGCCGCATATGGGCAGAGCTAGACGTATGAATCTTCACCTTCAACTGGTACACAACAAACTGAGGGTCTGAACCACAGAGAGGCAGAGAGATAGACAGGTCAGAGACAGGTCAGAGATAGAAACAGGCAGAAAGAGAGACAGTTACAGACAGATAGCCTGTCTTACTGCAGGTTCCACCGGTGAACATCGGGATGGTTTCAAACAGCATCTTGTGGAAGAGCAGAGCGACAGGTTTGTAGAGCAGCTGGTTCCTCAACAGGAAGCTGTAGTAGATGACGTAACGGCGCTGACTAGGGATGGTCACACCCTGAACACACACACAGACACAGTGTGAGCTCATCATGACTCAAATGTTTAAATATGGAGATGAGGCATGACCTCATTTCCACCTCAGAGACACAAAACGACCAATCAGGGCTACGGGTACTTCACAGCGGCATGGATACTGAATAGAGGCACGGGTACCTTCTTGTCCCGGGTGCGGACCTCTCCATAAAAGTCCAGAGCCTCCTGTGCCTCCTGAAATTTGCCTCGGTGCAGCAGGTAGGCACAGATCATAACGCCGGTGCGACCTTTTCCCGCCTTGCAGTGGATGGCAGCTACGTGCTGCTCATCCTCGCTCAACCACTGGTCCAGGTCCTCGCAGAACGGCTTGATCAGCTCCAGCTGAGGCGGGTTGTGGTCCTCAAACGGATACTGAGCGACTGTCGGAGGGACACAAACACATCTGTGAGGCACAAACGGACAAAAGACCAAAGCAGGTCTTTGACCTCACAACAACTCACCTCGACAGTTGAACTTTGCTGTGTCATAATGTCGTTCTGCACACCTGTGGATAGACGGACACGTTATATTCGCCTGACGGCCATCATTGGTCAGGCCAGACTGGGCTGGTTCAAACAAACTTAATGTGAGTCAGACTTACAGGTTGTAGATCTTGTAGTGATTCTTGTGCTTCGAGTCTAAAAACCTGAAAGAAACAGAAAAGTTCACGTTTCAGATGTCCCACTTTCTTTGAACACAGCATGTCATCAACTTCACTCATTTGTCAGGATCCAGGACTGAACAGAACCTCTGAACCCAGCGGTCCAGTCTAACAGGGAATACAGCAGCCTACCGAGGTGGTTTTCTTGCCAGATTTGGCTCCTGGCATCATGGGGCTGAGTCAGTTCAGTTAGCTACACGGCTGACCGAGCTAACCAGTTAGTGCACTACTTATCAACGTTTCTATCATAAAGTCTGTAAATCACCTCGGTAGTATAACGTTATTCCCTGTTGGTCTCAGAGGCTGGGACCTCAGAGACCTTTCTCCTCAGAGGCTCCGGTCGCTGAGCCCTCACAAGTAGTGAATGCATCTTACCGTACGACATCATCAATGTTGTTCCTGTAGACGCCCTCCAGACGCTCGGCTGGAAACCCCATCGCAATGATGTTTGGATAAATGTCTGATGACAGGTTAAGAATCAATACGACACACCTGGAGGCCACATGACAACACAACTTTCAGAGAACAGATGAGGTCACATTGCTATGGAGATGACTGCCACAACTGCCACCTTTGTCCAGACATCAACAGCAGAGTGACACGAGCATGTTGTCCAACAACACAGACACAGCAGCAATCAGTCAACGACACGCGACGCAGCAGCAATCAGTCAACAACACGCGACGCAGCAGCAATCAGTCAACGACACGCGACGCAGCAGCAATCAGTCAACGACACGCGACGCAGCAGCAATCAGTCAACGACACGCGACGCAGCAACTATCAGTCAATGACACGCGACACAGCAACAATCAGTCAACGACACGCGACACAGCAGCAGTCAGTCAATGACACGCGACACAGCAGCAGTCAGTCAACGACATGTGACACAGCAGCAATCAGTCAACGACACGCGACGCAGCAGTCAGTCAATGACACGCGACACAGCAACAATCAGTCAACAACACAGCAACAATCAGTCAACGACACGCGACACAGCAACAATCAGTCAACGACACGTGACACAGCAGCAGTCAGTCAACGACACGCGACACAGCAGCAGTCAGTCAACGACACGCGACACAGCAGCAGTCAGTCAACGACACGCGACACAGCAGCAGTCAGTCAACGACACGCGACACAGCAACAATCAGTCAATGACACGCGACACAGCAACAATCAGTCAACGACACGTGACACAGCAGCAGTCAGTCAACGACACGCGACACAGCAACAATCAGTCAATGACACGCGACACAGCAACAATCAGTCAGTAGCAATCAAACAACACACACACAGCAACATTACAAGACCAAATCATCTGTACAGGGAAACGCCTCATGGAGGTCTGTCTGACTGTGAGCAGTCTATCTCTGTCTGTGAATGGTCTGTATGTCTATCTGTCTGTGAGCAGCCGGTCTGTCTGTGAGCAGCCGGTCTGTCTGTGAGCAGCCGGTCTGTCTGTGAGCAGCCCGTCTGTCTGTGAGCAGCCCGTCTGTCTGTGAGCAGCCCGTCTGTCTGTGAGCAGCCCGTCTGTCTGTCTATCTACCTGTCTGTAAGCAGCCTGTCTATCAAATCAAATCAAATCAAATCAGATTTTATTTGTACAGCCCAAAGTCACAAACACATTTCTCCTCAGAGGCTTCACAGTCTGTACAGGCAGTGACTCCCTCTGTCCTTAGACCCTCGGTTCCCCTTTAACAGGGAAAACATGTGGAAGAAAGCTCAGGAAGAGCCACAGAGGAGGGATCCCTCTGCCAGGACGGACAGACGTCTATCTGTCTGTCTGTGAGCAGCCTGTCTGTCTGTGAGCAGCCTGTCTCTCTATCTGTCTGTCTGTGAGCAGCCTGTCTGTCCGTGAGCAGCCTGTCTGTCCGTGAGCAGCCTGTCTGTCCGTGAGCAGCCTGTCTGTCCGTGAGCAGCCTGTCTCTCTATCTGTCTGTCTGTGAGCAGCCTGTCTCTCTATCTGTCTGTCTGTGAGCAGCCTGTCTCTCTATCTGTCTGTCTGCGAGCAGCCTGTCTGTGTGACTGCGAGCAGCCTGCCTGTCAGTCTGTCTGACTGTGAGCAGCCTGTCTGTCTGACTGTGAGCAGCCTGCCTGTCTGACTGTGAGCAGCCTGTCTGTCCATGAGCAGCCTGTCTCTCTATCTGTCTGTCTGTGAGCAGCCTGTCTATCTGTCTGTGAGCAGCCTGTCTGTGAGCAGCCTGTCTCTCTATCTGTCTGTCCGTGAGCAGCCTGTCTCTCTATCTGTCTGTCTGTGAGCAGCCTGTCTATCTGTTTGTGAGCAGCCTGTCTGTCTCTCTGTGAGCAGCCTGTCTCTCTATCTCTCTGTGAGCAGCCTGTCTCTCTATCTGTCTGTCTGTGAGCAGCCTGTCTCTCTATCTGTCTGTCTGCGAGCAGCCTGTCTATCTGTTTGCGAGCAGCCTGTCTATCTGACTGCGAGCAGCCTGCCTGTCAATCTGTCTGTCTGTGAGCAGCCTGTCTGTCTGTGAGCAGCCTGTCTGTCTGGCTGTGAGCAGCCTGTCTGTCTGTCTGTGAGCAGCCTGTCTCTCTATCTGTCTCTCTGTGAGCAGCCTGTCTGTCAGCAAACAACCTGTCTGTCTGTCTGCGAGCAGCCTGTCTGTCTGCAAACGACCTGTCTATCTGTCAGCAAACAACCTGTCTATCTGTCTGCGAGCAGCCTGTCTGTCTGTCTGCGAGCAGCCTGTCTGTCTATGAGCAGCCTGTCTGTCTGTCTGTGAGCAGCCTGTCTGTCTGTCTGTGAGCAGCCTGTCTATCTGTCTGTGAGCAGCCTGTCTGTCTGTCTGTCTGTGAGCAGCCTGTCTGTGAGCAGCCTGTCTGTGAGCAGCCTGTCTGTCTGTCTGTGAGCAGCCTGTCTGTCTGTCTGTCTGTCTGTGAGCAGCCTGTCTGTTTGTCTGTGAGCAGCCTGTCTGTCTGTCTGTGAGCAGCCTGTCTGTGAGCAGCCTGTCTGTCTGCACGGAGCTAATGTTAGCCGCATGCTATCATAGGAAGGATACAGGTCAGGTCCAGATCGAACCCGTCCTCCTGGTACCGTCTCTTATTCCTGCTGACTATCTCCTTGATTAAGGCGGCGGCCATGATGGACGTGTCCGGTGAGCTCCGTGAATGATAAGAAAGGACCGAGGACCGGTACCGGACTAGTCCGTACCCGCTCCGGAGCCTCTGCTGTCTGTTTGCCGGGAGAGAAGCTAACTGGGACAGCTAGCCCGGAGCTAGCAGCAGAAGGTCGCAGTTTAAATATGACCGATTAATGAGTCCTATCAGAACAAAAACGCGTCCTAACGGGTCAAATATGTCCCGTTCAACGTCCTCCTCCTGTCGCCCTGCGAGCTCCGGGGTGGCCAGTAGCTAGCCGGCCTTCTAGTTGACAGGTAGGCCGGCGGTCGGTGCTGTTTTCTGGGTCAGAACAAGGGGGCGTCGGGGCCTCCTCCCTGCTCCCGCCGCGGGCCGGGGCTTCCAGGTCCCCCGCCTGGAGACAAAACCATCCGCCGTTTGACTCTCGGTGAAGCTCCAGCCCCCTGGATCCAGCTGGACGGTTCCCGGCCTCGCTGTGCCGCACAGACGCCGTGACTGGACACAGATCGGCGGAGAGAAAATCTCCCCGAGTCCTTTCAGCGGATGAAGTCGAGCTGGAGACCGGAACACGGCTGACATCCGGACGGCCACTTCAAAATAAAGCTCCGGTCTGTTGGCTGATGAAATAAGAAGAGTGCTGACGTCACATAGATCGAGTTTATTATTTTAATTCAAATATTTTGTTCATTGTTATTTTCTGTGCTTTTATTTTGATAAGACACGCCATTTTCTGACGTGACGCCATGTCTGTCTTGATGACTGACGCGCGGTGACGTCACAAGTAATAGCGTCACAGAGTGGCAGAATCCCTGCACATATAAACTTTTATTTCGGCGCGGCTCCGGTTCGACTCCCGCATCGGACGCCCATTTACTGCGTGTCACTCCCTCTCTCTCTGCCCCCTGTTTCCTGTCCATCTTCAGCTGCACTATCATTAAAGGCATAAAATGGCCAAAAAAAATAATAAACTTTTATTTTGACACTCTGACGAAACGATGCTTTTACTTAGAAGTGGTCTTCCTGTTCTAACCGGAAGTGCCATGACGTCTCCCTCCGGTCCTGCAGGTGGCGGCAGAGAGTCTAACAGCCGAAGAAGAGAGACCGGCAGCCCGCTGCCAAACAGAGGAAGTGCTGCTGCTCGACTCCCGGAGAACGAACCGGAGAACCGCGGAGGTAAGAGCCGCTCACTGTCACCACAAACACCCGAGTTTGTGTCGTTTCCTCCCACAGATTCACCGGTGTTGTCGGTGCTGTCCGCCGGTCACATGTGTCAGTTTATCCGGTGATAAGCCGCCGAAGGTCAAGTTAATGCTAATGTTAGCACCTAGCTGACACGGTCTTTCCGGTTTTATAACGCGGGACACCCGGGGTTCCAAACTGAGGTCCGAGGTCATCCGTAGGGTCCAAATTCAGGCCTGAGGATAGGAGTGTTGGGGTCCACTGACTGACCCGGTCCTGTGTGTCAGAATCAGGCCCTAAACTGACCTCCAACCAAACACAAACCCAGAGGAAACCGAACCGTGGTCCTCACTTGTGCTTAGTAAACTCCAGACCAATCCTCCGTGTCCGTGAAGTGAAACACAACCTGCAGTTCCTCTAACGTCCACTTGAGGCTGGTTCCAGAAGTGAGTCAGTCTCCATAAGTCCCCATGTTAGACAGCAGAAATAAACATGTTTACAGCCTGGTACAAAAAACAGTTTTGGTCTCTGTAGCTAATTTCCCCGTTCATGACAACTGTACTGAGGGTGAATTTATATACAACTCACCTGTTCACATTATATTAAATAACTTTGATTGACAGGTGGGTGTGGTTACCGGCCATTCAGCCCACCTCAGGTGAGCTGATCATCCACCTATGACCATATTTAGAAGAAGAGTCAGTACATCCAACATGGCTGCTGCATATGTTCAGAAACCTGTATGTGACATCACTCTGTCCATTCTTTACACTGTTATTGGTTCTGACCCAAATCTGACCTGATCTGTCAGAACTTGTTTGTTTCAAATGTCTGAAGTGCTCTGATTGGTCTGCAGCCCTGCCTGGACTTCCTGTCTAACTTCTGGTGTGACCTCCTGTAGTGTCTCTTACTTCCTGTGTGGCAGACCGACCATGGATCTGAGTAAGGTTCCAGCTGAGAACATCGCCCGTCCTCTGGGCAGGAATGAAGTCATTGGCCTGCTCTTCCGTCTCACCATCTTTGGCGCTGTCACGTACTTTACCATCAAGTGGATGGTGGATGCCATCGACCCGACTAGGAAGCAGAAGGTGGAGGCTCAGAAGCAGGTGAGAGGGGGGCGGGTTTAAAACCAGGTGAAACGTGTCAGTGCAAGGAGGTGATGTCAGCTAATGAAGGTCATCAAATCAAATCAAATTTTCACATTTAGGGCTTTACAATCTGTACAGGGAGCACAGAGTCCTTGGACCCCAGACAGTCTAGTCCTATAGCAGCATAACTAAAGGATGACCTGAGCCAGCAGTAACTATAAGCTCTATCAAAAAGCCAAATCTCCAAATCTACTTTTGGAACCCAGCATGCTGAGAGCGCAGTGTTCTAGAGGGGTAGTAAGGTAAGATGAGTTCTTTTAGATATGATGGTGCCTGGCCATGAAGAGCTTTGTATGTAAGGAGAAGAATTTTAAATTCTATTCTAGATTTAACAGGTAGCCAATGCAAGGAAGCCAAAATGGGAGAGATGTGATCTCTGATCTTGGTTCCTGTCAGAACTCGTGCAGCAGCATTCTGAATCAGCTGCAAAGTCCTCAGAGACTTATTGGAGCAGCCTGATAACAAAGAGTTACAGTAGTCCAGCCTAGAAGGAACAAATGCATGGACTAGTTTCCTGCATCTGCTTGACATACGATTCGTCTGATTTTGGCATCATCCAATTTTTTATATCCTTAAGGCATGCTTAGAGTTTAGTTAACTGGTTGGTTTCATCAGGCTTGATCGATTAAATATAACTGGGTGTCGTCATTACGATAAAATTAATGGAGTGATTCCTAATAATTCTAATAATGTTCCCTAGATAGCAAAGCATATAAAAACTGAATAGAAGTGGTCCTAGTACAGAATCATGTGGGACTCTGTGACAAACTTTGGTATGCATGGAGGATTCATCATTGACATGAACAAACGGAGAAACTCGTAAAACTATTGGATTGTGGTTACTAAAGTTCAGAGACCTGTTTGTGCACAAACAGAACAAGTCTAAGGGTAGTGTAGAGATATGTAGATAATTGCTGATGTAAAAAATAACTGAATATCTGTTTAGATGAGCAGAGAGCTCATCTGACAGAATACACTGACTGTAAAGTGATGTCCTGTGTCATATGAGATATCAAATCTGACGTGTTTCAGGCAGAGAAGCTGATGCGTCAGATCGGAGTGAAGAACGTGAAACTGTCAGAGTACGAGATGAGTATCGCCGCTCACCTGGTCGACCCGCTCAGCATGCACGTAAGAACTACTTCCTGTTCACACAGGTGACTGCTCCTGATTAGATGGCACTACAGATGTTTCTTAGCAACAGATTGTTTCGTGTGTACACGCGTGTAGATCACATGGCGTGATATCGCTGGTCTGGACGAGGTGATCACGGAGTTGAAGGAGACTGTCATCTTACCTGTTCAGAAGAGACACCTGTTCCAAGGATCCAGGCTGCTGCAGCCACCCAAAGGTCAGTGACGTCACTGTGACATCATCACTGTACACTGTGACATCATCACTAACTATACTTCCCTCTTGCCATGGTAACAGGTGTGCTGCTGTACGGGCCTCCGGGCTGTGGGAAGACACTGATCGCCAAGGCGACAGCGAAGGAGGCAGGGTTTCGTTTCATCAACCTGCAGCCAAGCACGCTGACGGACAAATGGTACGGAGAGTCCCAGAAGCTCGCCGCCGCCGTATTCTCATTGGCTGTCAAACTACAGCCATCAATCATTTTCGTCGACGAGATTGGTGAGTGAATACAAGGCTAGCTGTTTACATTCGTTTACAGTCTCTATGCTAAGCTAAGCTAACAGGAAGTCACATGACAGACTCGTTCTTGAGGAGTCGATCAAGCTCCGATCACGAAGCCACCGCCATGATGAAGGCACAGTTCATGAGTCTGTGGGACGGACTGGACACAGACACACACTGCCAGGTACACACACACACACACACACACACACAGAGCTCAGTGCATCATGGGTAATCCTCCTCATATACATACAGCAGCTTTATACCTGTCTTTCTGTACCTGTCTGTCTGTCACTCTCTGTATCCGTCTGCCTGTACCCGTCTGTCTCTCAGGTCATTATCATGGGGGCCACTAACCGTCCTCAGGATCTGGACTCGGCCATCTTGAGGAGGATGCCGACCCGTTTCCACATCAACCAACCTGTAAGTACACAGGAAGTGATGTGATCACAGTCAAGACAGGAAGTGACCTTGCTGATGATCTCATTGATGTTCATTCTGCAGAGTACGAGGCAGCGAGAGCAAATCCTGAGACTGATCCTGGAGAATGAGAGTGTGAGTCTGTCCACCTGTCTGTCTGTTCACCTGTCTGTCTGTCCACCCATCTGTCTGTCTCTGATTACCTGTCTGTCTGCAGGTGGACCGCTCAGTTGACCTCATTGATGTTGCCAAGGAAACAGAGGGTTTTTCAGGAAGTGACCTCAGAGAGATGTGTCGTGACGCTGCCTTGCTTTGTGTGCGAGACTTCGTCCACATGCAGAGCGACAGGTACATGTTACCATGACGATGGGGAACACCTGAACCTTCAAAATAAAACTCAGACTTTAAACACAGATTTATTATTTAACTGAAACTTCAATATTTTTAATCAACAACCAAAATAACAACTGTACCTCTCTGTCCTCCTGTATGTCTGTCTCTCAGTCCCTCAGAGGACTTTATCCGTCCAATTCATCAGTCTGACCTCCAGAGGTCGATCGGTAAGATGAAGAAGTCGAAGTCAGCGGGCGGACATGGCGCCCTGCTGCACGCCGCTCTGGACTGAACACGCCGATCACATGATCACTTCAGAATTTTTTTTGAAGCAGCTGATCGTCGTAGTTTTTTTGTTCTGTCGATAAAGTTTCTTCAACTCCAACAAACAGACTCCACCTGCTGAGTTCATCATGTCTGTAACATACCTGTAAATGTGAAAGGAACATCTAAATAGCGTGTGTATGTGTGTGTGTGTGTGTGTGTGTGTGTGTGTGTGTGAAAATATTATCATCAAATATAAATCATGAAACATCCAAGGATTTAAAACTATTATGTATTTTATTTTGGAAAGTCAGACATGGTTTTATGGGTTTGTAATTTCAAAATGAAGGTCTGATGAAGTCATTAACGTTTACACTGTAAAATGTTTTTGTCTCTTCGTTGTCGTTGAGCTTTAATTAACGACTCGTTCAGACAATTTCCTGATTTGCCAAATTCATTTTTTCATTGTCTTTTTATTTACGGTGTCATATTGGCTTTTGAGTTATGATGTAATAAACTAAATAAATAAAATGTTTGTGTGAAACTTTTCTTTTTGTCTCAAAGACTTCAGAATAAAAGTGTTCACAATGATTCTGTTTAAGAGATGATTCATTACAAGTTTCATTTTGTAAAGCCTGACAACAGGGACTGAAAACAAAAATAAATATTGGACCCTGAAACCGAACTCTTATTGTGAAAAGAACTTTTCCACATTCAGTTTGATAGACAGCTGATCAAAAAAATCAATAAACCTGTCATCTGATCATCAAAACAAACCTGAGGGCAACATTGACAGAACATTTTGTTTCAGCAGATTAAAATTAAAGCTTCAATGAAACAAAAAGAAAACCCAGACAGGCATTAGAGACACATTAAGGCCTTGCAGAGGGTTCTGGTTGACCTGGACTTCCTCAGAGTTCTGTGTTTGGTCCTCGTCCTCCAGTTCTTCCCTCACACTCACGGTGGAAGTCACAGCCGTCCAACAGGTGGCGGTACATGGCCCGGACATCTCGGTACAGCGGTGCGTCCTCCATCAGCCCTGGAAATCGAACCGGTGACTCATTGATGAGCATCTGTAGCCGTGGGCCTCGCTGGCAGTCGTACAGGACGAAGAGCAGGTTGGCGGCGTATGGGACAATCAGACTGGTCCGGAAACTTCGACCTGCGGGACATGACAGGAAACCTGTTCAGAACATGAACCTTGTCTCTGATTGGACATCAGGATGGAGGTGGGGCTTACCGTGCTGTGAGTGGTAGTTGTCAGCGGTGGGCGAAGTCTGGTCCTTGTAGAGTCCAAGCAGGGAGAGGAGGGGGAGCAGCGTCTCAGCGTGACCAACCAGAATGGAGGCTGGCTCAGGTGATGCCTCCGTGGACCTGAAGGACCAACAGGCTGATAAATAATCAATAAAGATCACATGACTGTCAGCTTCCTGTCTACTGTCCCTTCAAAACAAGAGTCTGTATCAAGGAATAAAGCTTACAATAATCAATAAAGGTCGGGTATTGATGATGTCACTGACCTGCGGGGACGTCCTGCTTTGTCCAGTGTCCTGAAGACGTGATGGAAGAGAGGACAGCTGGACAGACTGCTGATCACATGACCATGAGACCGCTTCCAGAACTGCTTCAGGTCCGACTTGTACTCCAGCACCTGCAGAGACAGGACTACAAACATGTCCTAGAGGACTACAAAGAGAACCTACAGGACTACAAACATGATGATTGGATGTTGTACCTTTGCGTCATTCTCGTCAAACAGGAAACACCACGGCGAGTGAAGAGATTTGATTGACAGTTCGTACGAACACAAGAAGAACGCTGCTTCAACCAAATCTACAGGAGACATGGAAGGACAATCTTCAGCATGACAACATCTCTGCGAGGACACCTCTGAAGATGGGATCAGGTTGTGGTTAAAGGGCCGTGGTCAGGCAGTGTTTATGTTAATGAGGCCTGTGTTACCTGGGGTGAGGCGGTGGTGAGGCAGGCCCAGCCTCTCGGCCATCCTCCTCCTCACTGCCTCCATCTCCATGCCGTGTTTGAACTTCTCCACCTCCAGCAGTGCTGTGCGGTTGTTCTCCACGCCCTCCACGTAACCACGGCAATACTCAAAGAAGCGCATGAGCTCGTCGTCCACCTGGTGGCTGTACTGCATGTCTACAGACAGAGATGCTCGTCAGTCCGCCTACATTTCCCAGAATGCCGAGCGACGAGTACATGGACTCACCTTGGCGGCTCCACACCTGCTGCAGGCCGTCTTGAAATGCCTCCACGCTGCTCACACAGCGATGCTTCGAGCTGCTCCTCAAACTGATCCTTTTCATGTTCTCCTCTGAGAGGAGCGACGGGAACAACGAGGAGAGACGGACAGCCAGCTGACGGAGATCCTCTCTCCCCTTCATCGCCAGCTGACCTGAGGGGGAGGAGGAGGAGAAGGTGAAGGAGGTGAAGAAGGAGGAGCTGAAGAAGGAGGAGAAGGTGAAGAAGGAGGAGCTGAAGAAGGAGGAGAAGGTGAAGAAGGTGAAGAAGGAGGAGCTGAAGAAGGAGGAGAAGGTGAAGAAGGAGGAGCTGAAGAAGGAGGAGAAGGTGAAGAAGGTGAAGAAGGAGGAGCTGAAGAAGGAGGAGAAGGTGAAGAAGGAGGAGCTGAAGAAGGAGGAGAAGGTGAAGGAGGTGAAGAAAGAGGAGCTGAAGAAGGTGGAGCTGAAGAAGGAGGAGAAGGTGAAGAAGGAGGAGAAGGTGAAGGAGGACAGTAGTTTTACACTGCCGTGTCTGTAGTTTTACACTAATGTGTACTGACTCTGACATGTCAGTAGTTTTACACTAATGTGTACTGACTCTGACGTGTCTGTAGTTTTACACTAATGTGTACTGACTCTGACGTGTCTGTAGTTTTACACTGACATGTCTGTAGTTTTACACTAATGTGTACTGACTCTGACATGTCAGTAGTTTTACACTAATGTGTACTGACTCTGACGTGTCTGTAGTTTTACACTAATGTGTACTGACTCTGACGTGTCTGTAGTTTTACACTAATGTGTACTGACTCTGACGTGTCTGTAGTTTTACACTAATGTGTACTGACTCTGACGTGTCTGTAGTTTTACACTAATGTGTACTGACTCTGACGTGTCAGTAGTTTTACACTAATGTGTACTGACTCTGACATGTCTGTAGTTTTACACTGACATGTCTGTAGTTTTACACTAATGTGTACTGACTCTGACGTGTCTGTAGTTTTACACTAATGTGTACTGACTCTGACATGTCTGTAGTTTTACACTGACATGTCTGTAGTTTACTCTGACGTGTCTGTAGTTTTACACTAATGTGTACTGACTCTGACATGTCTGTAGTTTTACACTGGCATGTCTGCAGTTTTTCTGGTCTGTACTCACCGTCCATGTCCTCGGTGTACCAGTTCTCCCATCGGTTCTGGATGTCCTGCAGCCAGCCCGCGGAGCCCGCGGGGTCCTCGGAGGACACGCCTCCTCGGGGAGCTTCTCTCCGGATCAGCTCGCTCAGCTTCTGGATCCTCCGGATATTTTTGACGGTTGGGTACCGGCTGCCGTGCCTGATGATGGCGGTCAGATGGACCGGGGTGCAGCGCTCATTGGGCGGAGGTTTTAGGATAGAACTGTTGACGGAGAAGACGTCCCGCAGCAGGTGCGGGTTCACTTCCTCGTATCGGGTCTTGGTTCCGAAGTAAGCGGCGATGTGCGGGATGTCTGGGACCGACACAGAGGAGCAGGACAGGCGGGCCAGAACCAGACACAGAGCCGCCAACACTAAAGTGTTTGTGGGTGGTAAAACCGAGAACATGTCGACAGAACCAGAGGAACACCGAACCGATACGAACAGCTATTACCTCTTCGCTTTGTTGATATTCCGGGGTTGTCTGAACTTTGACCCCTGCGCCATGCAGCTGCGCAGTAGTCGACAGTATGCACACTTTTTGTGGGTCGACCAAAACGATCGCGGCGTTACGGCAGTATTTATATTTCATCTGAAGAGTATTAACACACAGAAACGGTAGTATTTATACTTAATCTAAAGAGTATTAATACAATTAGCACAGTATTTATATTTTCAACAGAAACGTGGTCGAGCTTCTATTTCATGTTATTAAAAATGAAAGCCTAAACACGAAACTTTCCAGCTGTATTTTCAAAATAAAAGCTTCAGCGAGTCATTCATTCTTTTTACTACAAAAATCATTTTATTTAAACTTTCATAAAATATTTTAAATGCTTGGTACAAAAACATGTTTCATTTTCTGACACTCATTAAATCACTTCCTGTGAACTATGTCTGATCTACATCAGCTGGGTGATGTGAAGAACCTCCTCCCTGGCTCTACTGGACCTCTGAAGACAAACAGAGACCAGATGTTAGAAAGTAACAGGTACAGGGACCTCCAGACCCCAGAACCTTCTAGAGACCTGAACACAGACACACACATTTTGTTTGAATAAAAAATAATAAATTTAGTTTCTTCAAAACATCTGAAATGCTCAACACGTCACGCCATCAAACACGCACAGAACCCCTCACCCTCTTGCACAGACCCAGTTAGTGGTCTGTTTTTGGTACAGGTTTGTGGGCGGTGTCATGGGGGTCTGTGGCTTTGGGGGCCAGGTGACTGATATGATTTGAGAAACTAAAATCTGAGTCAAACACTACATCTGTTGTAGTCTTACGTGCTGGTGAGAGCGTGGCCCAGATTCCTGATCCTTCCCCTCAGAGATCCTCTGCTGGGAAATTTATTGTAGCTGTTCAACTCTGGAGATGTCAGTGGTTTAAACAACCGACCTGGAACCAAAAAGACTTAATGAAAGCCCTTTGATGGTCCACACCAGTAAAATCCACAACCCACATGTTAACTCTCATTCATGTGGCTAGACCAGTGGGAGAACCAGTAAGATTCACAATGAAGACTTCTGGAAACCCACCATGACCACCATCCTGGCTGTAGGCTGGAGTGGATGAGGTCTGATCTGTCTGGATGGCAAGGACACGTCTCCAGTAGGCTTCAGGAAGGGATAACATGCGACAAATAACCTGAGAGCAAGGTACGAAAAGATGCCTTTAATTAGGTCAGGGGCAAACAGATCAGTCATCATCATTTGTCAGAGTCAACCTTCGGCTGAGTGTTTGTGTCTCTCATGATGGTTGTTGGAGACGGCTCGGACATCCCATGTCCCACTATAGTCGGTCCAAACACCCGGGCCAAATTATTCTTGTCCATCTGACACTGAGGACTCTTCATCACCCTGAAATACACAAAGACAGAAACAAACAGACCACAGAGAGTCGGAATGAGCAGATTTTTAAATAAAGTAATAATAATTTTATTTTTATTAATTTGTATTATTTTATTTATTATTTTAAAAAGGTCTTACTTGTGTAAGTGCAGCATAAGAAATGCCAGTGTGTCCCTGTTAGCTTTTGGCAGCTCTGCTATGGCCTGATACAAGATGGCCACACTGTTGTCTTCATCAGCGAGTTCTGCAACAAACACACAAATATTCTGTTGGTGGTGGACTCGTACTCTAGTTGGTGGTGGATTGTTACCCTTCATACCTGAAGCCTCCATGAAGGTGCGGTGCAGCCTGAAGGTGATGAGGGGTTCTTTCAGTTTTCTCAGAAAGTCTTTAAGAAGACCACAGACCACATGGATGTCATGGACTTTACTGAGCATGAGCGGCGTTTTCCCCTGAATGAATCGATCTCTGAGCTCCTTCACCAAACGCTCCCCTCCAGGAACTCTGTACAGACCCCTCTGCAAACAGGCATCAGCACCTGGATCAATGCTGGGTCACAGTTAAGCCATTTTCAAACCTGAGGTGTGCTCTGGTCTAATTCAGGTGGTGTACCGCACCCACTTGACCTTGCATGCCATCACATGATACCAAGAGGTAGTCTGAAGACGCATGGTTTCTTTAAGCTAACGCAGTCCAGGCTAACGTAGTCCAGGTTCTGCTGGCAACAAACTTGAATGGTCTGGACTCCTCTGCTAATGATGGATGCTAGTGAGATACTAACTGTATTCCCCCTGCAGCAACAAACACACAACCTTCTTAGACCCATTAGGCTGGACCCACCAGACTGGACCAAGACCACTTCCTCTAAAGAGTCTGTGTTCAGATCTTTGTACCGAGAAAGACATACAAGTTAGAGAACAGGCTGACCTCCTCCAGCCCCCTCCTTTCGATCTCAGTCACACATTCCATGACCAGCATAGGCACCCTGGGCTGGACCCCCAGGGCCAAACTCTCCAACAAGTTCTGAAGAGGAAACAGACAACATATGAGACTGTTTAAAGGGGGATCTTCAGGGAGGAAGCTTTAATCTGAACATGGAGGAATGGAAGAAGTAAAAACTGTTGCTCCTAATCTGATAGATGCGAACATGCTAAGACCAACATATAGGCCTGCTTAAGAACCAGAGACCAGATCTTGTTGTGTCACCAGAGTTCAATCCCTACTTGTTCTAAAACCAGACTGACTGATTTTGGTCTGGACGTCTTCAGTGGTTTTGAGGTACCTGTTGAGCTGAATTTCCTGTTGTGGCAGCAGCGGAACAGCCATCAATGAATTTCTGTTTGCACTCCGGATGAGCAACCGTGCGGCAGCTCCTGCACTTCACTGCCATCTTCCCAAAGCGGATCCTCTTACCACACGGCGAGCAGGTCTCCGGCCGGATAACCTGGAGGACAAGTCACACTGACAGTACTGTGGGGACCACGTCAAACATGGAGAAGGTCATTCATTATATTTAACAGTATTATGTTCTTTGGGTTCTTTTAATGATCAGATCTGGACCATGGACTGGTTTGAAATACAGATCAGAACACCTGACTACCCTCACATTTAAAAATGACAGCAGACCACCCTCCAACATTTGATGTTCTGTGTAGAACTTGAAGAACTTTCTTAAGTATTTCCCGACCTGGACTAACCAGAGCAGATCTCGTACCGTTTTGGAGAGGAAAACGTGTTTTGGGGTTTTCTCAGATCTGTAGGTGTAGGATGCTCGGACCAAGGCAGTGTCCTCCATCTTTGTTTCAGTTTCAGGCTCAGCCATTGTGTCATCGCAGTGAGACCAGATTGAGGTCTGATCTGAGGAAAAGAGCAAGGATTTCCATGTGACTACAAACTTCTAAATGTTCTTCTAAGTGTTAAAAGATTACATGAGGAACATGGTAAAAAAGTATTTGTAAATTAAGTCTGACATCTGCTGTGCAGCTCTTGTCCATTAGTGTTGTTGCACCGAAGTTGGTCTTAGTCTTGACAGTTGAAGGTCTTGTCTCAGTCAAAGAGGGCTCTGGATTTTATTTCAGTCTCAGTCACGACCAACTCTGTGGCGACATGATTCAAGTGTTGTGTTGTGATTTGTACAGTCACAGTGATATTCTAATAAATCGACTCATTTTTATTTTATTTTGTGTTGCTGTTACAGCTCTCCAGCCTCTCTGTCCCCCTTTACAGTCAAAGTGAACAATGGAGACAGACAAAGAAATTTGTCTGCCTGAAAGGACATGTCAGACAACCCGTCTATAACCATCTGAGCTCACCTCCTCCTCCGATTGAAACAGCACACTCCTGGGTTAGGGTCCGGGTTGGGTTTTCAGGGGTCTCCTGTGTGATTCCCACCACCATGTGGATCTGTCCACTGGTCTCAGGAGTTGTCACAGACGCCTTCACGATGGTCTCAACCTCCTGAGTCATAAAGTAAATGATTCAGCTGTAGATTCAAATGTTTCAGAATCGGAATCACTTTAATTGGCCAGGTGTTTGTACACACACACACGAGGAATTTGACTCCAGTTACACTTTGCTCTCATAGTACATACAGATATAGGTACAGTTAAATAACAAAACAGAGAACTTGACAGGTAAAGGTTTACATAAGGTTTCATATTCTGTGTCTCGTCACCTTTTCCAAAGTTTTTCTCTCCAGCAGCTCAGAAATGTTTCCTCCTCGCCCTCGCTTCCCTGGAGCGCCGACAGCCGGTCCCATTGATGAGCGCTGCAGGTTCAATGCCAGGCATGGTTAAATGTACAAGGAATGTTGGTGCAACTAATCTCAGATTAAATCAAAATATGAAAATATAAATCTGATTTTCGAGGAACATGAAAGTTTCTGTGAAACAGAAGAATCCAGAACATCGAAACAGATGTGGAGACTATATTCATGCTGGAGTTTATCAATAAGAGTCCAGGTCCTGGGCCTGGTCTGATCACCAAATGCAGTCAGTCTGGAACAAACAGTTCTTGTTACTTTTGTGAGAATTCAGTGGACCATAGCCTCCTGCTGGTCTCAGAAGGTTTGTGTCTAGTCTGGAAAGGGTCAGCCACAATCCTGCTCGCCTCAGGGTCCCGTGGGAGTACAGGTTCTGCAGTTTACAGCCAATCACCTTCAGACTGAATGATCTGCTGTAATCCATACTCGTCCTTGGTGGGGGCAGCAGCATTCAGATGGTGATAGAGGAGGTGAGGATGGAGCATCATCATGGTCTTTGGCAGGTTAAACTTTTCCAGCTGCAGCAGGAAGTTCATCCTCTGTTGAAGTCCCACATGAGGTCCTGTGTGATGATGGTGTCCAGGAAAGACTCCACAGATTCAACTGAAGTCCAAGTCCACATACAGGATCCTAGTGTAGGTTCCTGAGGAGTCCAGGTGCCCGTTGAACGTAGTGAAGGACCATGTTGACTACAAACCTGTGCAAACTGCAAGTGGTCCAAGAGGGGCTTGGGTGATGACTTTCTGGCTACAGAACACAGAGCACTCAAAAGGACCACGGAGGTCACGGTGAAGAGTCCTGTGGTGGCCTTAGGTCTGTCCCTTTGTGACAGTGGAACTGATTCAGTTGGTTTCCAGGCGCAAGTTGTTGATGGACTGGTAAAAACGAAAAGGCACACAAACATACCGAGATGGCAATCTTGATCGTCACAACATCAAACAGACAAAATGGCGCTCTCACCCTCTTCTCTCTGGCCCGAGATCTCAGGGGTTTAATCACGGTGGTGTCCAGATCCTGAAACATGAAAAACAAATGTTAACATTGACACTGAAATGCATTTAATTCAGAATATCTGAGGTCCAGTTTAAAGTATGATACCACATCATCATCAGTCCGATCGTAGCTGATGTCAGAGTGAGACAGGAAAGACGACTCATCGATCACGGACAACCTAAAGGAATAATGGCACAAAAACCTCAGATTCAACAAACATTTATTAATGCAAGTGTCAGCTGCTGAACCCACTGAGAATCAACTAAACTTCTTCAGTTTCATCTCAAAACCCAGAAAGAACCAGAACATCTGGACCAAGCACCTTCATGTGGTCACTGCTGGAGTCATCTCACCGTTTGCTGCTCCGGTGTAGAGTCATATTCGCTCCTTTGTGTTCAAAAGTAGCCAGAAGAGATTTCTGTTCGTCATTCAAACAGGCGCTGGATTTACTGTCATGGACCAGGATATCACACATGAGCTGCATCTGCCTCTGCTGGACTCGTCACAGGAAAGACAACAGAGATGAGGATCTCTGAGCATCCCCCACAGGCCGCAGAGGTCATTCCAACAAAACCTTATAATTTGTATACTGTGAACAGAGTAAGAGCTGAACGAGGAGAGGGCAGTCTGTGCTACAGGCATTCTGGACTCACCAAATACTGGTAGTCCCCCTCGATCTTGTAGCGTTTCTTCATCTCCACGTCCAGCTGGTTCCGGGCGTGTTTCAGCTTGACCTCCAGAGCTGCTTTGGCAACATCGGACTTCACCAGCAGCTCTTTGTACTTCTTCATCTCCAGCTCGGCGTGCAGCCATCGCTTCCTGACTGTCTCAAAGTTCTTCAGCACGTCGGCAAACTCTGAAACACAAGACACCCTGGATAAGACCACGAGTCCTTGTTGTCCTCTGCAGTAAGCTAGCGCTGACTTCCCCAGTTTTCTCAAAGTATGTGCCATAAAGTCGGCAATAAGGGCGAACTTGAAAATATTGGCGCGGCTGACTTGACCACGCGAAAAGAGAGACGGCTGGCTTAACCGCAGTTGTTCTGTCCCAGCATCACTTCCTGTGTGTATCTGTCATACATGTTTATATAAACACGTTTACATCTCATGAATGTGAACACACTTCCTGTAAACAAAGTCTAGCCACGATTACACAACGGAACTACTGACTACTGTAAACTGGTCCTGGTGCAGATATGATCCCGACTCACCTTGCTCGGTGTTGACCGTGTTCTCCTCCATCCGTATCCTCTGGAGACACAGCGCCAGCAACTCCTCCACGATGAGCCGAGACTCCCCCATCGCTGCCCGCTCTGAAACATGAAGGACAACAGGGCTCTTATTTTGGTTGTTCAGTTCAGCATTGTTACCGAGACCAGGGCACACTTCTTATTTAAACTAGTCAGTCCTGCAGATACACATTAGATCCTTCTGCGGTGCGGGATCACAGTGTGGATCCTGCAGGACGCTGATCAGAACCACCGAACCTTCTTTTAGTCTCATTAGATTCACGCAGTGCGTCGATGACGGGGTACCAGGATCGTTACACACCGACTACCACACCGACTGTCACTTGTTTTTATCAATGTTTCAGCATGTCGAGATGTCAAAGATTTGATGTCAAAGACACACCGCTATTTGAACTCACCGCTGAAGTGACGCTGCAGCTCATCACCCGTTTCATTCATTTATCTGCGTCTGCGAACACGTGACTCATCTGCTTTTCCTGTTGGTGGTGATGTCATCGTTGCAGCTGGTTCATCACGGGGTAGGGGTGACTTGACACGACAGGTAACACATGAAACGTGACAGGTAACGTCATGGAACGTGCAGATTTGGCAGATTTAACGTCCAGTGAACATACGTGATGTAACTACAGTCAGACAGACATCAGCTGGTAGATCATCTGCTCACTTTAAAGGGCTTCAGTCTGCTCTCTCTTCAGTGATACACCTCCAGTCTAATCTGTTGTCCAGCTGCACACCCAAATATCTGTAGTCCTCCTCCACCACCACCACCACATCTACACCCTGGATGGAAGTTGCTCCTCCTGAAGTTCAGAAGCATCTATTTGGTTCATGTTGATCTGGTTCAGCAGAATCAGATTTATTGCCAGGTAGGTTTGCACTTACAAGGAAATTGATGTAGTTGGTGCAGAGTAAACAGTAAAAAATCTGAATTGATTGATTGTTGATCTGATTCCTGATGATCTGATTCATGTTGATCCAGTTCATGTTGATGTGGTTCCTGATGATCTGGTTGATGATCTTGCAGACCCAGAGGTCTCTGGAGGGACCATAGTTCACTGGGCTGGGAACATCTCAGGATCCTCCAAGAGGAGATGGAATGTAACAGGAACCAAGATCAGAGATCACATCTCTCCCATTTTGGCTTCCTTGCATTGGCTACCTGTTAAATCTAGAATAGAATTTAAAATTCTTCTCCTTACATACAAAGCTCTTCATGGCCAGGCACCATCATATCTAAAAGAACTAACACTGCGCTCTCAGAATGCTGGGTTCCTTGTGGCTCCTATAGTTTCCAAAAGTAGACTGGGAGCCAGAGCTTTCAGCTATCAAGCTCCTCTTCTGTGGAACAAACTACCTTTCTGGGTTCGGGAGGCAGGCATGGTCACCACCTTCAAGAGTAGACTTAAGACTTTCCTTTTTGATAGAGCTTATAGTCAGTGCTGGCTCAGGCCTTCCCTTAGTTATGCTGCCATAGGACTAGAGTGCCGGGGTTATCTGGGTTATGCCGTCAGGCATGGTACTGGTTGAAGATGTAGTCGCATCTCCCTTTACTGAAAACCCTCCCTTTCCCCCTCTCTCTCTCTCTCTCCCTCTCTCCCCCTCTCCCTCTCTCTCTTTCTCTCTCTCTCTCCCTCTCTCTCCCTCTCTCCCTCTCTCTCCCTCTCTCCCTCCAATCGTCATTATCATCAATGCATGTTACTAACTAAACTTCTTCCCCGAAGTTTCTGTGCTTTGTCATCCAGCAGGTTCTTATGGATCGTGGCTGCTGCTGTGGTCTGCTGCTGACGTCCACTTGACGTCCCTTTGCTGAAAACCTTCTCTCACTCCCTCTCTCTCTCTCCAATCATCATTACCATCAATGCATGTTTCTAACTATACATCTTCCCCGGAGTTTCTGTGCTTTCTCGTCCAGCAGGTTCTCATGGATCGTGGCTGCTGCTGTGGTCTGCTGCTGACGTCCACCATATATGGCATTACTGTCATTATTGCTACCATCTCCACTACAGCTTAGTTGGTTAATGACTTATTGCTGCTGTGCATCTGTGTCTCTCTATCTCTATCACAGATTCCACTGCTACTGTAATCACTCTACCATCTATTGTAATTCATTGTAATTGTACAATATGTTTGTGTTGATTGTTCTGTACATGTGACATCCATTGCACGTCTGTCTGTCCTGGAAGAGGGATCCCTCCTCTGTGGCTCTTCCTGAGCTTTCTTCCACATTTTGTCCCTGTTAAAAGGGTTTTTTTGTGGGCAAGTTTTTCCTCACTCGAACCGAGGGTCGAAGGACAGAGGGTGTCACTCCCTGTACAGACTGTAAAGCCCTCTGAGGCAAAATGTGTTTTGTGACTTTGGGCTGTACAAATAAAATCTGATTTGATTTGATTTGATTTGATTCGAGGGACGTCTGGAACGCCATGATAAACTTGCTGCCTCCGTGGTCCAACCTGGAGGCAAGATGGGGATGGATGGATGACAAATGAAACACCCACTCAGCTGTTTGTCTTCATTTTATTCATGCAGCTCTCATCACAACAGGAACAAGTTTGAAATTCACTACAACAACAACAGATGCATCATCACCATGGTAACCCCTCACATACACACTTCACGTCTGCATGAACGCTGCGTTGAGTGTTGGCTCCAACATCTGAGGACAAAAGACAATCGGTGGCTACAGAAATAATTCAGCCTGAGGGAACGCAGCCATGTTTGAGCCAAATCTGATTAACGAGGATAATGGAGGATGATGGAGCCAAACATTGTTGGAATATTCTGTTTCTTATTCTTCATCAAATCTTCTGTTACCTTAGTAACAGACTGGCTCCAACATGGCTGAGATGTGATGCTCATTGGCTGAACTGTTGTGAGTTCTGTGATCACTGATGCTAACATTAGCAGGATAGAAAAACTGTAAAAAAATACAAAGTGATCAGATCAAACACATTAAAAGTTAAAAACCCCTTCAGAGGTCACAGAGCAGGAAAGGAGGGGTCTGTAGCTGTGACATCACAGGTCTCTTCACTTTCAGGGTCAGAGGTCAGACCATGGAAGTAGTCGTGGATGATTGTGGTGTTAAATCGAGCTCAGGGATTGGTTAATGAAGTGCTTGTTCTGCAGCAATGAGATTATGCCTCAAATCGACCAATCCATACGCTCTGTTCTCTGTCTAGGCGGGCCAAGCAGGAGAATGACAGGCCGCTCGTGCTGGATAAAAAGTTCACATTAAAACAAGTTAATGCCATTTTAGTGAGTGAGTGAGTGATTTTTTAAACACACCCATGGTATTGCTGTGGGCAGTGTGAATTAGTTCACTTCCAGCTGGGGGTGTGGCATAGAAGGGACTGCTACTTACAGGCAACCACTGGAGTAATTATTAGCACCGTTTATCAGTTTAAGTTCACACAGAGTCTAATGTTAGTCTGACAGGCTCGCTCAGTCCAACAGAAACACTGATCACTGGACACAACAACAACAACACAAGATATAACAGTGACCAGGACCAGGAGTAACCTAGAATCTATTACAAAAGACCTTAAATGAGACTTAATTAGATGGAGATCTACAGTTAATATTAATAATACTAATTGAATTTACAGCAAGCAGAATGAGAGTATGACAGAAAATATCTGTTTGTATTTACATCACAAAAGAGAAAGTATGTTTAAGTACTGATAGACAAATGCTGTGTCTCAGTCCTCGTCCTGCCAGACTTCCTCTGTCTGAGTCTATCAGTGTCCATCCTGTCAGAGTACTGTGATGAACTGGATGGTGAGTGATCAACTCTGGACACTTTTTTCTACGCGGTTACAAACTTCAGAGAAGAAGAGGCATCATCTCTGATTCAAGAAGTTCACAATAGCCATACTTGAATTGAGACAACTCTGTGCTAAAATTAGAGCACGATACCGGTAAGTACACAGAGTAAAAAGAGTACTACATACTAGAATACTAACAGAGGGATTTGAACTGAGATACAGCTCTGAGAGAACTTGATGAAGTGGTCACTTTTAGGACAAATTAGATGAAATGTTCACATTACTTCAAGTGTAGTACTTCAAGTGACTGATATCAGTCAATACATGTTTATGTATTGTTCCTGTAGAATGTAATAATCAATGTCAGATTGTGATGGTACCACTGTTGTAATATTCAGTGCTATTTGCAGGGTAGTTGTAGGATTTGTAAGGTTGTAGATTTGAAGTAATTTGTAAAGTTGTAGTATTATTTGAGGTACTACTGTCATAGGATAAAGTTTTAGTTAACGGATAAAGTACTGATTTTAGGGTTTCACATACTAATGTAACATTGGTTGTAATAGTTGATCAACCATTATTTACGAATTAAGTATTAGTTTGATGTTTTAATGCCTGTTGTTGCAGTACTATAATTGTATAGAATATATATTAATAATAGTACTATTTGTAGTGTTGTATTGCCATTACTTTAAAATTTAGACTTTAATACTAGCTTTTAGGTATTTTTAGGGGTTAGTACTTGTAGGGTTGAAGTACCTTTATTTAGTCTAGGAAAGTAAGCAGGTTTTAGTTGTACTGTTGTAGTACCTTTGTTGTAGGGTTTAGTACTACCTGGAGTGCTATTTCTTTAGTAATTGGATGGTTGTTATTGGGTTTGACAATTGCAGAAGTACAATTATTATCAGATTTAGTACTCACAGGGTTTATAACTACTTGCTGAGTTATTGAGTGAACTACTAGTTGGAATACTATTAGTGCAGGAATAAGTACTATTAATTACTGTTACTGTGTTTACTGTTACAGAGTTTGTAGGGCTCAGTACTACTTTAGTGTTTGAGTATTTGTGTTGTGGTGGGGTTTAACATTAGCTTTGGAGTTGTACTAAGGTTTAGTACAGGTAGGAATTTCAGTTTTGAGACTAAGTACTAGTTGAAATAATACTGTCATGGGATGTGAGGTTGGAGTAGGGATCGGTAGTACATTAAGTATTTCTGACAGGGTGTAGCACTAATTCTTGTAGAATGGTTTGGCTTGTTAAGATAAAGATGTAATGTTGGATCGTCCACCAGGTGGTGCCACAATCCTCTGAGTTGAGCGACGAGGTATGTGGTCGTCAACTTGAGCTCCTGGAAATAAGAAGAAGTGATGTTAATTTAACTGTAAACTTTACCCAGGATGCACTTCAGAGTCAACAGCTGTAGTTGATTATTAATCAGTATACTGCGGATTGGTGCATGTGTGTCCTGCATGATGAACATTACCTGCCAGGGTGAATCCTGATTGGTGGAGGTTTCGGGTGCCCGTCTGGGTTTTTGGACAGGGGGTCCCTCTGGTGGTTGGAGTGGATGGGACCGATTTAGTCATACTGATGACATCATGGACTGGACCATCATAGTTTCCACGGGGGACCCCACGAGCTTCGGCCATCTGAGATGAGGAAGGAAAACTCTGGTTAACTGAAGAATACTCCAATCTTCACCACACCTCTGATATATAATGGTAGTCTGGCCTAGAATACATTTCCATAAAAATATTTGGTGATTTTCACAGCGCCTCCTAGTGGCGACAGAAAAGACCACTTTTACAAGATGACGTCCAGCTCGGACAACATTGACGATATCCACCTCAAACTAGGTGTGGATGTTGTCAAGGCCTTGGGGTTGACATTTGAGAAAGAATTTCAGCGTTTCATCAGAGGGCGGGGCGAACTTCCTCCATAGCGCCCCCTTGAATTTTTCTTTGAGGCAGCCCCGCCACAATTTTGGACACAGAATTATGAAACCTCAGCTGAATTGTAGAACATGGCAAGACCTACAAAAGTCTCTTGGAGGAATGGGCTAAAATGAACAGAAAGCGAGATATTTAAGAATAAATATCACCAATCATTTTATCGGTCTGGTTGACAAGGGGTCCTATTTGAACTCCTCCTCCTAGGGATTTTATCCAATTGACTTCAAACTTGGTAGGTGCGTTCATATAGAGTTCCTGAGTAAAAGTTATCAAAATTATGAATTTTGATGAAAGAATGTGGGCGTGGCGCTACGTCACATTTGACCGTTTGTCCCAAATCTGGCTAATGTGTGTGGTCAATTGAACGAAATGCTTTGAAAGCTTCAAAGGCTCACGTGTTTTCCGACTGGTGCCTTCCGACGTGCCAGCCCGTCGAGTTGCGTGGGAGTGCGAGGGCTCGTCCAATGCTGCATGCAGCTTTAATTTGGTTTATTTGTTGATCAGTTGGTTAGTTACCTTGCTGCGGGCTCTGATCCTCTTGTAGACAGCATCGGGGAAAGCTTTCCTGGGGACAAAGCGTCCTGAACCTTCAGTCGCGTTGAGTTTTCCATCCTCCAAAACAACTCGACCACCACTGATCACCACCGAAGCCACACCTCGAAACTCCAAACCCTCCAAGATGTTCACCTCCACCGTCTAGACTCAGACCAGTAGCATGGCAAATAGGATGAGGATCAGTTTATGATTAATGTATTTCGATTAGAAATAATGAAGAATCAATGTATTACCAGGTTGTGAGTCTTTGCACAAACAGTTTGCGTCTCCTTTGGGTTCCAGATGACAATATCAGCATCTGATCCGACAGCAATCCGTCCTAAACACACAGAGGATGGATACATCAGTCTGACAGAAAACAGCAGTGCTGCTGGATATCAGTATGAGGGGTAAAACGCAGATAAATCTTTAAATCAGTTAAGTAAAAATCTTGTGTAAGTAAATATAAAGTCTTCATTGCTGTGTCTCAGTCCAGACTTCCCCTTTCTATGTTTAAGGTGAGGTGAATACTTCAATATACAAATGTAAACTGTGTGTATGATTTATATTTATATTTTTGGAGGTTGGATGTTGGAACTAATGCTCTGCATGGTTATAATTCAGAGAAGAAGAAGAGGTAAAACATAATCGTAATTTCCGTAAAGTTCACTATGGCCATACCTGAATAGATAGATAGATAGATAGATAGATAGATAGATAGATAGATAGATAGATAGATAGATAGATAGATAGATAGATAGACTTTATTTATCCCAAGCTGGGAAATTATAGTGCAGCAGCATTACACAAAGAAAAAATAGAGACAACACTACCCTGCTGAAATTAGAGCACTAGAACAGGAAGTACACAGAGTACAGAGACTATTGCATCGAAGAGTACTAACAGAAGGATGTGAACTGAGATACAGTATCAGTCTTGTCCACATTGTAAGTCCTCTGACTGATGCGATACCTTTGCGCGGGTACATGTTGAAGATTTTAGCAGCATTTGTGCTTGTTACTGCGACAAACTCGTTCTCATCCATCTTTCCCGAAGTCTGCAGAGACCGAAAGACAGAAATAAAAAAATGAAGACAAATGTCAGCTAACATGTCATTATCATGATAGGTCAGAAGTGGAAAGGTGAAAATCTTTCCTCAAAGAGTGAAGATGACTTATCTTACCACAGCTCTGTCCCACACCACAGACATCCTCTCCTCAATCCCATTGGTTCCCTCTGGAATCAGAGTGAAGTTGTCTTTTCCAACAGCTTTTTGAGCTGTAGAGAAGCTGGCCTGAGCACTGGATGTCACCTGGAGGTCCCCACTGAAAAACACACACAAATAAAACAACACACAAGGTAGGTAAGGTAGTAGAGTCATACTAACTATAGAGAGGTAGAGTCATACTAACCATGCTAACAGAGAGGTCAGGTACTGTGGAGTTGAAGGGTCTGGGTTGAGGGGTGGGCTCATGACAAAGGCAGCAGCTGTGGCCCAATCTTTGGACCAATACTGAGAGCCATCAGTTGCCAGACCAGCTGTGATTGGCTCCCCATACACCACCATACCTGAGGACAGAAAAGTGAGGGTGTTTAAACTACATCAGTCTAAGCACTTCCCCAACAAGAGTTGCATAGCACTGGTTTTTGTGCATTGTCAACGGGATGGCATACAAAGTTGTGGTCCTGGTTCTGCAGGAGATTGGGGACATGGAATCTGAGTGGGCCATGTTCAGAACTGGAGTTGTGATCAGAAGATCATCGGTGTGCCAGCAACCTGAGGATCCCGAGGAAATGCACTCCTGGAGGTGCACTGTTAGTTGGATGGCAGATGTGTGCATGGCAGTGCAGGAAGTGAAACTGTACCAACTATAGTTGAGCTTACGATTATCCACAGCACTGGGTGTAAAACCAAACTACTCGGCTGGAGAAGGCGTGTTTAGACACCAAATAGCTTTTGGGAGTTTCTAAGTGGGTCCAGTAGAGGGTGCTGCCAGCTCTTTTAAATTAACAATACCCATACAGCTCCACTAAAAGCTGTGTCTGTAAGAGATGGCAAAAGGGCACAGTTCTGCCACATTGGAGTGTGTACCAAGGTGTTTGGGAGCACAAGACATTTTCTAATTTGATTCCCGATCCTCTGAGTGTTTAACAGGACAAAATGATCCTTCCTGTAGGCTACAGGGGGCCTTGGGGATGGGGAGAGCAGGGAGAGAAGTCTTGTGGGTTAGGTTTTTTTCAATAGCCAACCAAGGAGGCGGGATGTACCCGTCCCCTCTCTCAAACCCATACTGCCAGTATGGCTTTATACCATATACCATAACTCTGACATTGGCAGCCCAGTAGTAATGTAAAAAAACATGGCCTACCCAGGCCTCCACAGTCTCTTGAATTTTGAAGGTGGCTTTTAGAAATCCTGTTTTGTATCCCCAAATGAACAGCATGATAATGGAGTTGAGAAGCTTAAAAAATTATTTAGAGATGAAAACGGGGACATTATGAAATAAATACAAAAATCTCTGTAGCAAGACCATCTTAACAGCATTTACACGTCCAATCACGGATAAAGACAGTGTTCTCCATTTTTCTATGTTCTCCTTGAGTTTTTTCAATTTTTCCATGAAATTCACTTTGAAAAGGGCACTTGGCTTTTTTGATTTTTTAATGCCCAGGTATTTCATATAGTCAGAGGTTATTTTAAAATGTGGGTTTTGAATTGTGGGTCCAGGTCATTAGCTATTGACATGGGCTGGCTCCACTGCCAGTTAATATCAAGAGAATGAGAGTTGAGAATGTTCTGCAATGTTTGCCTGTGCTTCTATATAGTTCCAGTGCACATCCCAGTGTTGTTTTTTCCTCACTTCCTCAAATGGTTGGCATTGCTTCATTATCTCTGCTGGAAAATCAGGGTATATATGGATCTATCTCCCATGGTAGGTCAGAGCGGTGTTCTCCCATGCTAGCCGCAGTATTTTCTCCTTCATCCGAAAGCTGGGAATCCTGGCTAACATGACACAGGGATGTACTCATGACACAGGGATGTACTCTGGCGCCAGATGGCTGTGCCAGTCTGTGCGCTCTATCAACCTCTAGCACGCCTCGAGGTCAATCACTTTCTCTTGGAGCAATTTATGACTCGCCTCTAACTGCAGCCATTGTTGTTTTTGTGGGTTAGCTGGATGTCATGGTCACTACTAGCTGCCTCCAAAGAAGAAATCTGAGCATCATATTTGGTCAAGGTGGCCTGAGTAGCTTGCAAGGATGCCCCAGGTTGTTGAATCCATCCTCCATCCGTACTCATGTCATTTATAGCCACAAGGATCACGGATGTCTCAGCATTTGCCCCAGCTGCCAGCGGAGTTAGCTCTGGAACGTCACTGTCACCTGTGATGCTAGCGCTTACATTAGCCTTTCGCACTGGGTTTGCAGAGGGTGTTTTCTTGGCATTCGATAGCTGTTTCTGTTCCCTCCTGCCAGCCAGTGCAAAATTGAAAAATCCCCAACCTTCTAGCAGGTATAAGCATTGCTTGAATCTTGATGTATCGGAGGGAGCTGTGGGAAAACTTGTCTACACCATAGTATGCACTCTAGTGACCCCTGGCTGAGGGCACTTTGACTGAGTGGTCCTCCACAGAGAGCTGAAGACGGACACTGAGTCTACAGTGATAGCCGGTCTGGTTGAGCTCAACTGACTCTTTAGTTTCTCGTGGAGGTTGAGGACAAAGAACTGTTTCGTTAAAAACGGGACCTGATCTGGATTAAAGAAGAACAGCTGAGGATGATGATGTCACCTTTCTTCCTGGCTTTGGCGATGACATCAGCAGCCGATTTGCTCATCACCTTGGTAACATACAGAGGACAGTTGGCCTGTTTGGCAATGGTGATGGCCCGATACACTGCCTCCGTCTCCACCTGAGAACACACAAACACACCCAGCATCAGGAATACACAGCATGACACACTGCCTCTGACGCCACCTGGTGGATGTTTATATGATGGGAGGGGGGGCTTTACAGGTGTGTTTCAGGTATGTGTACCTCCTCAGGGTGTGATAAAACATGTCCTTCAGGTCCAGTGATGCCGAGGCAGAGAAGCTTCTTCTGTTCCTGAAACAGAAACCAGTTTAAACCAATTTGTTTTGTGTTGGGTGTGGGGCCTCCTGTATGACCTGTGAAAGCTCTCATCTCATTGGTCAGATTATAGTACCTCATCAATGATGTCCCCATTCTCTGCATGGACCTGTGCGATGGCTCCAAGATCCCGGAGGACACCGAACGCCTCATAGAGCTGAAACCGTGAAGACAGGAAGTAAATTCAGTGAAGAGAACATGCTGATGTATGCTAACCATAACCATGTCAACAAGGACAGTGAAGCATCACTCACCTGAGAGTCGGAGCTCTGGTATTTGTCTTTGTAGGACATGAAGAACAGGAAGGAGTTCACACCTGAATCACAAAGTACAGGTAAGGGGTCAGTGTACACCTTCACTGGCAGACTGACGGTGTCAGCTCACCTTGAGGAGAGGTCACAGATCCAGTGGAGGTATGAAGAAACAGCAGTGAAGGTGTCTAGATGACATCATAGGGAGGCCTACAACTCCCAACATGCCTCAATTCATTATAAACTAAAGAACGATCAGCTGACACACATGTATTTATGTTCCCTCTCTGCTAACTTTAGACTGTAAATCTGGTTCTTGTTGAACTTTCTCTCTAGTGACCTCTGACCTTTATCTTTGATGAGAGTCTCCAGCTCCTCGTACAGTCCGTCATGCCAGCGTGTGATGTCGAGGTGTAGAGAGAAGTCGCAGCACGCCTTCTGCTCTGCCGTCTCCCTCCACTGGTCAAATGCTGACAGTAAACTAACCCCTGGCTCCACCAGGACATGGTCGACTGTGAACACAACCATCTGTAAGTACTGCTGTCTGAAGCCAGATCAATGAGTATTGATAAAGTATTAATAATCTGACTGATTGTGGTGGTTCCTCCAGATACGGCAGCTCTCGTTCCTTGGTAGAAGTCGTCAGTCGGGCTCTGGCCTTTCTGCGGCGCCTGCAGGTTGGTGTTGGCATCAATGCCTCCGGGGATCACCAGCTGACCGTACGCATCCACCGTCTTCACACTGGACGGGACGATCAGGTTCTCACCGATCTGTCTGTTGAGGACACAACAGGAAGTCTGATGATGTCACAGATGCTCATACTGAAACTGATGATCAGTAATTGATCATATTTCAATTGCATATGTGATAATTTTTTATTTACTTGATGGCGCCGTCCTCGATGTAAATGTCTGCATAGAATGACTGGTCGTCGTTGACGATCTTTCCTCCTTTGATGATCAGACGGTCACCCTGGAAACAGACAGATAGAGAGGATTCTGGGTATTTACAAATGAAGACACCGCCTTCATGGTGGGAACCACACATGCAGTTACCATCGGTCTGAACCAGAACTCTCAGCTTTGGTCTGGTCTGATGTCTGTTCATGTGTTTGTTGGTCTGAGCAGTTTTCTTCTTCAGAGAACTGCTCGAACCAACAAACACATGGTGTGATTTGGACTATCTGAACCTTGAGCAAACCTTCACTCAACATTAGTTCAACGCTTAAACTTCATCATTCAGATCTGCAGATTTTCTTTCCTTCTTTTACATGACGTCAGTTATTGGTCATCAACATCAAATCCAGGCGATTATTAAATGTCCCATTTTCACAGATTTCATCAGATCAGTTTTTATTTATTATTTCAATTAATTCACCTCTCAGCATGACTGCAGCTCGAACCGGGCCGAGCCGAACCGGGCTGGACGGGTCTATAGCAGCTGCAGACACCAACACACTGAGCAGTACTGACAGGTCCAGCCCATCTCGGCCCGGTTCTAACGGTGATTGACAGGCGGAGCTGCAGCATCCCGCCTCACCGGCCCAGCATCCCCACTCTTATCCCCTTTGTCCTGGCCCGACTCTGCTCGGCTTGGGTCGGATCGGTTGGACCTACCGCGGGTCTTGCGTTGCTCTTCTTGGTCTGGAACGCCATCCTGATCGATCCGTGATCGGCTGATTGATCCGCTCTCTCACGCGTTCACAGTCTGCTATTGTTGTTTCCGTTAGTCTACGTTACTAGACCGACATAAGACACACACAGCTTCCGGTGTGCTTCAAAATAAAAGTCGCATCCTTATTTCAGACAGATCGGACTTTTGGTTTGTTGAAATGGTCGGAAATGACGTCACAATTAACCTTCGCACAGAGAGTCTGTCGTCTTCACTGATTAGATTTATATGACAGGAAACTTTGAATAAATAATCTATTAAACAACATATCCCACACAATAATATATATATCCCCACAATAAATGAATCAGTGATTGAGACTACTTCCAGGTTTTAGACAGTCGGTGGGGACGTCACGGAGACCACGTTCAGTTTTAGACAGTCTGGAATTTTATTTAAAATAATGAATAAATAATTTATTTTATTATGAATCTTTAAAAACAACACCATGTACTTCAATACAGTACAAATATTACTATTATTACAGTCATTTTAAAAATGTATTCGTCTGATTAAAAATCAAAGTATTTAATCTGAACCTTTCTCTTGCCATAGATTTCTCGTCCAGAGGGAAACACCATCGTCTGTCCTCCTCCTCGTCCTCCTCCTCCCTCCTGGTTGTCTCTTGGGGTTCGAACAGCTTGGCGTCGCTGCGTCTGTGTAATGAACGACTCAAAATTTAAGGTTTTATTCTCAAACGCTCCTTCCACGCTGCAGAACATCCCGCCATACTTGACCCGAGGACGAGGAGAATCAGAACCAAGCCGGGACAGGAGAGAGGAGCAGTCATCCTCCTCCTCAGAACACCTCCTCTCAGACATCATGGACACCTCTGATCTGAGACCAGACAAGATGAAATGAAGAAAAAGAGGAGAAGGGGGAGGAAGAGGAGGTGGGCTGGCTGAAGACCTCAGGCGATAAATGATGAGACAACTAGAAGGAGCAAAAAGGAGGCCATGGAAGAGGGGAGGAACAGTGACCTCAAAATGAGACAGAGAGGAAGAGGCCTGATGAAGAAAAGATTGGAGGATGAAGAGGAAGTTGGCTGAGGAAGAGGAGGTTGGGATCTGGGTCTGTTCCTCATCATGAAGCCACACACACACACACATACACACACACACACACACACACACACACACACACACAGGTCACTGCTCATTATAGTTGATGCAGCTCTGAACTGGATTTCTTCCCCTGTCACACTGACTTTATCTAAACACACACAAACACGTTCAAAACATTCACATGTCTTAAAGGTCCAGTCTTTCAGCCCTTTGCCTCACGCCTCAGACTAACATGAAGGACAATCTACAGTCAGTTCAGTTTGTCTATTCTGGGGTCCTGTAGAAACCTGAAGGTTCAACATGGCATCTGCAGATATAAAGTCTCATTGTGAGGTCACAAGATTATTAATGATATCTGTAAATAGTCAATAGATTGATCATTGACCAGATTGATAATCAATCAGATTATTAATTGATCAGACTGATAATTGACAGTTGGATCAGTCTGTAAGAAACACAAACACACATTTGTCTTCAGTCCAGTTTCCATCTTTAATCTGAATCTAAGCGTTGACTCTTCAGATGTTTACTGAGTTCAGACTCACAGATAGAAAAATATCATCTGAATAACAAAAGTACAACAGCTGGATCCAGTTTGTCAAACAGGGATGGACTCGTGGTTCTGATCCGGTTTCAACCACAGACAGAACATTGTTAACATTTAAATCATGTTCTTCATCATCGCACTAAAAGAATAAAAACAAAAACTTGATATTAAAATGACAAAATATGAAACATGGAAGATGTTAGACAGAAAACATTCAAATTCAATGTTTCATTTTTATTGATTTATTTGATTAGAAAGTCATTTCAATATTAATTTAATTTAATTTCAGGTTTTGTGTTTGTTCTGTTCAGTTGGGGCTATAATGAGCTAACATTGTACTTTACTGTGAAACCACGATGTGATCTGGTTCAGAGACTGAGTCACGTCATCATGTCTGAACTCATTTCTAATCATGGTTCAGACTTCATGCTTTATCCCTTCAAATCACTTCTGGTTCTGGTTCAGTTCTGACCTCCAGCAGACCTCCTGACATCATGAAGAAATGTCTCCTTTTGGGTCCTGCGATGATTCAAGCCAGCTGAAACCACATGGAAGTTACAGACTGTAACCATAGATCCATGAGTGGAGCTGAAATGCTCTCCAGTCCGCAGGTGGACCAGCCAATCAGAACAAAGGTAAATTCAATGGAACTTATATCAGGATAGGCGAGAACGCTCCGTTTAACATCTGTTGGGCAATGTCTGTTGGTATGTCTGTGTGCACTCATCCTGTCACATCATTAACCCATAAACAGGTTAGTTAACTCTAACTGACTAATCAGCTATGTTAACACTGAAGCCAACTAGCTGAGTTAACTGTATGAATTCAGCTAACTAAGCTAGTACAGATAGAAGTCCAGCTAGCTGAGGTAAAACTGTATGAAGTCCAGCACCACTTTGGTCCAGAGGGCCTCCTGAGACCACAATGTGTTTGTCAGCTACATATCAGGTATAGCCAACAATAGCTAACAGGAAGCTAGTTAGCATGTTGCCAGTTGTTTGAAATACAACATTCGTCTGCCATGGAAACCATCCTTGTCTTCGTCTATGAGGTGTGACAGTGTAGTTCCAGAGTCAGCTGACAGCTGAGCTCTGCTCTGATTGGCTGTCAGAAGCCAGAGGCAGGTCAGTGGGGCAGTGTAGCTAACATGCCTCAGCCAATAAACTGCTGGTTCCAAAATCTGAATCCTTCCGAATCTTCTTGTCGATTGGTCTGATCCAGACTGAGCTGACACCGCTGAAGGTTCAGCTGCTGGACTCTGGAGGCCTGCAAACACTAAAACACAGACTGGAACATTAACACCTTTACTGAAGTCATACAAACCCTACCTGAATATATCAATGACAGCATCACTCCTATGTGCATCACATGTGATGTAGGAGACACTGAAAGAGCCTGATGAATGATGATCAACACCTAACATACCTGGAAAGAAACTCTGTATACCTGAGGTAAACTCTTGGGTATACTTGGGTAAACCCTGTACAACTGGGGTGAACCCTGCAGTAAACCCTGTTGTTATGTGACTCACCAGCTGTTGTTAGGACCAGAGGATGAAGGCCAAAGAGAAGAATAGAAAAAGAAATAGAAACTAAAAGAAAAAGAAGAAACAGTCAAGAGTCAAGCGAAAGTTATCGAAAACACATAAATGTTTAGCTGCTTATAGTTTAGTCTCCCTAGCGTTACCTTTTCTTCAAGCTCTTTAATCTGACGTTTCTGTGCTTCGATACATTCCTCCAGATCCTTATTCCTCTGTCAAACATACAAGCTTTGGTTATATACCATCAAAAACACAAGACTGACCAATGGTTTTCTTTCTTCTAAATATGTTGTTGAGTTTACCTGTTATTTAAATGTTTACCTGTTGGGTGAGCTGCAGTAGTTCCATCCTTTCTCTGAGGATTTGGGCGTCTCTCTCTCTCAGTTCAAACATTACAGTCCGTTTCCATTGGTCCATTGCTTTCCTAAGCTCCTCCCTCTCTTCGTCTGTCAGTGTTTCAGATAAACGACCTTCCTCCATCTTTAATCCCTCCATCCTGGACTCATTCTCCTGCTGCAAAGCCTCAAACAACATGGCCTCCAGCTCCAGGATCCTCTGTATCAAGGACAAACATTTTTAAATGTTGCTGTGGTCCTGCACGATGTCCACTACATATATTGTTACTGTCATTATTGTTACCATATCTCCATTACAGTTTATAGTTAGTGTTATGGAATTTTCTATTCTTAGGTTACACAAGGTCACATGTGGTCCTTGAGGTCCTCTGCAGTATTAGTGGTTTGGCTTTGGCTGGGAATAGTAGGTGCCAGTCTATCTCAACACTGTGGTGACCAGGGTTGAAGAAACCTATTGATGCCTTCCTAGACATAATAGATAGCTGGCCGTTGACGTTCCAAACTACGTAAAGAGACGTCTGTGTCTCCAGACTAGAATATGTTGTCAATGACACCCTTCTTGGTAAAAAAGATTCTCTTTGTCTTATTCGGGGCATGTAGTATTTGTGGTATTATCTTGATGTTTAAAGTCTATCCACCAGTAGGAGTTTGGCAGAATGTGAGACCGACTCAGGTACTTCTGATTAACTTTGAGAGTGTCTCTAATTGTCTTTGGCCAAGCGTCAATAAATATTACAGCATAAGACATCAGAGGCTCCTGAACACTTCCCTCCTGACCTCACCATTGACTTTTGATTCTCTATTTATCTATCTAACTGATTCAGCCTGTCCTTGTTCCAAATCATTTCCCAATCCCAATCATTATTAACATTAAATCACCTGATCTGCCCTATCAGGTAGTCTAATCCTGACAACTGGGGGGCATCATTCATCATGACCTGCTTCCTGTGTCTCTATTTTTGCAGCTATTTGTCATGTCTTTATGTTTGCTCACACTGACCTTATGAGCCTGATCCATGGACTGCTTCCTGTAGTCCAGCTCTTCATCGAGGTATCCTTTCTGTTTACTGAACAGATCCTTTAAAAAAACACAGAGGTCAGAGTTTATTGTGACACCTGAAGGCTCTGCTCCATCACACTTACTGAATATCAAACCAGCAGTCTCCATTGGCAACAATTAGTAAATGGAGCATGTTCCCAGTCACTAACTACTGAAAGCATTTTTACAAACTGTAGATTTACATGGAACTTTTCTCTGCTAACCTAACAGACTAACTTCTGTTGATGCTACACTGACCTGTAATCAAATGACTGGTGTCATTCATATGTCTGTTCTCACAGTATGTAAGTTTGGGGTTGGGAGAAATACATTTAGTACGCTTTACAGCACACAAGTCACACACCACCAACTGTTTCACTGACACAACATCTGGAACAAAAACAACATCTGGAACTTTCTTTTACCTTCTCGCTCTCAATGTCCAACATTTTCTGCTGCAGAGCTGACTTCGTCACTTCAATGGACTCCAACCACTGACACAGAGACAGACAGACAGAGGCAGACAGGGAGGCAGGCAGACAGACAGACAGACAGACAGATAGGCAGGTATCTTTAGTCCTAGTAAAAACAAACAACTCAAACGACATAAAATATGGATAAAACTGGTAATAAACTTTTTGTTTCTACAGTAACAGAGAATGTCAGGAAGTTGATTAAAGAAACTGATTAAAAACAGACATAAAAAATAAAATATTAATTAAAATCCTCACTGATGAACAAATTGTGCTGCAGAGGTCAAAGGTCAACAGGTTGTTGCCAATAGATAAAAGTTGTACATGTGTTACCTTCTCTGCTAGAGTGAGCACTGTCCTCGCATGGATCACCACCACCTGCTCCTCATTGGACAGATTCTGCAAACAAGTGAACAACACGTCAACATCACATCAACATACTGCCAACAGGTGAAAAACATGTGAACAATACATCAACAATGTGAACAACACATCAACAACATTTGAAGAACACACCCCCAATATATGAACATCTTCACATCAATAACACATAAACAGTATGTCAACAACATATGAACAACATGGGAACAACATATGAACAACACCAACATGTTAATTTACTATGATGACTGCCTCATTAAGGACAAACATGACAAAAAAGTTTACATGTTGTTGATGTGTAATTACTTGTTGATGTGTTGTTGACATGTTGCTGATGTTTTCACATGTTGACATGCTGTTTATATGTTATTGACATGTTGTTCACATGTTGATGTGTTGTTCACATGTTGTTGGTGTGTTGTTCACATGTTGACATGTCGATGTGTTGTTTAGATGTTGTTGATGTGTTGTTCAGTTGTAGGCATGTTGTTCACATGTGGTTGATGCGTTGCTGATATGTTGTTGGTGTGTTATTCACATACATCAAAATGTTTCCTCAGCAGTCAATCATCAGGATATAATGTAAACAAAGCTGCAGGTGAGTACTGGTGTGTACAGGTGAGTATGAGTGTGTAGAGGTGAATTTACTGCAGCAGCTGTGTGGAGAAGCTGTCACAAACTGTATCATATGTGTCTGATGTGCGCTTTGAATAAACACATACATGTACAAAATAAATTCAACATACACTTACGGCGTTATCTCCCAGAATGTCGAGTTTCTTCATCAACTCACTGATTACAATCTCCTGAGGATGAACATCACCCAGTGAAACAAATAATTACTCAGGTGTCACACACAGTTGAGTTTACAGGTGTGTACTAAGATGTGTAACCAGTTGTATTCAGGTGTACTGTTACTCACAGTGACTCCCTCTGCCTCGCAGTAGATCTGCAGAGGACTGAGGCCTTCTGGGAAATAGAGTTGTTGGAATTTAATGGCAGGTGAGCGTCGCTCCCTCTCCTGAAAAATAATCATGGTTTCCAAGGGAACAGAGAGACAGTGCGTCAGTCAGTCAGACTGTTTCAGCCTGTTGTTTATGTGTGACTGTTGTTGCTTATGTGTGACTGTTGTTGCTTAGGTCTGACTGATGTTACTTATGTCTGACTGATGTTACTTATGTCTGACTGATGTTACTTATGTCTGACTATTATTGCTTATGTCTGACTGATGTTACTTATGTCTGACTATTGTTACTTATGTCTGACTGATGTTACTTATGTCTGACTATTATTGCTTATGTCTGACTGATGTTACTTATGTCTGACTGATGTTACTTATGTCTGACTGATGTTACTTATGTCTGACTGATGTTACTTATGTCTGACTGATGTTACTTATGTCTGACTATTGTTACTTATGTCTGACTGTTGTTACCTCAAGCTCTAAGATCCGAAACTCCAGCAGCTCGTTTTGATCTTTGACGTCCTGGATGTCGTTTTTCAGCCGCAGATCTTCACCTTCCATCTGCTTCACCTGAACAATTGGTCAAATCTAATATGATTGATTTATCACAAATATACAAATTCTGAAAATAATCACTGAAATAATATCATAAATGTTTTTATGTTTTATATTAAGATTGTTTATGACACAGTATTATGCTTTGGGGATGTAAACAGGAGGTATGATGTAGCCAGACATGCAGATGCTTCACCTTCTCCACCAGCTCCTGATTCCTCTGATACAACGCCTGCTTCTCCTCCACCCATTTCACATCCTGATAGACAGACAGGTACATACACAGGTGGACAAATAGCAGGGTCAGTGTTTGTAACTCAAAATTGTCTAATAGACCTGCTCTGTATTCTACGTTCTACTGCATGTGTTCAGTCATGAGCCACAGAGAGCCAAATGATCACCTGAGCAGCGAAAGGTTCAGAAATTTGAAAACAGATGTTGTTCCATCAAACTGATGAACCTCTTGAGTCTTAAAACATACAGGAGGGCTCTCTGTAATGCCAGAGCAGCCTATTACTCATCATAGCCAACTACAGAACAATATCAAATCTCCCCTTTCTCTCTAAGATACTTGAGAAAGAAGTAGCCAGTCAGTGGTGTGACTCTCTCCACAAGAACAGTTCATTTAAGGATTTTCAGTCAAGATTTAGAGTGCATCATAGCATAGTCAAAGTTACAAATGACCTCCTAATTGCATCAGAAGGACTCATCATTAAAGGAACCACCCTAAGCTGGTTTAAGCCTTATTTTTTAGCTCGATCTTTCCACAAGGTTCTGTGCTAGGACCACTTCTATTCAACTTTTATTGTTCTGCTTGAGGTTTCTGCTTTTTTAAGGAAGTTTTATAAAATGAACTGAATTGTCACTGATAAGCCCCTCCTCTTACTAGATGGGTGGGTGGAGTCTCTGATCTGATTGAGTGAGTGGTTCTGTGTGGTAAACAGGCTCTGATTTGTTTGTCAGATTCTGTTTGGCTCTTTCTGAAACATGATTGGTCATTCTGTTCTACTTTCTACTGTTTGTTCTACCTCTGCTTCATGCTTATGGTTCTCTGTTCCTCTGATCAGCGTAATCAGATAATACTCTCACCTGGTTCATGGACCAATCATATTGTTTGTTTCTATTGTGTGTGTGTGTATTACCAGTCCTTGTTGTTTCAGTGCTGACTCCAGATCTGCAACTCTGGTTTCATATCGACTAATTTCAGTCAGTAGCTGTTCTCTGGTCTGTAACACAGGGAGTAGAACCATCAACCTGTTAGTGCCTTGATTCATTAGAGTAGAACCATAAACCTGTTGCTGTCTTGCTCAGAGGTCGGGTCACCTTGATCTCCTTCTCGGGGTCGTAGTTTCCTCCACTTGTCTCTGTCAGCAGTGCATACGCTCGCTGCAGCGCCTGATACTCCTGAGTCAGCTGACGGTATCGAAGCTCCGCCTCCTCACGCACACACATCTGAAACACACAGACGAAATTTATCACATGACCTGGTGTCTGCTGAGACTGCTTCATGTGTATTTTTAGTATTTTATTATTTACTTATCTGGTTCTAATTCTGATGAACTGGATCTGCAAGTGGGACCTGACATGATAGGTGTTAGGTGTGTTGTTAGGATGTTAGGTGTGAGCTCAGGGTCAGCTAACATGAGTTTAAGGTCTCTACCTCCTCTAAGGTTGTGAGGAGGACATCCACAGAAGCATCCACATTCATGGAGTCCTCCTGTTATAGAGTTCCACCCCGAATCAAGGCTGGCCAGCCTGTAGTCTGGCACAGGTTTCTAAATCTTGAGGGCCGCAACTTCTTCTGTTAAGCCGTAGGCTGAATACCTCTCAACAGTAGGAACTTCACATCAAGATGACTAATGATTTAGCAGTGACTGGGACCACTGATGCCTCCCTTATATAGAGTATCCTGCTTCCACTGGGTTGTCCCATATGAACTGGAAGACAGGATACTGATGTTGGGCTCTACTGCTGTGAAGCTGCAGAATGTGCCTTTTAATTCTGATGAGCCCACATCTGCCTTAGTGTTCACAACTCTAAGTCTTACACCTTGGCATCTATACTGTCTGCAGCACATCAGGACATTTTTACTGTCTACAGCACACCAGGTCTGCACTAACATGCTGTTTATGCAGGTCTGTGTTTTAATGTTGTGGTTTCACCGGCAAAATGAAAATAATGCAGACTGTGCAGATGCAGTTTAATCGTGACTTCTACACCAGAGATGATGACATCAGTGGAAAGAAAGGAAGCAGCTAGAGTCCAAAATTTTGATATAAGATTTCATAATAAAGGTTTCTGAACCTCAGTGTCTAAGTATATAGAGTACTGAGTGTATAAATACCTCCTCTGGTTCAGTGTCCGGAGTTCTGTCAGTGTGAAAGGACAAAGATGATCCATCAGAGTCCACCGACGCCTCTTCATCATAACCATAAAACGTCTCAATGACCTGCACACACACACACACACACACACACACACACACACACACACACACACACACAGTGTTGGTTAACCCTGCAGACCTGAGAGCTCTGTCAGTCCAACACAAATCTTTGTGTTGTAGATAGTTTATGTTGTGCTGATAGCTATGACTTTATTTTGATGGATTTCCACCCGATTTCCTCTGTGACACCCACAAAGCGTCCCTGGTGTCCAGTCTTCTGGAAACTGTCCCACCATGCAGAGTTCATCATAACCATCAGTAAACAGAGGGACTGACCCAGCTCTCATTGCCAAACGGAGGCTGTTTTCTGGGGGATTGTTCACAATTTGAAAAGCTACAAATGTCTCATATTTGGTGTCAGATTGAAGAGGTGATTTTAATGAGAAATTAGTAATGTACAGACCTACTCTGTAATGTGATTTGATGGTGTAAAACAAAATGTGAGAATGGGTAAAAACTAGTGTCCAGTCTCACCCTGCAGGCTCTGAAGGTTCGTTTCCTCCTCACTGAATCCTGACGTCTGTATCTGAGTAACATGTCTCTCTCCTGGGTTTGGGTCAGAAAACAACATGTCCATGTATTGTAATTGTATTTGCGTCACAAATATAAGTCCAATTCACTCTCACTGTTAAAATATGTGATTCAACTAAATGTTCATCAGCTAGTCTCAACAAACGTTCACACAGAAGAGGTACTCAATACTTACTATAACATTCTTCACATAACCAGCTGTCTCCAGAGCCTGAAAACACAAATACACTTTTTACATGTGTGGCTCAAGCAGTATTAACAGTATTGTGACCAGTAGTATTAATAGTGTTAGTAGTATTAGTACCATGACCACGTCACTGATGATGTGTTGTTGCTACAGTGGTATTAGCAGGAGTAGTAGTCATACCTTGGACAGGTCATCAATGATGTGTTGCTGCTCCTGAACTTGTAATCGTAGAAACTCCATCTCTCTCTCCTCCTGGCTGTAACCATGGTAACTGGTAGAGTGGCTGCGGTCCAGGTCATTTAAAGAACTTGGCCTCCTCTGCGATGACAACAACCACAGCTGTTACCATGGTAACTGACAGTCTACACCCTGTCTAAGTTAAAACTGTTTTTTCGAGTAGTAATTCTGAATAGTTGTTCTTCAGACTGGACTAAATGCAACAACATCAAAGAACAAAGATCTTCCATTAAAGCTGTATTCATAGATGACACCTGTCTGTTGGGAGTATGTCGCTGTTGTAGTAGCCTAAACCCTCATATTCAAATATCAATTATCTTTCACATGACATTAAACCATTTATTCAAATCAGACTGAGATACATCAGATGTGTAAAATCAGCTACGTTATGAAAAATACAGTAATAAAATAACATTTCCAAACCCCCCACCCCCCCACGTGTGTAACGTAAATGTAGAGATACAAATCCTGTTTGTCCATAAAGGACAAATCTAAACACAAAATAATAAAGTGAATTGATTAATACCTGGAATACTGAATGATGTATCAAAAGTTAAAAAGTGATTTAAATATGTAAATATGTGTAATAAATGTAATTTACTACCAGTTTGTACCAGACTGGTTCATCACCAGTCCAGTGAATGTTGTTTGGCTTTAGCAAAATTTCTGGGATAATCTTTTTCATTTAATCATTCCTGTTACTGAAATCTACTTTAGTTACCTGTTGCAAGTAACTGTTTAGGTACAGACTTCATGTTACTGGACTGTAACCTGAACTCAGACTGTCGTTGTTGGGGTACAGGAATACAGTGTGAGGGGTTACCATAGTTACCATCTCCATGTTCTCCTGAGTCACAAAGCGAAGCTTGTTGTCGAGGCGACGCAGCGCGAGAGCCAGCTCCTCGTTCTTCCTGCTCAGACGTTTGTTTTTGTCCAGTAAAGGAAGAAACTGACTCTCTGCCTCTCTGAGACGCTTCAACTGCAGAAAAAAAAAACAGAACATACAGTCAATGAGAGGAGTTATGAGGGGTGTGTGTGTCATGTCTCGTGTGTGTTGTGTTGTGTGTGTGTCTTGTGTGTGTTACCAGTTCGTTACGTTCTTCTGACAGCAGTGCGTTTCGGTCTTCCAGCTTTCTGACGATGGCGCTGAGCTCAGCAATTTTTAACTGAAACCTGCGAGTGTCGCGGTCCTCCTGAGACTGAACACACACATACATGAAACACACACAGAGAAACACACAAACAATACTTTAGCAGTGTGTCATCAAATGTGTCATCCCGCAAACAGAAAAAACAACAAGACCAGAGACTTTTTCACTAACAACAACAGAGACTGAAGGACCTCTTCACCAACAACACCAGAGACTGAATGACTTCACCCACAACACCAGACTGAAATACCTATTCATCAACAACACCAGAGACTGAAAGACTTCAACACCAACAACACCAGAGACTGGACAACTTCACCAACAGGACCAGAGACTAAAAGACTTAAAAACCAACAGGACCAGAGACTGAAAGACCTACACACTACAGACTGAAAGACTTCAACAACAACACCAGAGACTGGACGACTTCACCAACAACAACAGAGACTGAAAGACTTCTACACCCACACTAGAGACTGAAAGACTTCAACACCAATGACACCAGAGACTGATAGACTTCACCTATAACATCAGAGACTAAAAGACTTCAACACCAACAGGACCAGAGACTGAAAGACTTCTACACACTACAGACTGAAAGACTTCAACACCAACAACACCAGAGACTGGACGACTTCACCAACAACAACAGAGACTGAAAGACTTCAACACCAACAACACCAGAGACTGAATGACTTCACCAACAACACCAGAGACTAAAAGACTTCAACACCAACAACACCAGAGACTGAATGATTTCACAAACAACACCAGAGACTAAAAGACTTCAACTCCAACAACACCAGAGACTGGACGACTTCACCAACAACAACAGAGACTGAAAGACTTCACCAACAACACGAGAGACTGGACGAATTCAACACCAACAACACTAAAGACTGGACGACTTCAACACCAACAACACTAGAGACTGAAAGACTTCACCAACAACACCAGAGACTGAATGACTTCAACACCAACAACACCAGAGACTGAAAGACTTTAACACCAACACTAGAGACTGAAAGATTTCAACACTCCTGGATGTGGACAATAATTCCCAATCAGTCATGATCCAATGAAATATAAGCTGTCCACCTGCAGATTCTGGATCTGACCTCATTTGTCACTTTGTGCCAAAACTAACCTAAAATGATTGTTACATGATGAACAGCCAAGTTATAGTTAGTTATAGTCTCATACTATAACTAATTATCAAAATTAATGTGTTAATCTCTGAATATTAATGACAAGAGAAATAGATGGAGACAGACAGAGAGAGAAGAATCATTAGGACTGAAGCCCTGCAGTTTGTCAACCAAGAGATGGTTCAGTCTTGTCCAGTCAACAGTGGTTATGTGTGTGATGATATTATGTAGTCATGTATGTGATGATGTCATGATGACTGAGAGTTAACATGTTAAACAGCGACATTACATCATGCAGTATGAGCAGGAAGAGGCAGGGCTTACAATGTGAGGAGGAGTGTTAGGGGCAGAGTTAGGGGCTTGGCCAGGGTGATTTAGTCCCACCCTCTGTGCGTCTCTCATGGCTGCAATTTGCTGCTCAGCAGCCTGAGTCTGGAGCTGGAGGCGGTGGGCGTGTCCAGCCTGAAGCCCCAGGGCTTTATCCAATACACTGACAGCTCTGTCCTTCAGCTTTATCTCATCCATCTGCACACAGACAGGTTAGAGACAGACAGGTGGACACATTGGTTACAGACAGACAGGTAGACAGACAGATTAGTGGGCACAGGGTTAGTCAAACAGACAGGTAAGGGGCGAAGTTAGAAGTAAAAGGTGAACATGAACCTGCAGGTTAGGTGAGTCATTTGATGACCTCACGCATACCTGAGTAACATCACCATTGGATCAGTACAACCTTCTCTGGAACTGTAACACCTAAATCACAGATCTGACACCTGAACCATACATTGGACCAGAACCAGAACCCCCGATCTGATCTGAATGTAACATGAACACTTCCAGACCCAATACAAAATATGATTGACCTGAACAGACCTGGACAGACCTGGACACACCCAAACAGACCTGGATAGATCTGAACAGACCTGGACAGATGCAAACAGACCTGGACAGACCCAAATAGACTTGGATAGACCTGAACAGACCCGAATAGACCTGGAAAGACCCGAACAGACCCGAACAGACCTGGACAGACCCTAACAGACCCCAACACACCTGGACAAACCTGTTCAGGCCTGGACAGATGCAAATAGACTTGAACGAACACGAACAGACCTGGGCAGACTTGGAAAGACCCAAATGGTTCTGTCAGTAGATACAGTCTCATTTGGTATAATGAACATGAATATATTAATTATAATACTAAATCTTATATTAATATGAATTATTCTCCAGTTCTTTGCTCAGACGTATGAAAGGATAGAAGCTGGACGCTCACCAATACTCCATATTCTGCAGTCCTTTACCCAGATTTGTCTAGAACAGAACCAGTCTAGGAGGTCAAAATATCCATCCATGTTCTGCAGCTCACCTTTGAAGGTTGAAATTAACCTGATGGAATCATGTAGGTAAGAAACCTTAAGATCTCAAACAGGACCTCAAAACAAGATCCGGGTTGTTTGTGTGATTCATACCAGTCTGCGGATTTCCCTCTCACAATCTCTCTTGGTTTTGTTGAGCTCCTCCTGGTGTTGGTGATGAGCTGATCGTAGTTCTGCTGCTCGGGCCTGGCAGGCCTGCTGAGCCGATGTCAGAGCCTCCTCAGCATTCCGTTTTGCTCCTCGCAGCTCCTGAACTTCCTGCTGGAGGCGACAACGCTCCGCCTCCCATCCCCTCCTGGCCTCCTCCACCTCTGCCAGCAGGGCACTTCTCACCTGAAGAGTAAAAGGACGGGGGAAATGACAAGAACTTGAAGAACTTGGTGAGCTGATCCAAAGCTACATCAAATGGTTCAAGGATCACCACTCTGGTGGTGAAGGAGCTGTTGCAGCAGTGGCTAGATATAGTTACAACATCCTTTGTTTATGTCTATGTTCCAACCCTCACCTATGGTCATCAGCTTTGGGTAGTAACTGAAAGAATGAGGTTGCGCATACAAGAGGAAAAAATTAGCTTCCTCCGCTGGGTGGCCAGGCTCAGCCTTAGAAGTAGAGTGAGAAGCTTGGAAAGCTCTCACCGTATCTGTATAGAGGCTGCTCCTTCACATCAAAAGGAGCCAGCTGAGGTGGTTCGGGCATCTCATTAGGATGTCCCCTTGGCGCCTCCCTTTGGAGGTGTTCCTGGCAATCCAACTGGGAGGAGACCCTGGGGCAGACCCAGAGCTCGCTGGAGGGACTATATAGCCCATCTAGCCTCGGGATCCCCTGTGAGGAGCTGGAATGTGTTGCTGGGAAGAAGGATGCCTAGAGTGAAAGTATAGTCCAGGAATATGAATTTGAGGTTATTAAATGATGGTCAGATAGAAGAGGATTCTGTGCACTCTTAGAGACCTTAAAGACTATTAGATGTTTAAATAAGTTTAATTCCATATGAGAGAACAAAATCAAGAGTGTGGTTCAGATAATAAGTCAGTGTATTTACACTCTGACAGAAGCCAACTGAATCTAATAAAGAGATAAACACAGTACTAAGAAGTATGTAATGCTTTATGGCACTATGTCACACACCAACTATTTCACTGATTTTGGTGAAACTGGATTCACTGAACTCTCTGTGATTTACAGAGTTTCCTGATGTGAAGCAAACTGCTGACAACTGTAGCTGCTGTTAGCTAATGTTAGCTCAGTTTGTTAGCCGGGCTGCCTGGACGGTGTTGATACCAAGTTTTGGACCACCAGGAGGAAGAGATTTTCACTTTACCCCCACAATCTGGACTTGGATCAGGTTGGACCTAGAGTGATGGACTTAAGGCCAGATGAGGTGATTATGAGACAGGCAGACAAACAGATGTGGATCACCTTATCTGTGGATCCGTCCCTCAGTGTCAGCACCAGTCCGTTCAGACGCTGAATTTCTCCATCTTTGATCTTGATGACTCTCATTAGCTCCATCTCGTGCTGTCGTAGTAATGTCTCCCTTGTAACAGCCAGTTCCTTCTGCTTCTCCTCGTGGAGTTTGGTCTTCAGTTCCGTCACAGCGACTGTTGAACGGTGATGCTCCGCTTTTAGTTCCTGACTCTTCTCTCTCTCCAGACGGCTAACCTGAGGATAGAAAGTCGTATAAGCTGCTGAGGCTGAGGTGAATACCTTAATATACAAATATAAGATAGACATATGATTTATGTTTTGTTCAAGGTTGGATGTTGGAACTAATGCAATACAAGGTTATAATTTAGAGAAGAAGAAGAAGAAGCATTCACAATAGCTGCACTTGAATTGAGACAACACTATCTGCTGAAATTAGAGCACTACACCAGGAAGTACAGAGTACTATATAGAAGAGTATTAACAGAAGGATGTGAACTGAGACACTGCATGACAGTAGTTTTTACATCAGTACTGACTAGTACTAAAAACTAGTGGTAGAAGTGTAGCACTCTGGGTTTTGTAGTTCTTACCTTGTTCTTTTCCTGTTGTAGTTCTATCTGGATGTCCGTCAGTTTTGCTCTCAGCTCTTCATTGGCTGCTTGAAGAGTTGCCATGGCGTCAGGTCGCTCCCCCTTCCCCCGCGCCCCTGCTCCTCGCTTTGACATCACCACCACCTGCAGGCTCCGCCCCCAAATGAGCTGTCCGTCAATCTACAGTTTGACTACATCTGGACCTGTCAACACACACACATACAGTATAAACATTACTAACATATAAACTGTCACACATGTGTAACATGTAAACAGTCAGTCTGACTTGTTGCCAAGAAGCTTTGTGACAGCAAAGAAATAATCTACCAAACACAAATCTTCTTACTTTTTGTGCATAGTTTAGATTAAGTGGCTATTTATTACAATGACCCCCAGGTGACCATAACGACACACAGGATGGAGAGTTGAGTCCATGAGTCACATGACACAGAGATAAATACCAGGGACTCCTCTCTGCAGTGTGAAACTGTCCTGCTGTGTGAAACAGAAACAAACTAAGGTGATGTGAAAACACTGAAACTCCAGATTTAATTAAAAATACCACAGAGAAACCGATCAAATGTGAAACATAAATTTTATTGAACATTTTGAATTTAAAAGGGTTGAAATCCACAGATTCTTTGTCATTTTACATTGCCAAACATTATTCTTAAATTGGTGCTCTATTTCCCAGAGCAGTCTTTCACAGAGTGGTGAACCCCTCCACATCTTTACTTCACAAACACTCAGCCTCTTTTTATGCCCAATCATGTGACTCACCTGTTGACAGTTAACCTCATTCACTGCGAGATGTTCCACCAGCTGTTTGCTTTCAGCTGCTCACAACTTTTACAGTCTTTGTTCTCACTAAACAACTTTTTTCATCAAATTAAAAATGCTTCATCAAATTTCTGCATTTTACATTTTCTTCAGCTTCTGGAGTTTCAGTGATTTCACATGATGTTAGACAACACAGTTTGATGTTAGACGGTGGGTTGACTGTAGAAACACAGTCCATACAACATAATATCAGACACCAGAACAACAGCAGCAAACATAATCGTGGTACTTGCACTCTGCAGCAGTGGGTGAACACATTACCTGAAACTGATCACATGATCACGTGTTTGATGCATGACAGGTGAATCGATGCTGCAGCGACACACTGCAGCAACAATACATGACTGTTTCTATGGCAACACTATCAACAGGCAACACACACATACACACACACAACACACACACACACACACACACACACACAGTTCAGGCCTAACTGAAGACACACAAGACAAAGACAAAGATCACTCACCGACCAATTAGAAGCCTCAGACACTGCATTGCTGTGTGTGTGTGTGTGTGTGTGTGTGTGTGTGTGTGTGTGTGTGTGGCAGTAGATTAGCTTTCTATACTGAGCATGCTAACCAGCTAGCTTCCCTGCAGCTCCTGTGTGTGTGTGATTGTGCGTGTGTGTGTAGCCAGCATCAGCAACCCTCCACTTGTCTTTCTAGCTGCCTGTGTGTGTGTGTGTGTGTGTGTGTGTGTGTGTGTGTTGTGTGTGTGTGTGTGTCTGTCTGTCTGTCTGTTAGCACTTAGCTCCTGTCAGTGTGTGTTTGTGTGTCAGTGCTATTAGCATCTCTGCAGCCTTTGCTGGCGTCATCCTCTTTTTCCTCCCAGCATCCTTTAGTGTGACACACAGCAGAACATCAGAAATCTAACGCCCTCTGCTGGAGGCTGATCATCATCACAGTATCGTCACAGCATCATCACATCATCACAGTATCATCACAGTATCATCACAACATTCCACTTACCTGAGCATTGTTGAGACCATATCCACCCCTTGATGAAACAGTAATCCCTGATGCCTCTTTTAGAAGGATATTATGCCCTGCCACAAAGCTAACATGGTTTAGAAATGTTTAAGGAACACAACAACCAGTTCAAGGTGTTGACTTGGCTTTCCCCAGCAAAGGAGGAAAGCCAAGCACAGGAGTGCTGCTAACATCTCAGAGCCAGTTACCACAGAACCTTTAGAGGTGTGAGGAGTCTGGGCCTTGACAGGTCAGAACTGTTTTGGCAGCACAAAGGGGACCTACACCATATCACACAAGTGGCCTAAATGTCATGGCTGATTGGTGTATAAACATATATACGAATATGCATGAGCAGCCTGTTGAGACTCCCGACATGTCAAACACTACAGCTTGGTTCATAACCCAACTCCAAAAATATGACTCTACAGGTTCCCCTCTGGAGCCGTACGACACGTCCATGTTCCTGACACCAAAATGTAAACATGGAGGCTACATACATCAACTATTAAACATATTAAATATATTTAAGTCATGTCAGGAATGTAAAACGATCTTTTCTAAACCTGACTCAGTAGTTTTTGTGCCTCAAGCCATTTCTCAGCATTAGCAATGCTAACTTTATTTTGATGTCTCATATAATTATTGTCATTAATGTAACCTCCATGGGTTTAATTTAAAGCACATCATCATATCATCATCATCACAAACAACACACAGTGAAATGTCAGATCAATGTCCAATGAGAAGTCCAGAAGAACACTGGGACAGGAAAATCTGTCCAATCACAGCTCACAAGAGGGTGGGATTACATCAGAATAATTTGCTTAGGAAGGTTCCTCACTGAGTGAAATAACCCCGAAGTATTTATGTAGCCGCCATGATAAGAGCTTCGAATTCTCTAAATGTTAAGAAAAGGAGCTTCAATGCTTCCTTTATTATCTCCTTTAGCACGTCAACAGTGTGTGAATATGAACATGTGTGATGATGTGATATAAAAATTTTGATTATGAAGTGTTCACACAGGTGTCATGACAAACATGTAAATGTTGTCAAACATTGTTAATAAGTTGTCCTGACCATTGAAATGAATGTAAAACATAAATGTGACATTCAGCGTGACGGTCAAAGCTTCTGTAACTGTGATGGATGTCCAGCGTCCTGCAGATCATCATGAAGTTACTGCTCATTATTAATCATAACGTGTTAATATGTTTGTATGTGAGTAGACAAGAGGTTGTGTGACCATTCTCACTGTTATTTACATTCATCTTATATATCCTGCATCAAACAACATGGAAGAACACCAACACCTAACATGGAGCTGCTTGTAGTCCATCAAACAACTTTGTAGTTTTAACACAGATCATGTCAATAACATCCTCTTTCACATCATGACATAATCTGACTCTCTGAACACCATCCTACGCTTCTCCTAACTCCTTATCACCTTTCCCCATGACCTCTCCTTCACATCATTCCTCAGGACTCTTAACATCCAGGTCAAGGACGAGTGTTTAGGATGAGTGTTTAGGATGAGTGAGTTTGGTCTGGTATTTTATTTATTTCCTTTATGATGGAGGGTAGTGGGTCATCCTGGTCCTGGATGGCCAATCAGATTATCTTCTGATGACTCTTCATGTGCTTCGTGTTCCTCATGAAACAAATGATGAACTGCATTCTTCAATAAAGTCTATGGACAACTGAATAAGAGGAGTCAAATACAACTCCCACAGAGCATTTCACTCAAAAACAGCCACAAAAATTCAAATTCTGTCTGTGATGGAATGTTGTTTTGGTATTAACAGTAGTTGTAGTATTTGTACCTTGTACAAGTCTTTGGGTTGGTGCGTTGTAGAAATCCCTGACCGTCTCATAGATAGAAAACATACATATGTATGTTCTGAAATGGTCACAGGTATAAGACACTGCTCTATTAATTAATGCTTAGATGGATAAGAACTTACTTCAGTTCAGATAGGATAAAATTTGTCAAATTCTACAGTGAGTCTGTTTCTCACCCAGGACCAGGACCAAGGCCAGGATGAGAGCCCACAATACAGCTGTTAAAATCTCTACCTGTTATTTCAGAATGTCAAAATTGATATTAAGTTTCTTGTCACTGATTGAAGAACAAAGTGAATAAATAGTTTGATTTGATTAGAGGAGTAAGTGTTTTTACTACACTAACAACCAATCACAGAGCTTCACATTGGTTTTAGTTTTCATCTGATTTACATGACATACTACATTATATTTAGTCATCACTTTTATCCAGAGGATCCTTACAAAAAAGGAAAACAATCAGGGTACAGTGCGACTATGTCATAAGTGCTGTGAAGAGGTCCTCTCTGAAGAGCTGGAGATCTTCAGGAGGTTTGTGAAGGTAGAGAGGGACGCCTGTGATCTTGTAGAAACTGGTAGGACATTCCACCAATGGGGAACAACAGACGAAAAAAGTATGGATTGCTCTGAGTGTAAGGGTGGCAGAGCCAGGTGTCATTCATCGTAGGAGGTTACATGTCTTTATGAGGACATTCAAGAACTACTAGACTACTTTGTAGGTTTATTTGTTGCAGTTACACATACAAATAAAAGTTTGATTGATAGACAGACAGACAGATGTCATATTTTGTGCTTTTTTCTTTTTTTTAAAGTCCAGTTCAGTTCAGTTTAACTTGGTTCAGTTCTCTGTGATATCTGTATATCCATAGTACAGATTTGGTTCAGCAGGTTCAGATTTTTAATCCACTACAGTCCAGAATCCATAAACCAGTGTCAGACTGCTGGTCCTCCTTTAATATGTATAAAACCACAAAAAAAAAATCAGAACCACACAGATTCTCTGGTGTCTGTTCTGATAGTGCTCTCTCTGGTTCCATCTGGTCCCTGTAGTTCTGGGCAGAACCAACAGAGTGTAAAACAGGATTTGTCTGTGAGAACCAGTGCAGAATCTACTCCATGTGCTGGAACAGGGGGTCTTGGAAGGTTTTGGAAGGTCCTGAATAAGTTCTACAATGTTCTAGATGGTTCTAAAAGGTTTTCAGTTTGTAGAACAGCATTCTCATCTCATTTTCCTCAGTCTGGCTCTGTTCTCTTTGTCACGTTTTTTCAAGGAAGTGATGTAATGATGAAAGAGAACTTCCTGTTCCTTCTTCCTGTTGAGGGCATTGAATCGCTGGTCACCACGGTAACAAATACAGAACTCCTTAAAGGTTGATCTGTAGAGAAAAGAGACCAGTGAGGTGGTGTTTCTATTAATGAGGACATCATCGGATGAATATTCACTTACAGCCAACGTTTTAAAATAAAGCAGTGTCTGCTGGGAATTAAAGCTTTGGACCAACAGAGATCTGACAAACGAACACCTGCTGGTCCAGGATGAGGAGGTGGACACAGATTTTACTGAAATGCACCTATGGAATTAAATAATCATAATGGCCCTCTTTTCTGATAACCTAACATCTGTTAAATCGTGTTGATGCTTCTCTGACTTGTAATGAGGTGAATGGTGTCTCTGTCATGCATACGGCAGCTTCTCTACTTTATTTTGATGTCTCATATAATTATTGTCATTAACATGAATATTTAATGAGATAAAAACTTTTCGATCTTTGCTCAACACATTGACTTTTTTTTCAAATGTTTGGATCACATCCTCAATCAACTGTCACAAGAGTCACAAAGAACTACTAACTCAAAAGTAAATGTTAAGTTCACATATTCAGCATACGGTATATTTTATGTATTACCCCGCTCTCAAGCATCATTTCCCTAAAATGAGCCAGATGTGTAAATGTGAAACTGATAAATTAATACAAACATACCTTTACACAAATTGATCCAAGCACTGAGTGGTGTTACACCATGGTGTGACATCATGTGTGTTCAACAGTGACATCATGAATGAAAGATACCTGCTAGTGATCTTCGCCTCCTCCAACAGCTGTTTGAACTCTTCTCTGGCTTTCTGGAGTTTACTCTTCTTCTCTTTGTACTCATCCTTCAACCTGCTCTTCACAAACTGATCAAACTCCTGCACACACAGAGATAACATTGATGTCTGAGTGACATGCTGACAGTATAACATCACCCGATCATCAACAGAACAGTGTGAATGAATCTCAAAGTGTTGAAACGTGTAGTTGAACCTGTTTCCTCTGATCTGAGGTCAGCAGCAGGTATCGAGGGTCGAATACCATCTTATGGAGCTCTTTCTCCCAGGTGGAGAATGCAGACACCTTGAGACAAACAATTATGAATATATTTATTTTTTCAATACATGTCTGTAACATATTTTAATGTTTAAAATGAACCAGATTTACACAGGCAATGCACTCTGAACAGGAAACACATCAAAGTTATTGCAGAAGTCAGTCTTTGTCTCAGCTGGCTGATTAGTGTCTGTTTCCATGGTTACAATGTGAACAGGAAGTGCCAGCAGTCAAAGCAGCAGACCGTTCATGGTACAGAGATGATGTGCTAAGGTCTGAAATACTCAACAGGTGTTTTCACCTGATGACCACATTTTGAAGTCAGAAAACTATTTTATATCTTAGATTCTTCATTCTCTCAGTCAGCTTCATGAGGTTTAAATGTTCAATGGTGTTGTTGAATGATGTTGAATGGTGGTTTGAGGTTGTCACCTGAATGGTTTAATGGTCAAGTTGTGTCTTGTTTATTAAGTTAAGTTTATTATACAACATTTAGTTGACCAGACAATCATATTGGTCAATTAGACATTTAGAATATCACACTTGACTCATAACTAGAAATATTACTCCACCATCTCCACACTGTCACATCCTGAAAATATAAAACAACACTGGAAGTCAACTTTAATAAAGTAATACATCTAAATTTTCAGCTTTCTTTCATAAATATTCAGGATTTTATGTTGCTGATAGACCGTCTTGTTAATACAGATGTGGACATTGTTAAAACAGGTACGTACTTACTTAATGCAGGACTGAAGCTGAATATTTAATGAGATAAAAAATTTTAGATCTTTGCTCAACACATTGACCTTTTTTTCAAATGTTTGGATCACATCCTCAATCGGCTGTCACAAGAGTCACAAAGAACTACTAACTCAAAAGTAAATGTTAAGTTCACATATCTAGCATATGGTATATTTTATGTATTACCCCTCTCTCGAGCATCATTTCCCTAAAATGAGCCACACGAATGTTGAGTGGGAGGAGCTTAACTTCTCCTGGACAAGGGACAAGTGACATTGGTTCTTCCATTCTAGAGAGAGACAGAGACAAGACAGGTGTGTTATTGTATGGAACCCCTGAGAAAATGTTCAAGTCGACATCAGCAGGTCAAATTTCACAATGTAACAAAACAAAACTCTGACATCATCTTAATTCTGCTATCTGATTGGCTCTCTCAGACTCACCTGTTCCTTTTGGAGTCATGTTCATGATCGCCATCTACGTCGCCATCATCGTGACCAGGTGATTTACAGCTGGGGCTTGTTTCTGTCAGAAGTGACAGACATGTGAAGTGACAGACAAGTGAAGTGACAGACAGGTGAGGTGAAAAAGAGGTGAAATGGCATGCAGGTGAAGCGACAGACCGGAGTTTGTTGTCCTCTTCCTCTTGTGTGGCGGGTCCTCAATGATGCTACTGATGTCTCGACCAATCAGGTCTCCTGGTCTCTCCCAGACCGACAAGTGGATTGTGGGATTGAAGAAGAAGACCCGATCATCACCGGTCCAGACCACACACCTGAACACACACAGATGACATCACAGGTGGCAATCACCTCCTTAGGGACCTTCAGAGACTTCCAGAGACCCTCAGATATTGGAACCTAAAACCTGATACACTGGTTTCCAGAACCTTGACCTTAAGCTGGTAGGTTCGCAGCTGTGAACTGGGTGACGGTTCCAGTCCCAACTGACGGAACATTCTGGATTGGACTTTCAGAACCTTCAGGTTCAATAATAATCCATAATGATAAACAAACTGAGCAGCCGTTACCATGGAGACCCTGGGACAGGAGTAGAGGCAACTGGATGTTTGTTTTTCTGTTTGTCTTCATCTCCTGTAGGCACACCAACACACTGCAAGACACATAGCAAAAGAAATCACATCATCAAAGTTGAACAGACTGATCACCAATGAATAATCTGCTGATGAGATCATGGATGAATTATGGAACTGTCCTGATGGATCTGAATTATACATTTATTACTATTATTATTTTGTATTACTGATTTTTTAATGCTGATTCTTCCATGTTCTAAAATCTTAAATATTTTTGTTTTTGTGTGGCTACTTCTGTATGTGTCAGTCTGTCAAAGCATTTTGTAAATTCTGTTTTGCAAGATGCTACATAAATAAAGTTCCAGAATGTGTCAGAGGGTACAGGGGTCACAGTGTCACAAAGGTCACAGTGGTCACAGGGTTCTGTCATCTTATGATCAGCTGATGATGTCAGGACTCACCTTTTTGTTGTCTGTCATTCTCTCTGTTGTCAGAAGAAAAGAAAGTTTACGTTGACTCATCCCTTGTTTGTCTTACAGACAGAAAGAACAGAACTTTATTTAAACTGCTTAGAGACAGACAGACAGGCAGGCAGGCAGACAGACAGACAGACAGGTCTTACTGTGTCTGTAGTCAGTCAGCACCATGAATCTGGAAGAAAAATGTGAAGAGAAGATGGATGGATGAACTTCCTTCATCGCCTGAAGAAAGAGAAGAGACTTTAGTACATGATAAGTACAGAGAGAGGCAGCATGTAGGAGCTGTGTTCAGAAGGTCATCAGTGCTTATTGTGGCGGGAACCTGAGACCCTGATAGTGGACACCAGTGGTAAAAATGTCCATCAAGCTGAAGAAGGAGGCCTTCCAGGCTTTGTTGGCCCAGGGGTTGCTCAAAGCAACAGCTGCAGCTTCGGTAGTTGTGGTGCCAAAAACCTGGGTGTGGCGTTGAGGGGGCCATGCAGAAGGACTGCCTCAAGGAAATACTGTAGGATGTGTTCTAATTATCAGGATATCACGCTCCCTCACACAGACTATCTGGGAAAGTGCTGGAAAAAGAAGCCTCTGACCAACAGTTAAACCACTCAGATTCATGTCAAAAGAAGACTGCTGAGTGGGTTCGAGAATGTGATACCCCTGGGATACCCCAACTGGCACAAGACCTCTTGGCAGACCCAGAACCTATGGGGACCACATAACCCATCTGGCCTGGAACCTACTTGGGATATATGAGGATATAACGTCCTGCTAAACTTGCTGCCACTGTCACCCAACCCCAGATAAGAGGAAGGTAATAGACTTAAGGACAGACAGACAGGCAGGCAGACAGAGAAACTGACTCACCTGAACAGGGAAGACAGGTAAGACAGGCCACCTGTCAATGTAGAGCTGAGGAGAGATAGGTCCAAATACACTGTGCTGGTATATGAATCAGAAGAATGTCATTAATGTCATAATGAATGTCATTAATTCCCCATTGTACACACACACACACACACACACAGACACAGACTTAATTTAGAAATTTCCAATTCATAACAGAAGTTATCTAGGTTTAAGTCTCATCATATTAGACATTGTGAAACACAATCAGGCTCCCCAAAAATTCATTGATTTGCTTAAGCAGTGGTACCATGGCAGTGCCCAGGAGGTGAACTGCATTTCTACTACTGCAGAGTCACTGTACGTCTCTGTACACTTTCTACTGCAGAGTTATTGCACATCTACTGCAGAGTCAGTGCATATCTTCTACTACAGAGTCACTGTATGTCTTCTACTGCAGAGTCACTGCACATGTTCTACATCAATGTATGTATTCTATACTGCAGTCACTGTACATCCTCTACTGCAGAGTCAATGCAAGTCTCTGTACTTCTTCAGAATCACTGCACATCTACTGCAGAGTCACTGTATGTCTTCTACTGCAGAGTAACTGTAAGTCTCTGTACATCTTCTACTGCAGAGTCACAGCACATCTACTGCAGAGTCACTGCATATCTTCTACTGCAGAGTCACTGCATGTCTTCTACAGCAGAGTCTATGTATATTCTTGACACTTTTCATGCAGAGCAGGTCTAGACTATAACCTTTATAATATTATTTACAGAGACCCAACAGTTCCACCATGAGCACCATGGGGAGTGCTCATGGTGCTCATAATGACGATGTCTGCCTCTCAAACTCAAAATGGTAGTTTGTTCCACAGAAGAGGAGCTTGATAGCTGAAAGCTCTGGCTCCCAATCTACTTTTGGAAACTAGAGAAACCACAAGCATTCTGAGATAGTAAGGTACTATGAGCTCTTTTAGATATGATGGTGCCTGATCATGAAGTGCGTTGTATGTAAGGATAATTTAAGGATAATCAATTTAACAGCCAATGCAAGGAAGCCAAGATGGGAGAGATGTGATCTCTGATCTTGGTTCCTGTCAGAACATGTGCAGCAGCATTCTAAATTAGCTGAAAAATCCTCAGAGACTTATTGGAGCAGCCTGATAACAAAGAGTTACAATAGTCCACAAATGTGTCAGAGTCACCACATGTACCTGTTCTGTAAGTGAAGATACTCTGACATGATAATCACCCTGATTTTTGAATAAAATTTGACGTACCTGTGTGGGTGCAGACTGTATTATGTCCAGGTTGATGATTGGTTGTAAACATGCCCTTCTGCATTGTTGACTGGTCAAAACAAGTGGCCCCACCCCCTGGAATGTAAGACCCGCCTGTTTGCTGTAAGCTCCACCTACTGGATGACAATAATTTTAGTGATTTGTACTTCCTGTTTGTTTTAAAATGGTTAAGCACAAGATTAGTTTTCTGATCTGTCTATTTATGTATTGTCATTCATTCAGCTGAAACATTTTTTTTTATTTGAACTTTTACATATTTTATTTTATCATCATCTTCTTTTCCTGACAGATTTAATCAGTGTCACATTGAAATTCACCACACCACCATCTGAGTGTTTGTTTATCTGCAGCCTCTGCAGTTATGACAGAAACATTTTAACCCTTTTATTGCTTTCCAACTGAAATAAAAGTCACTCTGATAAACTAAGTCTGACCAAATTTCAGTAACCCAGAACCTGACTTCATGACTATTCCTGCATGACTTCATCTGTACTTAGTGAACAAACAACAGTCCCACCTCCTCTCACAGATTGGGGATCATATGTAAACCAGAAAACCATACAGAACCATTTATTTATGCAGAACTAAAAGTACTACCTGTTATAGCAATAGAACCCTAACTGTCACTGATCTGTCACTGACTAAAATAGACTCACCTGTTTGTGGAGGAGCACGATGAATCACCTGGAATTGAGACAAAGAGAGGAGGTGCAGCAAGGAGGAGGAGGTTAAGGAGGAAGGGGATGAAGAGGAGGAGAGGTCTTCTGGTTCGATGTATTGCATCTTTGATGCATCTCGTCTAGAACGACCTGGAGAAACAGATTTAAATCACTTTAACAGATATCTAACTATGATTACAGAGGATATCAAGTGTAATTTTCCAACAGTCTTGTGTTTGGCAGTGGATAGAGAAGCTGTTTCTGTTCAGAAACTGTTCGACTGTAACACTAACTCTGTAACACGGTGAGAGAAGTATGATGCAGATCTATCTAGACTATTCATCAACCAGAACCTGGTCCACAATGATTTCATCTCTACCATTAAGGCTTAACATTACACTACCCTTCAGACAAACCCAAAAGACTCTTTTTGGCTGCTGTAATTGAAGGCAAGTATGCTAAAGTGATTTATACCCTGTATCAGGACAAGATTCAGAATACACATTAATATGGCAGTTATTAACAGCATTAGGAACGTTGTTGATAAAAAGTGAAATATATCAGAGTAAATAAATTACTCAAATATATCAGAATAAACACAACTCAAATATATTGGAGACTAAACACACAACTCAAACTTTGTTCAATTTCTGTTTTAAATAATAGAGAGAGAAAGATGTGAGGAAACCAGTCTCACACGTCTCACAATCGGATCAGAACAGGTTCTGTTAGAATGGAACCAACACAGGCAGATGTCTGAGTTTGATCCACACAGGGTGAAAAATATGTTTATGTTCATGTTCATGTTGATTCTTATCATATATAGTGGTGTTAGCACCACATACAGGTTGCGGAAGAAGTCATTACAGACACAATGCTTATGAACAAGATGATGATTTATTTGAAATGTATGTATGTGAACACAAAATCATTGTTTATTCAATCAAATCAAATCAAATTTTATTTATATAGCGCAAAGTCACAAAACACATTGTGCCTCAGAAGGCTTCACAGTCTGTACAGGCAGTGACACCCTCTGTCCTTAGACCCTCGTTCCAGTGAGGAAAAACTTGCCCACAAAAACCCTTTAACAGAGAAAACATGTGGAAGAAACCCCAGGAAGAGCCAGGACGGACAGACTCCCAGGACTGACAGACGTGCAATGGATGTCACGTGTACAGAACAAATCAACACAAACATATTGTACAATTACAATGAATGATTAAATGACAATAAATATTACTGTCCGATTATTGATTCTTCTTACGTAAAATATTCAGATTAAAAGCATTTGTTTCTCTTCAGTAAGGCTCTGCCCCTGTCATCCATGTTAGGTCACCCAGTATGCTCTACCAGATGATTTTAAATGTACCAATCATGTCGAGATTAAATTTGACAGCAGTTTCATGTTTGTGTGTCTCAGCAGAAACAACACATTCACCACTGCTGAGCAATGAACCAATCAGCTCCCACCAATAAGCACTGTTGTCACGGCAACCTGGCAGACAAGAACGCAGCAACTGCAGAACACATTTGGCCTCCAAAAGTCGCTGGTTTGATTCCAGATGAGTTGCAGTAGAATAAAGGCAACACATTGGTTGCCTCTAGGAAGTACTTTATTTTCAGAATAAATTTACATGTAAACAAGAATTTATGGCGCTGGACCGAACAGAACAGAACCAGCACAGCAGCTCCACCTCCGTCTACAGCTGATGAGATGAACTGCTGACACTCATCTGTCTCATTAGGTACACTCCAAAACCTTCTGGGAACAGAACATGGACCTTAATGGACTACAACCAGCACATCCACAACTCAGAATGTCACACCTGTGACCTATGACCAAAAATGTGAACAACAAATCACACAAAGACAAACAATTCATAATTAAAGAGGAGGCGGTAACAGAGGAAGCTCATTCTGATTGGACAAAAAACAAACCTGTTTGCTTCAATCAAAAAGATGCCTCTGCCTCCACCTATCTCAGTCAGGTGATCTCTCACCTGAGAACTGAGGAGACAGCAGTAGGCGAATCTGGGGTGTGTGTCGTCTGGGCCTCTGAATGATCTGACTGGTGAAGAGGAGGGGTTTGTCTGTCCCCTGGAACCCACCCATTTCATCTTGTGTGATCCAGGTGTCACCTAGCTGCAAACATTTGAGTACAACATCATTATATGTTGTTAGCATGAACCTTGTGTGTGTGTGCGTGTGTATGTGTGTCTGTATGTGTACCTTAGGAAGAGGATGAGGTGAATAAAGATGTGAAGAACAGTAGAATGGAGAGAAAAGAGGAACGACTTCAACAGCTGGACGTTCCCACTAAAACAAAACCAAAAAGAACTATTTGTGTTCATGACCACAGAACCATCAGAACCAGGAATGATCCAGTAGAACCAGACAGAAAGACAGACAGTCAGACAGACAGGCACACATTCAGGTGTATTCATGTTTTCTAGTTTCATAGTTTTTTTGGTTGCTGTGAAACTTTCAAGCAAGCGTTCATGGTTGAAACTTTCAGAAAACAAGATGTTAAACTTTATGCGACAAGTATAAAAGAATTGCTCCATGAGATGAGAATTAAGACATCACCAATAATTAACACACTATTATCAATATCATTTTGCCCTCACTTTATCAAGTTTCATCATGTTGAGACTACAGACAAGATAGAACTGACTGAAATAAAGTTTTTAGCACATCATAGTACGGACACAAACAAGGCACATACGTTTACCTGTTAGCCTGTGTTAACTTGCGTTTACATGTTAGCCTGTGTTTACCTGTTCGCATCCCACTTGCTTTCAAAATCCCTGTTCTCAAATCAACTTTTCGTTCTGTCATTTCCTGTCGCTGTGCATTCATCTGCTGATCAGTGTGTCAATAAACAACCACAGCAGGAGGGAAGGGCGGTGCACAGGTCTTGATCAATGACAGTATCTTCACCTGTGTGGCGACTGTTGGAGTGCATTGTGGTATTTGTAGTACAAGCAGTGGGAGTAAGATTTAACGGTGGGAAGTTAATAATAGATGTATGACATTTCAGTTTTACATGTCTGATCTCTGGACAACTATGGGCACACCTATCGGACCAACACATCCCCACCCACTCATCACTTTTAGCACTTTCAGAACCAAGCTACTTCAAACCATCAGTGCTAATGCTAAAACATGCTCTCCCATTAAGGACAAGTTACCATGACCAGACCTCCCTCCAGCTCGGCCCAACAGGGAGAGACAACAAGGTGGTATCGTGTGTGTATAACCTGTGTCAGGTGTGTATGTGTTACCTCTATCAAAAGTGTGTTTGTGTTACCTCTGTCAGGTGTGTATGTTATGTCTATCAGGTGTGTATGTGTTACCTGTGTTAGGTGTGTATGTTCAGGTATCCACACAGCTGGCGGGTAGAAGACTGGAGGGGGTGTGGCCTGGTATGTTGCTGCTGACCAGCTGGTCAACCACAACCAGTGGGGGACGGGGTCGGTGCTGATGGACAACCAGGGTGTTGTGGTAGTCACCATGCCAACAGGCTGACCTTTAAACCTTGAGACTGGCAGCATCATGATGACATCAGCACCTGTCAGAGAACAATCAGACCACCAATATGATTGATCAGATTCTTACTTTTTTCCCCTGTTAGCTTCAGATCAAATACCCATCATGCATTGCAGAGGTTGGCACAGAACATCAATGTTAAACATCAAAAGATGAAAACAGATCAGATAAAATTATAATTCAGATGACGTGAAATCATCAGACAGTATACTGTAATAACTCAGATTAGATTATTTATCTACATTTGTATTATTATTAATAACCTTTTAATTCAATTTTATTTATATAGCATCATATCATAACTTGTTATCTCGTGACACTTTACATGCAGAGCAGGTCTAGACTGTGATCTTTATAATATTATCTACAACAATTCCACCATGAGCAAGCACTTGGTGACAGCGACTTACAATACTATATATAGTACTATATATAGTACCTAATTAATGTCAGTATATCATCACATGGCATCACGTCTATCACTGACTAGTTCTACTCTTTTAATTAATCTTTTTGTTTAATTACTGGTTATATTTTTGATTCTTATTACTGTGTCTGGGGGTTAGAGGTTTAACCCTTTAAATAGTCACATGAAACAAGACTGAGCAGAACCAGAAACAGAAATGTTTATAAAATAACGTTTTAAAATGTTTTTTTCAGGTTGTAATGGATTGTGGCTGCTGCTGTGGTCCTGCACGACATCCACTACATATATTATTATTGTCATTATTGCTCCCATATCTCCATTACAGTTTATAATTAGGTAATGATTTGCTGCTGCTGTGCATCTGTGTTTCTCTATCACAGGTTTCACTGCTACTAATCATTCTATCGTTCATTGTAATTCATTGTCATTTAATCATTCATTGTAATTGTACAATATGTATGTGTTGATTTGTTCTGTACACGTAACATCCATTGCACGTCTGTCCGTCCCAGGAAAAAGGATCCCTCCTCTGTGGCTCTTCCTGAGCTTTCTTCCACATGTTTTCCCTGTTAAAGGGTTTTTTTGTGGGCAACTTTTTCCTCACTGGAACCAAGGGTCTAAGGACAGAGGGTGTCACTCCCTGTACAGATTGTAAAAATATGTTTGTGACTTTGGACTATACAAATAAAATTTGATTTGATTTGATATTTTTAAAATGGACTCAGCTGATCTGGTTGGATTTGTGAGAACCCTAGCCTATTCTTAAGAACTTAAAATAACAATACCATAATTAATTATTGTAATAATAATGATAATAATAATACAGATGTGAGTATCCTGTCAGAACCAAATCACCACAATATCATTATGACATCAAAGATTTAAATTGTCAGGGTTCCTGTGGTCCAGCGGTTCAGTATCTGTTTTTAATCCAGCTGCAGACTCCAGTCTCCTGATTCGTGGTGATAATACAAATACTGATGTTTGATCCATTGATTAATAATTAATCAATAAACAGAACATAAAAACATGGCGAATGATAGAAATGAATTCAGAACATGTTGAAATACTCAGATTACTTTTGTAGTCTAGCTACGAGTCCCAGTTCTGCTGCGGAATCGTCTGCAGTTCAGCGAAATATCGCGGGTCATAACGGGTTAATTAACGGGTTAAATGCCGGTATATGTCACCTACCAACCTGCGGAGCTTCTCCAGCTTTTGTCTGGTAAACGGCTCCTCAGACCATTGTGGCTGTCCACCCCATCTGCTCCGGTCACGTCTTGAACGTCGCCTTGCACTTCCAGCTGCAACTCGGAGGTCTTCACTGAGGTCCGCAGATCCATCCTCCCACCCCAAGTGAAACTATAAACCCAGCGGGAGCACGACGAGCAACAGTGAGGTTAAAATACCAACAGACAGATGCACGTGTCACCGAGGCGGAGGTCTGCGTGCAGCAAAGCCGCGTTCCGGTCACGGAATCTGTCTGCTTGCCTGTCTGTCTGTGTGCCTGTCCACCTATCTGTCTGTCTCCGGAACCGATTAAAGCTCCGGTAAATGGAGCCGCTTTCAGATCAAAGAGACGCCTCCCCGTTTAGTGCGCGTGCACGTTTGTGTTAGTTGCACAAGTGTCTGCTTAAATGACCAGTAATAACATAAATAAATAAATAAAAATAAATAAAAGCATGAATGGGTTGTTTATAGCTTCAATGTGAAATAATAATAAATAACAGGTCAGACCAACTTAAATTACTATTCCTTTGATTTGTTGATGTCAGACACCTGATATATACACTGTTGCCCATAAAGCTGGAAAACAATTTTTAATTCTTCTAATAAAATGATTGTGACAATGTGATTTATTCTTTTAACATCATTGATCAATCACTTCCAAACATATCACGGTGAAAATTAAAACATCCACCTGATGTGTATAAATAGTAATGAAAAGACAAATGTGTGTGAAAACGAAGTTATTCCAACTTTGTGGGTGTCACACCGCGGTGAGGTCAAGTTGGGGTTTTGTCGTGTCTTGTCACTTCCTGTTTTATTTTGAAAGTTAACTCTCCTCTCGTTTCAGGTCACTTGCCCTTCCTCATGTGTCACCGGTCTGATTGTCTTCCCCGCCCTGATTGTTTCCACCTGTTCCCTATTACCTGGTGTATATATTGTCTGCGTCTCCCTTGTCCCGTGCCAAAGTGTTTTCGTACGTTCTGTCGTCGCACCCAAGCCATAGAATCCAAGCCTGTTCCACGTGTCCTTGTTTTGTAAGTTTCATAGCCTTAGTTTAAGTTAAGAGAGCATTTTTGTAGCTTGTTTTCGTCCTATGGGATTGTTTTTGTTTGATATTCTCTTTCTTTTGGATAAAGTTTTTTCATCCTCCGGGATTGTTTTTGTTTCTGTGTCAGTTTAGGAAGATTAGGTCAAAGATACAGATAGTACTGTTTCCCTCCTCATTTTTGAGTGAGTGTTTTTGTTTGGTAAATTTTGTCAGTTTATTCCTTCCCATTTTGGTAAAGCGTTTTCCTTTCTAGATTAGTGCTTTTGATTTTCAGAGAAGAGTAGTGGAGTTAGTAGTGGAGTTTGAATTAGCGTTAGAGTGCCAGGCAGTGTAGCCATTTTTGTTGTATGTTTTGTAGGCTGTATCCGCAGCTTGGAAGCAATAAAAGTTTCTTCCCAAACCTGCCTAATCCGCATCTGAGTCTGCCGCTTTGTTCTGGGCCTGACAGTGGGCAACAGTGTAGATAAATAAATTCAAGGTGGGTTCAGGGCACAGTTCAGATGAGGGTTGGAGTCTTGTAGAATCAAAACACTCCTGTTTATAAATTCAGCTGGGCAGCGTAAACAACCCATTGTAAAATAGTCACTTGTGATGGTGTCACATAATTACTGTGCCAAGCAAACTGATGCAAAAAGTCAGTGTGGCAGGACTGTTGCCACCATGGGCTCCCTCAGTACATAATCACCAGGCAGCCACTTCTTACATTGTTAGTTTATCCTTCAGTTTTCGGTAGTGTTTGGTAGTATTTGTTAATTGTGTGATAAAAAATCTCATGAGTGTTGGCCCCACGTGATCCGAGAGAGAGAGAGAGAGAGAGAGAGAGAGAGTAGAGAGAGAGAGAGAAACATGAAAGAAGAGTGAGAGAGAGAGGGTTAAGGAGGGGTGTTGGTGCGGCCATCTAACCTGAGTGTGGGGTCACCGACTGCTGGAACATGCTATTGCGTTGAAGGAGGTCCGTTTGTCCGAAGGCTCGGGCTGGTTAGGGAAACTATCTCAATGACTCCCCCCTTGTGGTCCGACGACGCACTCGGTTTGGTGTGGGGAGTCGAGGGAAAATGCACTGGCCGGCTCATGTCACTCGGGCGACCACCCCCCGCTGCGCATGACCAACACCGGCTGGGGGGAGGGGGGAAATCAGATGACTGCATCAACGAACCGGAAGGAGGGAGGAGGAAAAAACAAGCGTGTAGGGCCTCGGAAAGCATCACACGGGGTCTTAGAAGCCACGGTCTTGAAACTCGATGGCTAGGGTTAGGCACAGGGAGCCAGGAGTCGATTAGGGCCAGGATAAGACCCTGAGGAGACATCATCAAGGGTTAGGTGAAGAGAATCTATCTCAATGACTCCCCCTTGTGGTCCGACGACGCACGCGGTTTGGTGTGGGGAGTCAAGGGCAAGGCACTGGCCGGCGCATGTCACTCGGGCGACCACCCCTCGCTGTGCACGACCGGTGTCGGGTGGGGGGAAGGGGGGATGTCAGATGGCCGCCCCAACACACCGGAAGGAGGGAGGAGGAGAAGAAAACCAAGCTTATTGGACCCCGGAGAGCACCACACGGGGTCTCAGAAGACGCGGGCCCGAAACCAGATGGCCCAGGGTCCGGCCCCGAGACCCAGAAGTAGGCTAGGGTTAGGATAAGACCCTGGAGAGCACGCCAAGGGTTAGGGTTAGGGTTAGGGGAAGGAAATCTATCTCAATGACTCCCCCCTTGTGGTCCGACGACTCACGCGGTTTGGTGTAGGGAGTCAAGGGCAAGGCACTGGCCGGCGCATGTCACTCGGGCAACCACCCCTCGCTGTGCATGTCCAGCATCGGCTGGGGGAAGGGGGGGTGGATGGCCGCCCCAACCGCAGAGGGAGGACATAGGGGGAGAGGAGAAAAAGGATAACCAGGGGGGAACTAGTACCCTGGGGGTATTCAGCAGAGGGAGATGTGTCTACACCAACACCAATGCCGTGCCGGACTAGGCAAACCCTGGAACCCAACTACCCGCCCCAGGTCCCTGGGAGGGATCCTGAGGCAGGGAGAGGGTGGAAGAAGAGAGGTGTGGAGAGGAAAGGAGAGGGAGGGTATTCAGTGGAGGGAGATATATCTATCAAATCAAATCAAATCAAATCAAATTTTATTTGTATAGCCCAAAGTCACAAAACACATTTTGCCTCAGAGGGCTTTACAGTCTGTACAGGGAGTGACACCCTCTGTCCTTCAACCCTCGGTTCGAGTGAGGAAAAACTTGCCCACAAAAAAACCCTTTTAACAGGGAAAAAATGTGGAAGAAACCTCAGGAAGAGCCACAGAGGAGGGATCCCTCTTCCAGGACGGACAGACGTGCAATGGATGTCACATGTACAGAACAATCAACACAAACATATTGTACAATTACAATGAATTACAATAGATGGTAGAGTTAATTACAGTAGCAGTGGAATCTGTGATAGAGGTAGAGATAGACAGATGCACAACAGCAATAAGTCATTAACCAACTAAGCTGTAGTGGAGATGGTAGCAATGACAGTAATGCTATATATTGTGGACGTCAGCAGCAGATCACAGCAGCAGTCACGATCCATGAGAACCTGCTGGACGAGAAAGCACAGAAACTCCGGGGAAGAAGTTTAGTTAGAAACATGCATTGATGATAATGATGATTGGAGAGAGAGAGAGGGAGTGAGAGAAGGTTTTCAGCAAAGGGACGTCAAGTGGACGTCAGCAGCTGACCACAGCAGCAGCCACGATCCATAAGAACCTGCTGGATGACAAAGCACAGAAACTTCGGGGAAGAAGTTTAGTTAGTAACATGCATTGATGATAATGACGATTGGTGGGAGAGAGGGAAGGAGGGAGAGGGAGAGAGAGAGAGAGAGAGAGAGAGACAGAGAGAGAGACAGAGAGAGAGAGAGAGAGGGAGAGGGAGGGTTTTTCAGTAAAGGGAGATGTGACTACATCTTCAACCAATACCATGCCTGGGACCTACCCGCCCCAGGTCCCTGGGAGGGATCCTGAGGCAGGGAGAGGGTGGAAGAAGAGAGGTGTGGAGAGGAAAGGAGAGGGAGGGTATTCAGTGGAGGGAGATATATCTATCAAATCAAATCAAATCAAATCAAATTTTATTTGTATAGCCCAAAGTCACAAAACACATTTTGCCTCAGAGGGCTTTACAGTCTGTACAGGGAGTGACACCCTCTGTCCTTCAACCCTCGGTTCGAGTGAGGAAAAACTTGCCCACAAAAAAACCCTTTTAACAGGGAAAAAATGTGGAAGAAACCTCAGGAAGAGCCACAGAGGAGGGATCCCTCTTCCAGGACGGACAGACGTGCAATGGATGTCACATGTACAGAACAATCAACACAAACATATTGTACAATTACAATGAATTACAATAGATGGTAGAGTTAATTACAGTAGCAGTGGAATCTGTGATAGAGGTAGAGATAGACAGATGCACAACAGCAATAAGTCATTAACCAACTAAGCTGTAGTGGAGATGGTAGCAATGACAGTAATGCTATATATTGTGGACGTCAGCAGCAGATCACAGCAGCAGTCACGATCCATGAGAACCTGCTGGACGAGAAAGCACAGAAACTCCGGGGAAGAAGTTTAGTTAGAAACATGCATTGATGATAATGATGATTGGAGAGAGAGAGAGGGAGTGAGAGAAGGTTTTCAGCAAAGGGACGTCAAGTGGACGTCAGCAGCTGACCACAGCAGCAGCCACGATCCATAAGAACCTGCTGGATGACAAAGCACAGAAACTTCGGGGAAGAAGTTTAGTTAGTAACATGCATTGATGATAATGACGATTGGTGGGAGAGAGGGAAGGAGGGAGAGGGAGAGAGAGAGAGAGAGACAGAGAGAGAGACAGAGAGAGAGAGAGAGAGGGAGAGGGAGGGTTTTTCAGTAAAGGGAGATGTGACTACATCTTCAACCAATACCATGCCTGACGGCATAACCCAGATAACCCCGGCAGTCTAGTCCTATGGCAGCATAACTAAGGGAAGGCCTGAGCCAGCCCTAACTATAAGCTCTATCAAAAAGGAAAGTCTTAAGTCTACTCTTGAAGGTGGTGACTGTGTCTGCCTCCCGAACCCAGAAAGGTAGTTTGTTCCACAGAAGAGGAGCTTGATAGCCGAAAGCTCTGGCTCCCTGTCTACTTTTGGAAACTATAGGAACCACAAGGAACCCAGCATTCTGAGAGCGCAGTGGTCTAGAGGGATAGTAAGGTACTATGAGTTCTTTTAGATATGATGGTGCCTGGCCATGAAGAGCTTTGTAAGTAAGGAGAAGAACTTTAAATTCTATTCTAGATTTAACAGGTAGCCAATGCAAGGAAGCCAAAATGGGAGAGATGTGATCTCTGATCTTGGTTCCTGTCAGAACACGTGCAGCAGCATTCTGAATTAGCTGCAAGGTCCTAAGAGACTTATTGGGGCAGCCTGATAATAAAGAGTTACAGTAGTCCAGCCTAGAAGTAACAAATGCATGGACTAGTTTTTCTGCATCCGCTTGGGACAGGATGCGTCTGATTTTGGTAATGTTGCGTAAGTGGAAGAATGCAGTCTTTGAAATTTGTTTTATGTGGGAATTAAAGGCCAAATCCTGATCAAAAATGACTCCAAGATTCTTTACGGTGGAGCTGGAGGCCAAGATGATCCCGTCTAAGGTAGCCAAGTCTCCGGACAAAGAGTTTCTGAGGTGTTTGGGTCCAATTATAAGAACTTCAGTTTTATCCGAGTTCAACATCAGAAAATTGTAGGTCATCCAATTTTTTATATCCCTAAGGCACGCTTGCAGTTTGACTAAATGATTGGTTTCATCAGGCTTGATCGATAAATATAATTGGGTGTCGTCAGCATAACAATGGAAATTAATAGAGTGATTCCTAATAATGTTCCCTAGAGGAAGCATATATAGACTGAATAGAAGTGGCCCTAGTACTGAACCTTGTGGTACTCCATGGCAGACTTTGGTATGCATGGAGGATTCATCATTGACGTGGACAAACTGAGTTCGATCTAAGAAATATGACCTAAACCAGCTCAGGGCGGTTCCTTTGATGCCAATCTGATGTTCCAATCTCTGTAAAAGAATTTGATGGTCTATGGTGTCAAATGCAGCACTAAGATCTAACAGGACAAGTACAGAGATGAGTCCTTTGTCTGATGCCATTAGGAGATCGTTTGTGACTTTGACTAGTGCGGTCTCTGTGCTATGATGGACTCTAAATCCTGACTGAAAATCCTCGAATAAACTGTTCTTATGAAGAAATTCACACAGCTGATTAGCTACAGCTTTCTCAAGTAGCTTAGAAAGAAAGGGAAGGTTTGATATCGGTCTATAATTGGCTAAGACCTCTGGATCTAGAGTGGGCTTTTTAAGAAGAGGGTTAGGGTTAGGGTTTAGGAAAGGGGAAATTCTCCCTCCGGAAAGGGAAGGAGGGTGCCCTGTCCACCCATCCCGCGGACCTCCCGTAACCCCAGTCCCGTCTCTCTTCCCGGGGCCGCTGTCTCCTCCGGCCTCCGTAACGGACCTCCGTCCATGGGTCCATGGGCGGGGTTAGGGTTAGGGTTGGGTTAGGGTTAGGGAAGGGGACAAACTCCCTCCGCGGTGGGAAGGAGGGTGCTCGGTCCATCCACTCCGCTGACCTCTCGCGTCGCCAATCCCACGTCTGCTGCTGGCGGCGGTTTCGCTGGCGGCGTCTCCCGTAGTGGACTTCCGTCCAGCCATCCATATCAAAAAACAAAAAACTCCCGATGCGGGAGAAAAAACTCCAAGAAAAAAAGGTAAGTGATAAAAGGTTAAAGGTAAAGAAAAAACTGAGAGAGTCTCTCTAAACTCAAGAGATTTTAATAACACAAAAATAAAACTGTACAAAGCAAGCAACGTTTCAACTCACAATGGTCTTCTTCAGGCTGAATTGTACAACTATCACCAAACTCTCTCTGCAGATGTTGACTGCATGAGGATCAAGGGAGAAATGAGCTCTCCCTCTCCCCTCTCACACATATATAGAGAGGACCAGACTCCGCCCCTTCCGGTCTCCATCTGGCCTCCGGTAAGTGTCCGTAACATATGAAAATACTATCTTAACCTTTTAAAACACTCAAAACATGCATAAAAAATCATAAACTTATTTTTACATGAACATAGAACAACAAACTTATTTTTAATCATACAATATTAATGAAATTCACATTTTTTAACCATAAAATACTCCCATTCTCTCTTAGGTTTCATTCCTTAGGTTTCAAGGCCCCCCTTAGGTTTCATTTCTCTTAGGTTTCGAGGCCCCCCTTTTTTAAGTTTCATCTTCCTTAAGTTTCGTTTTTGTTAAATGCTTGTGTTTCTCTTTAGGTCACTTCCTCCACAGGTTCTTGGTAAGTATTAAGTATATTTATTTTTCACCCTTATTTTTAATTATTCATTTTTTCGTTGTATTAAATTGTATTAGACTGTATTAAATTATGTTCAATTACCCTAAATGAAATCTTTTAACCAATTACAGGTAAGTGTAAACAATATTAACCATAAAGATAAGCCTGATTAGGGTTACAGACAGGTGAAAGATTAGGATTAGGCATAAAGGTAAGTAGGGTTAGGGTTAGATAGGGTTAGGGTTGGGGTTAGGGCTACAGACAGGTGAATGGTTGGGGTTAGGCATAGAAGTAGGTGTGGTTAGGGTAAGGGCTACAGACAGGTGAGTCGCTAGGGTTAGGAAAAGTTAGGGTTAGGGTTAAAGCTACAACCAGGTAAGTAAATTAGAATAAGCTTTTAATTATATTTAATATTTAATCCAAATGGTTTCTTTGTACCCAATCTGAAAATCCACTGTCTTTCCCTCTTTTTCCTCTCCAAGTCTGACCAAGTAATATCCCTCTGTAAACCTGCCATTCTCATTGCCAATAACCCATGTTCCAAAAAATGTTTAACCAATAATGTATCTGTGTCCTTCTTATTTCTAACATTGTACCGGTGTTGGGCCATACGTGTAGACAATGAGTTTTTCGTTTCACCAACATACTGTACCTTGCAGATTGAACAAAATATGACATAAACACAGTTAGCCGAGCGTGGACTGAATCCCTGTGAAATCCTATGAATAATCTTTGTTCTGTTGTTCTTGATAAATTTTAATTAACAAATTGTGAATCCAACATTAATGCTTTATCTCTGACTAATGACGGTAATTTTGCATTAACCAAAATGTCCTTTAAATTGCTGTTCCGTCTATATGCAGATATTACTCTTAAGTTAGAAAAAACCTTTGAATGTCCCAACATCTCCTCAAAATTGGATTTAAATTTGCTGTTCAAGATTCTTCCCATTGAAGAAAATGTGGTAACCAGAGGAATTGAATTGCCGCGATCCCGCTCTCTCCTAACCTGAAAGGTCTTAAAACAAGTTCTCAAAAATGATCTAGAATATCCTCTCTTCCTTAAAGGGTTAGGGTTAGGGTTAGGGGGTTAGGGTTAGGGTTAGGGTTAGGGTTAGGGGGTTAGGGTTAGGGTTAGGGGTTAGGGGTTAGGGTTAGGGTTAGGGTTAGGGGGTTAGGGGTTAGGCAAAGGGTTAGCCCGTCCCCCACGATGAGGGTCGGGAAATGCACGGGCCCCCCCTCCGGCTTCCCTCCCTCCCCGGTCCCATGATGACCAAGCCTGGCCATGTTGTTGGGGTCGAAGGTCATAGGTTCTGTCGCGGGGGCGACCCCTCCTCCCGCGACGAACCAGCTGCCACCCATCCTCCTGGTCAAAGGCCATGATGGCCAAGGAGTGATGGGTGTGTGTTTTAAAGTTTTATATATAAATGAATGAAATAAATTAAATTATTATTTTTTTAAGTGTTGTATATATAAATACAAAGAATGAATTAAATTTTTAAATTATTTTTGTAAAAAAATTGAAAAAACTAAAAAAATAACTCAAATATCTTCTCTATTAAAGAGGTACTGTAAAAGAATTGAGAACAACTCAAATATCTTCTCTCTAAAGCGGCATTATATTAAGAAACTAAAATATCTTCTCTACAAAGAGGCTCTGTAATGGAATTGAAAAAAACTCAAATATCTTCTCTTTAAGAGGTATTATATCCAAAAATCAACTCAAAATTGTGCCCAATCGCGACGTTTCGATCAATATGGATCTTCTTCAGGCTGGGCAACAATGAAAAAACAAAATGAGCTAGTCAGCACGTACTGCTGCTGCTCCTCTCGAGCTCCAAAGTGAAATGCCTTCTTAAGGTATAGGCAAATAAAAGAAATAATGGTTAAACACAAAATCAGCTAGTCAACAAGTAATGCTGCTGCTCCTATCAAGTTCCAAAGTAAAATGCCTTCCCTTCTTCTTCTTATTAAGGTTTTGGCAAACTAAAAAAGGTTTAGGCAAAATAAAAAAGGCTTAGGCAAACTAATAAAAGTTTTAGGTTTAGAAATTATAAAGGGTTAGGTTTAGGCAATTAAAAGAATAATGGTTAGGTTTAGAAGATATAAAAGGGTTAGGTTTAGGCAATATGAAGAAAAATGGTTAAGTTTAGGAAATATTAAAGGGTTGGGATTAAGAACCCACAAACGGGTTAGGTTTAGGCAATAAGAAGAAAATGGTTAGGTTTAGGAGATATAAAAGGGTTAGGTTTAGGCAATATGAAGAAAAATGGTTAAGTTTAGAAAATATTAAAGGGTTGGGATTAAGAACCCACAAACGGGTTAGGTTTAGGCAATAAGAAAAAAATGGTTAGGTTTAGGAGATATAAAAGGGTTAGGTTTAGGCAATAAGTAGAAAAATGGTTAAGTTTAGGAATTATAAAAGGGTTGGGATTAGGAATACAAAGACAAGTAAGTATTAAAAATAATAAAGTTGGGGAACCAACTAAAAATCGCTTTTCATGTTCCACCAATAAAAAGGCTACAAAAAGCCTTTTATTTTCCACACGCACTAGACAAACAGCTATGCACCTGAAATGGAACAGACTAAAAAACGCCTAGTTTAATCCATCCAGGGCCAAGACTAAAAAACGCCTTAAAGCTGCATTTCCCCTAATTCCTCCAATTATTATTGGTTTCCCTTCTGTTTTTCTGTAATATTAGTTCCTTGTTTTTCTGTTAGATTTGTATTGCCACCTTTTACTCGTTTGTGACTATTTGTAACAGACTGTGTCCAATCCAATGACTTCCTATTAATCCTGATGCGCCTCCTGGGAGTGTCAACGCACTTCCCGGGAGTGAACAGGGGAAGTGATGGGCCCAGACCCTGGTTGGCCCCCTGAAAAACCATCATGCCCACCGCATCTCTAACCTTTTCCCAAGGATAAGCTGCAAAGGGGTCATCCTCAATGGGACCCAGAGGAACTTGGGTCTGCCTCATAATTTCCCTGGGAGGAGGCCCTGCGAGTGAAACATCCCCTGCTGGCTGTCCTCCCTCCGTCCTTGGTTCCGAGACCGTTTGTCGCCCTCTGTTGCCCCTCCGTTCCTTTGGAGGTTCTGGCAAGACAGGTGGTGCTACATGTTCCCCATCCTCCAGTTCCTTAATCTCCGAATGTTCCTGTCTGTTCTGTCGACCCTTCCCCCGTGTGATAACCCCGGTTTGTGTCTGCTGATCTGTCCTAATCGTTGTCTCTTGTCCCCTGTCCAGTGGGACTGCAGCGGTCGTTTGTGGGGCAGGAGGACCGTCTTGTGGATCCACTTGGGAGGATCCGTCCCTAGTCCTGGGAGGTCCCTGTGTCTGTTTTACCCTCCCTGGGGGCACAACCACCTCTTCCAGGGACTCAACCTCCTCTTGTGTCTGTCTCCCCAATGTTGGTTGTTCGGGTTCGTCCGTTAGTCCCCCGGTGTTAGTCTGTCTGTCTTGTGGCATAGGTTCCAGGGCTGCCGCGACCAGCGCCTCAGCATGGTCCACAACCTCTCGCGGCAGCCGTGGCAAGTTCTTAATTGCCCATCTGGTAGCCACTTCAAAAACCTCCTTCCAACGGAGGCTGGGGTCTGGGGTGATATCCTTCAGGGCCTCATCCAAGGCCTCTTCATAATGGTCCTGTAAAATGACCATTGAGGTGTAGCCCCAGTTTTTGGCATTGCCAAGAATCATGTCCAAGGTCTTAGCCTTGGGAGCCGCTGGCTTAATAACTGTAGCCAGGACTTCCACCATTCTGGCTATCATCAAGGGCTGCGGTTTCCCTGAGTCTTCTGTGACATTCTGTAAATGGTGGACAATCTTAATCACTTTCTTAATTTGTCTCGCCAATCTACCAAATTTTGGGCTAGCAGGGATATACCGCGCCTCCCCTCTAGACTGTAAGTCTCTTCCCCTTTTCCCTTTCAAAGACCCTTGCTCAAAATCCCTGTTATTCAAAAAACCTCCGGGATTGGCTGGTCGTGTGACGTCCGCGTACGACCTGGTTAGTGGTCCCCAAGACCTTGGTGGCAAGGGGGGAGGACGCGAGAAGGAAGAGGCACCAAAGGGTGGCACTGGCTGGTTAGGCAAAGGGTTAGCCCGTCCCCCACGATGAGGGTCGGGAAATGCACGGGCCCCCCCTCCGGCTTCCCTCCCTCCCCGGTCCCATGATGACCAAGCCTGGCCATGTTGTTGGGGTCGAAGGTCATAGGTTCTGTCGCGGGGGCGACCCCTCCTCCCGCGACGAACCAGCTGCCACCCATCCTCCTGGTCAAAGGCCATGATGGCCAAGGAGTGATGGGTGTGTGTTTTAAAGTTTTATATATAAATGAATGAAATAAATTAAATTATTATTTTTTTAAGTGTTGTATATATAAATACAAAGAATGAATTAAATTTTTAAATTATTTTTGTAAAAAAATTGAAAAAACTAAAAAAATAACTCAAATATCTTCTCTATTAAAGAGGTACTGTAAAAGAATTGAGAACAACTCAAATATCTTCTCTCTAAAGCGGCATTATATTAAGAAACTAAAATATCTTCTCTACAAAGAGGCTCTGTAATGGAATTGAAAAAAACTCAAATATCTTCTCTTTAAGAGGTATTATATCCAAAAATCAACTCAAAATTGTGCCCAATCGCGACGTTTCGATCAATATGGATCTTCTTCAGGCTGGGCAACAATGAAAAAACAAAATGAGCTAGTCAGCACGTACTGCTGCTGCTCCTCTCGAGCTCCAAAGTGAAATGCCTTCTTAAGGTATAGGCAAATAAAAGAAATAATGGTTAAACACAAAATCAGCTAGTCAACAAGTAATGCTGCTGCTCCTATCAAGTTCCAAAGTAAAATGCCTTCCCTTCTTCTTCTTATTAAGGTTTTGGCAAACTAAAAAAGGTTTAGGCAAAATAAAAAAGGCTTAGGCAAACTAATAAAAGTTTTAGGTTTAGAAATTATAAAGGGTTAGGTTTAGGCAATTAAAAGAATAATGGTTAGGTTTAGAAGATATAAAAGGGTTAGGTTTAGGCAATATGAAGAAAAATGGTTAAGTTTAGGAAATATTAAAGGGTTGGGATTAAGAACCCACAAACGGGTTAGGTTTAGGCAATAAGAAGAAAATGGTTAGGTTTAGGAGATATAAAAGGGTTAGGGAAGGGGACAAACTCCCTCCGCGATGGGAAGGAGGGTGCTCGGTCCATCCACTCCGCTGACCTCTCGCGTCGCCAATCCCACGTCTGCTGCTGGCGGCGGTTTCGCTGGCGGCGTCTCCCGTAGTGGACTTCCGTCCAGCCATCCATATCAAAAAACAAAAAACTCCCGATGCGGGAGAAAAAACTCCAAGAAAAAAGGTAAGTGATAAAAGGTTAAAGGTAAAGAAAAAACTGAGAGAGTCTCTCTAAACTCAAGAGATTTTAATAACACAAAAATAAAACTGTACAAAGCAAGCAACGTTTCAACTCACAATGGTCTTCTTCAGGCTGAATTGTACAACTATCACCAAACTCTCTCTGCAGATGTTGACTGCATGAGGATCAAGGGAGAAATGAGCTCTCCCTCTCCCCTCTCACACATATAGAGGACCAGACTCCGCCCCTTCCGGTCTCCATCTGGCCTCCGGTAAATGTCCGTAACATATGAAAATACTATCTTAACCTTTTAAAACACTCAAACCATGCATAAAAAATCATAAACTTATTTTTACATGAACATAGAACAACAAACTTATTTTTAATCATACAATATTAATGAAATTCACATTTTTTAACCATAAAATACTCCCATTCTCTCTTAGGTTTCATTCCTTAGGTTTCAAGGCCCCCCTTAGGTTTCATTTCTCTTAGGTTTCGAGGCCCCCCTTTTTTAAGTTTCATCTTCCTTAAGTTTCGTTTTTGTCAAATGCTTGTGTTTTCTCTTTAGGTCACTTCCTCCACAGGTTCTTGGTAAGTATTAAGTATATTTATTTTTCACCCTTATTTTTAATTATTCATTTTTTCGTTGTATTAAATTGTATTAGACTGTATTATATTATGTTCCATTACCCTAAATGAAATCTTTTAACCAATTACAGGTAAGTATAAACAATATTAACCATAAAGATAAGCCTGATTAGGGTTACAGACAGGTGAAAGATTAGGATTAGGCATAAAGGTAAGTAGGGTTAGGGTTAGATAGGGTTAGGGTTGGGGTTAGGGCTACAGACAGGTGAATGGTTGGGGTTAGGCATAGAAGTAGGTGTGGTTAGGGTAAGGGTTAGGGTTAGGGGTTAGGGGTTAGGGTTAGGGTTAGGGTTAGGGTTAGGGTTAGGGGGTTAGGGTTAGGGTTAGGGTTAGGGGTTAGGGTAGGGTTAGGGTTAGGGGGTTAGGGTTAGGGTTAGGGTTAGGGGTGGGGTGAGGGTTGGGGTTATGGGTTTTGGGTTAAAATTCTGTGGCACGGGCCTACTGATCTGTCATGGAAACCTATTGGGTAGTAATGAGAACATTGAATAAAACAATACCAACAAGTCCAAGGAAACAAAACCAAAAAAAACAAAACAAGCAAAAGTGTCGGTATTTGAACCTGAAGGGTCTGTATGTGAACCCTGTAATTAGAGCACTAGCCTATAGTGGCTTCAGAAGCACAGGAGGGGCGAAATGAGAGTGGACAGTGTTTTTAGAGGAATCTGGGGGGGGAGGGGAAACTAAGGTGCCTCTATAGTAAAAGAAAGAATAATAAAAGCATGCCTATGTACAATAAAGTGCATAATAAAGTGCTGGTGTGCCAAAATTTAAAAGCGTAGAGTAGAAAAAACAATCGAAATAAAAAAATACATAAGAATCATGCAATATAGAATAAGGGATATATAAAAGAAATATAAGAAAATCAATATGAACACACACGTACATGCAGTAAATTCTAAAAAGAGGCAGCCTAGTTTAAGGTGTTTCTCTGATAACATAAGGTGAATTACTTTAAATGACCATCTTGTTCTGGAGGGGGTATTGAACCCGGGTCTCCTGTGTTCAAGGCACTCCATTTTGCCCCTGTGCTATAGGTTCATGCCTAGTGGTAATGGGGATGTGGTATATGAAGTTGGAAAAAAAAAAAAAAAAAAAAAAAAAAAGGGGGGGAGAAGTGGGAATTGAACCGGGAGTTTTCCGTTTAACAGTCCTAGAATTGAGCCATTGGGCTATGGTAGCTGGAGTGGGGACAAGAAAAAAGGTGTATGGGGAGGGGGTTAAAACCGAGACCTAGAAGGGTACCTCCAAACCACAAAGTAATATAAAAACATGCCTATGTACAAGAAATGTAAAACTAGACAGTGCAATAGTGCAAGGCATTGTTATGTAAAAAATCAGAGAAGGGAAATAAAAAGCATGCATGTTGAAATACAATAAAGTGCAAAAATCTAAAGTGCAAGAAGAATAAAAAGATAAAAGTACTAAAACACTCCATGCGTGAAATTACACAATAATAAAACCAGGTGGTGGAGGCGTCTTCAGGGTATTAAAAGGAGGGGGTAATCTAAAGAGAACTGTGTCTCAGCCGGGTCTTGAACCCGGGCTTCCTGTCCCCAGGCTAAGGTTTTGCCCCTGTGCTATGGGGTCGTGGTGGTTGAATGTGTGTGGGGGAATGAGGGGAATAAAATAAAATAAGAAAATAAAAAAAATAAATTATAGAAGATAAAAATTAAGTATGAAAGGGGGGTAAGATAAGAAAGTAAGGGTGAAAGATAAAGCAAAATTGATAGTGAGGAGATAACTTGCTAAGTGTGTCAGACGTCATTGAGGCCGGTTGGTGTAATGGTGCCCAGTCTCTGGATCCAGAGGCGTTCAGCCCTCTGCCTTTGGGCCCTGCTCCAGCGGTCATTACTCTCCAAGCCAGATATTGTAAGGTGTGTGGATGAATGTAATTGGAAGTGTTGCACTAATGGGGTGGTAAGTCGACCTTTCCCAATGTTATATAGGTGCTGTGTGAGACGGGTGTGAATGGAATGTTGTGTTTCTCCAATGTAGTGTTTATTGCATAGTGTGCAGGTGATGATATAGATAGCGTTGGCAGTAGTGAGTGAAAGTGTACTATGGATGGGTGCTGTTTTGTTATTGTAAGGGTTGTGAATGAATTTGTGAGTTCTGTAATGGAGGTTATATTGGAGTGTGGGTGCCGGCCTGTGATCAGAGTACTGTGATTTTGTTAGGATGGATTGTAAGTTCCTGTGTTTCCTGAAAGCTGACAGGATGCGGTGTTGGTGAAAGACTGGGTGTTGAGTTTGAAATTGGTGGAAGTTGTGTTTGAGAATGCGATGGAAGTTGGTCACTTGGTGTGAAAAGGAAGTGATTATAGGTATTAGGGGTGGTGATGTAGTGGGTGGGATATGTGGTGTGTGTGTGTGTGTTGGTGGTGGGTTAAGATTCGCCCCGTCCTGAGGAGAAAGCAGAGGGGGTGAATTGGGGTAAGGAGAGGGGGAAAGGGATGGGTAAGGGTGGAGGTTGGGATGGGGGTTAGGAGCAGAGGTGGGGGGTGGATTGGAGTCCGGGGTGACGGGAAGGTTGGGGTTAAGGTCAAGGATGGGGGGTAGGTTGGGGTTAGGTTTAGGCATACAGGGTGGGGGGGTGGTTGAGGTTAGGGTCAGGGGAAGGGGGAGGGTTAAGGTTAGGGTCAGGGGAGGGGGGGTGGGTTAAGGTTAGGGTCAGGGGAGGGGGGGTGGGTTGAGGTTAGGAATACGGGGTGGGTGATGGTTGGGGTTAGGATCAGGGGTGGGGGGTGGGTAAGGTTTGAGGTTAGGTTCAGGAAGAGGGTGAGAGGGTTGGGGATGAGGATGAGGATGAAAGTTGGGATCAGGGTTAAAAGAGAAGCTGTGGGGATTGGAATCAGATTGTGAAGATGCAGGAAGAGGGAGAGGTAAAGAAGGAGGATCAAAGAGGGGGGAAGGATACAGACCCTGGTTCGGGTAGGGGGAGGAAGTGGTGGTTAATCCAGGTCCTGGAAGCTGCAAGGAAGAAGGGAGGTTAGTGGGAGAGCGAGTGGGAGCGAGAAGCGCCAGCGTTTGGGTTTTGAGGTGACGGAGGAGGCGTTTGGAGTAGCCTCTGCGTCTGAGGGTGTGAAAGAGTGTGTGGGTGGCCTCATGAAAATCCTGGATGTTGGAACAGATGCGGTAGAAGCGGATGAGTTGGGATTTGATGATGCCTTTGAAAGTATGCTTAGGGTGATAACTGGATTTGTGTAGTAGTGCATGTGTGTCCGTAGGTTTGAAAAATACTTTGGTATGTAATGTTTATGTGTATGATTGGTGGGTTTGAAAAAAACTGTGGTGTCCAGAAAATTAATTTGTGTATTGCTAATTTCATGTTTGACTGTGATGGATGGGTGGTGGTTATTTAAGATTTCAATGAATTTTGTGAAGGTGGATGAGTCATGAGGCCAAATACCGAAAATGTCATCTAGGTATCTGAGGTAAAGTAGGGGTTTGAGGGGGCATTTCTCCAGGGCCTCTCGCTCCCACTCGCTCATGTAGAGGTTGGCGTAGGACGGGGCGAATCTTTGACCCATGGCTGTCCCACTGATCTGTAAGTAGAATTGGTTATTGAAAAAGAAATCATTATTGGTGAGGCAGAGTTCAATGAGTTTGAGAAGTTCAAGATCCGGTCTTTTTGGGTCAGGGTGTTTCTGGAAGATGTTGGTGAGGGTGCGGAGTCCTAGTGAAGTGTTGATGTTGGTGTAGAGGCTGTCGATGTCTATTGTGAAGAGGTATGCTGAAGGTGGGACAGCCATGGTCCGGATCTTCTGCAGAAAATGGTAGGTGTCTTGGATGTAGCTGTCATGTAGGGTGGAGAGGGGCCCTAAAAAGTGATCAATATATTGGGAGATGTGATAGGTGGAGCTGTTACAATCGGAGACTATGGGTCGACCAGGAGGAACTTCAAAGGGAATAGTCCAGGTTTGTGGTTTTTTATGTATTTTAGGTAGTAAGTAAAAGTAGCGTGGGCGTGGGTGGTCCGGTCCGAAAAGGAAGTCTCTTTGTTTGGCTGTGATGTAATGTTTCTGGTATAGAGTTTGTATGATGGTACGTAGTTTGATCTGGGTGTGGTGTTGGATGGAGTCCTGTAGTTTTTTGTAATGTGTGGGATTTTCCAGTTGTCTGTTGGCTTCGATGAGGTATTGTTGACGGTCCATGATAACTATTTTGCCGCCTTTGTCTGCCGGTTTGATGATTATATTGGGGTTTTGCTGTAGGTGTTTGAGGGCCTCGCGTTCTACTCCCGTCAGGTTGTCTCTGATGTCCGCCGGCGGTCGGTAGCGCTGCAAGGCCCGTGTGTTGGTGATAATGAGTTTCCGTAAGTGTGGGTGGATCTGATTAGACGGTGGTTCCCAGTGTGAGGGGAAGGTGAAGAATGTATGTGTGCGTGTGCTATTGTTGTTGGGGTGGAAATGGTCTGTGAGTTTAAGTCTTCTATGGAAGTTGTGAAGGTCCCTTTGAAGTTCCTCCCGGTCCAATTTTGTGGGGCGTGGGATGAAGGAAAGGCCCCTCTCCAATAAAGACAGCTGTTCCGGTGATGGAGTGAAGAGAGTAGCCAGGTTGAGGATGTTGGAGAGGGAGTTTGGATTGCGGTTCTGTGAAGTGATGGAGTGTGAGTCTGGGTTGACTTGCAGGTTTATGGTAAATTTAGAAACCGGCACCAGTTGTGAAAGATGGCTTTGGCAGTGGTGGGAGTCCAATGAATATTGTCTTTTTCTGTGTGAAATGTGTCATGTGGGATTTCCGTCAGAATTGGAAAATGCGTTGCCATAGTGTTGTTGATGAGGGTGAGGTTATTGCGTTGAGTGGTTGTGAGATTGGGAGAGAAGTTCATGATTGGAAAATAAATGTCAGCATTGGGAAAGGTCGACTTACCTATCCGGAAGAGAGCTTTGAGCTGTTTGATGGTTGTCTGTCTGGGGTCTTGGTCCTTGTTGTTGATACCGATTGAGAAAATCACAACTTTGGCCTGTGGTTGTGGGAGGGTCTTTTCACAGATTTTTAGAAAATGGTAAGCGTTTGCACCGGGGTAACTGTCAAGTTGTATCTGTGGGTAGTGATGGGGCTGGGATCCGGTTTATGTTAGAGTCTCCGAGGATGATGATGGGCTTGCGGCTTTTGAAGAACCAATCCTGGATTTTCCGGTTTGGTCTGGCCAGATGGTAGGTGGGACGGTATACTGTGGTAGTCTTGTTCTGGGTGGAGATGAGAGGAATGGTTGGAGAGGTGGCAGTGGATGTATTCTGCTGTCCTACAGTGGGTGGGGAGTGGTGACCGGGCTGCAGGGAGGTGGGGGTGGTAGAGAGATCCTGGTTGAGGGGGGGGTGAGTCCTGTGGTGCAGGAGAGGTGGCTGGTGGAGTGTCGCTGTGGGGTTTGGGAAGGGGGGACATGGGGGGCGACGAAGCCAGGACTTCCTCCTGTGTAGGAGAAAGGGGAAGAGAGGGAGGGGCAGCGGCAGTGGGAGGAAAAAATTGATCAGGGGTTATGGGTGAACTGGTGCTGAGGGGGCAGAGGTCCAGCAGCGTGTGCTCCGTAGGCGGTAGCCTGGTGTTATTAAAAGGCTCAGAGTGGGTTCTGTTCTGGTCTATGTGGACCTTTCTGGAACCTGTCATCATAGATATTGCCTGGTTGGTGGGAGTTAGCTGCTCGACCCTGTCGTCCCCCTCAGCACCTGTATCTATAGTGGGAGAAAGAGAAAAAATGGTATCAGAAAGGTGAACCGAAACATTGGAGTATTTATTGACATTGAATTTATTGCTAGGTTGGGGTTCTGGTGATTCCTGAGGTTGATGGGCTTTGTGGTGAATCTGGGCTGTTATTTTGACTGTACGTTTTGGAGGGCTGGTGGAAGTGAGTTTCCTTCCGGTGGGATAAGGGATGGGGGAGACGGGGAGATCCTGTGTGGGGGTTTCTGGATTGTCTTTATTAGGCAGTTTTCCCCAGGTGACTCTTCGAGGTTTGGGTGGAGTGGGGGTGGCAGATGTATGTCGGTCTTGGCTGTAGCTGTGTTGTTTCTTTATGGAGGAAGGTTTTGTCAAAGTTGTGGGGGGTCTGATGGGTCCTGTGCGTATGAGGTTGGTCTGGGTGGAGGAAGTGGATGTTTGGGGTGTGGGCTGTGGTGGAGATGAAGTCGTCTGTGGCTTGGCCGGATCCTGTTTAGGCGTGGGTCCTTTTTCGACTGTCTGTTGTTGGCGGTGAGTGGAAGGAGCATGTAGTTTTATTTCTTCTGAAATGGAGGTCCGTTTACCGAGGTATAGATGTAATTTGTGGGGAGCGGAGGCACGGGGCAGAGGGGGGTAGGTGTCTTCTGGTTCTTCCGTTATTGTGGGTAGTTTGCTCCTGGTTGTGTAGGTGTCCTGGGTGGGTTCCGGGTTGGTTGTGGTTGAGGTTGCCGGTGGTTGGAGTATTTCTATTGCTGTGGAGATGGTGTGTTCCGTGAGCCGGTGCCCGTAGCGCTTCTTGGCCCAGCCGATGGCTATCTGTAAAGCTGTTGGGTTATGGTGGTGTGTGTCTGTACTGGCTATTGTAGTGATGTAGTGTTGTTGCAGAATGGTGAGGGTATTGTGCATCCATTGTGTTGTGTTGTTATGTATCCGGGTGCGTGTTTCTGTTGTGGGTGTGGATGGTTTGATGAAATCTGTTAAGCGGGTAACCTGTCGTAGCATCCCTGGTGGAAATATGCCTGTAGTGAGTGCTGTGTCCATAATCTGTTTGTGGTGAATGGCCTGTAGTAGTTTAAAGTACTGTTTGCTGGTGTGTCTAGTTTCTGAGTCTGGGATAATGTTTGGTGCAGGATGAATTATGTGTTGAGTTTGAATGGACATGAGAGGTACTGGTGCTGTCTGTCTGAGTGTGGTCTGTGTGTGGGAGGATGTGTGTGTGGGTGTATGTGTATGTGAGGAGCCATTTTGAGCTCCGCTCCTATGTGTAGACTGAACTTTAAAATATTTGAACATGGGGTGGAAGGCTCTTACCTGTGTTAGCTGATGTAGGCGGTAGCTGGGTTGTCTCTGGAGACTCCGTCCGTGGTGGGAAGCGAACCAAGAGTCCCAGGTGGCTGGTCCGGTGATGGTAAGTGTTTGCCAGCAGGCTTGTGAGGTTTAGTGTGGAAAGTCTGCTTAGAGTTTCAATAAAATCCAAGACAAGGTTAAGCAGCAGTGTTCCAGTAGTGTACATCAACAGGTTGAACACTGGAAGAGCCTACCACCAAAGGTTTGTAGCAATATCCATGTTGTTTCGTGAGAGCCAATCCAGTTAAAAACAATTAAATTTATTCAAGGTCAATTAAAATACTCTGAAGTCGAGTAGTGGTGAATAAAACAAGTAAAATCTTACAAAGAGGAGCGGGGTCCCGACGTTTCGCAACTAAGTTGCTTCTTCAGGGGATGTGACTGTGTGGCTCCAAATGTGTTAAAATACTGTTGAGGGAAGGAGAAAATCCCTCCCTCAAGAGTGTATGTGGTGTTGTGTCATGTTGTGAGTGGAGGAAATGGGTCATGTGGTGAAAAAATGGCGGGGAGGCTATGTGTGGGATGCTGATTGGTAGATGAGGGGGGAGGTGGCTGGGTTGTGTGTGGCAAGTGGTTGTAACAGGTTATGTTTGGTATGGGATGATGTGGTCGAGTGGATCCGTACGAGGGCTCCCGTCCGGCGGTCGCCGGTTCCAGTCCCGCCCCGGCGGCAAGAAGCATGAGCACCGGCACACAAACGTCTGGACGAAGGCTGTGAAGCAACTGTCTTTTGTGGAAGAAGGATACATGCAGATCAGTGGCACAGGCTTGGTTAGGGTTGGGGTGAGGGTTGGGGTTATGGGTTTTGGGTTAAAATTCTGTGGCACGGGCCTACTGATCTGTCATGGAAACCTATTGGGTAGTAATGAGAACATTGAATAAAACAATACCAACAAGTCCAAGGAAACAAAACCAAAAAAAACAAAACAAGCAAAAGTGTCGGTATTTGAACCTGAAGGGTCTGTATGTGAACCCTGTAATTAGAGCACTAGCCTATAGTGGCTTCAGAAGCACAGGAGGGGCGAAATGAGAGTGGACAGTGTTTTTAGAGGAATCTGGGGGGGAGGGGAAACTAAGGTGCCTCTATAGTAAAAGAAAGAATAATAAAAGCATGCCTATGTACAATAAAGTGCATAATAAAGTGCTGGTGTGCCAAAATTTAAAAGCGTAGAGTAGAAAAAACAATCGAAATAAAAAAATACATAAGAATCATGCAATATAGAATAAGGGATATATAAAAGAAATATAAGAAAATCAATATGAACACACACGTACATGCAGTAAATTCTAAAAAGAGGCAGCCTAGTTTAAGGTGTTTCTCTGATAACATAAGGTGAATTACTTTAAATGACCATCTTGTTCTGGAGGGGGTATTGAACCCGGGTCTCCTGTGTTCAAGGCACTCCATTTTGCCCCTGTGCTATAGGTTCATGCCTAGTGGTAATGGGGATGTGGTATATGAAGTTGGAAAAAAAAAAAAAAAAAAAAAAAAAAAAAAGGGGGGGAGAAGTGGGAATTGAACCGGGAGTTTTCCGTTTAACAGTCCTAGAATTGAGCCATTGGGCTATGGTAGCTGGAGTGGGGACAAGAAAAAAGGTGTATGGGGAGGGGGTTAAAACCGAGACCTAGAAGGGTACCTCCAAACCACAAAGTAATATAAAAACATGCCTATGTACAAGAAATGTAAAACTAGACAGTGCAATAGTGCAAGGCATTGTTATGTAAAAAATCAGAGAAGGGAAATAAAAAGCATGCATGTTGAAATACAATAAAGTGCAAAAATCTAAAGTGCAAGAAGAATAAAAAGATAAAAGTACTAAAACACTCCATGCGTGAAATTACACAATAATAAAACCATGGTGGTGGAGGCGTCTTCAGGGTATTAAAAGGAGGGGGGTAATCTAAAGAGAACTGTGTCTCAGCCGGGTCTTGAACCCGGGCTTCCTGTCCCCAGGCTAAGGTTTTGCCCCTGTGCTATGGGGTCGTGGTGGTTGAATGTGTGTGGGGGAATGAGGGGAATAAAATAAAATAAGAAAATAAAAAAAATAAATTATAGAAGATAAAAATTAAGTATGAAAGGGGGGTAAGATAAGAAAGTAAGGGTGAAAGATAAAGCAAAATTGATAGTGAGGAGATAACTTGCTAAGTGTGTCAGACGTCATTGAGGCCGGTTGGTGTAATGGTGCCCAGTCTCTGGATCCAGAGGCGTTCAGCCCTCTGCCTTTGGGCCCTGCTCCAGCGGTCATTACTCTCCAAGCCAGATATTGTAAGGTGTGTGGATGAATGTAATTGGAAGTGTTGCACTAATGGGGTGGTAAGTCGACCTTTCCCAATGTTATATAGGTGCTGTGTGAGACGGGTGTGAATGGAATGTTGTGTTTCTCCAATGTAGTGTTTATTGCATAGTGTGCAGGTGATGATATAGATAGCGTTGGCAGTAGTGAGTGAAAGTGTACTATGGATGGGTGCTGTTTTGTTATTGTAAGGGTTGTGAATGAATTTGTGAGTTCTGTAATGGAGGTTATATTGGAGTGTGGGTGCCGGCCTGTGATCAGAGTACTGTGATTTTGTTAGGATGGATTGTAAGTTCCTGTGTTTCCTGAAAGCTGACAGGATGCGGTGTTGGTGAAAGACTGGGTGTTGAGTTTGAAATTGGTGGAAGTTGTGTTTGAGAATGCGATGGAAGTTGGTCACTTGGTGTGAAAAGGAAGTGATTATAGGTATTAGGGGTGGTGATGTAGTGGGTGGGATATGTGGTGTGTGTGTGTGTGTTGGTGGTGGGTTAAGATTCGCCCCGTCCTGAGGAGAAAGCAGAGGGGGTGAATTGGGGTAAGGAGAGGGGGAAAGGGATGGGTAAGGGTGGAGGTTGGGATGGGGGTTAGGAGCAGAGGTGGGGGGTGGATTGGAGTCCGGGGTGACGGGAAGGTTGGGGTTAAGGTCAAGGATGGGGGGTAGGTTGGGGTTAGGTTTAGGCATACAGGGTGGGGGGTGGTTGAGGTTAGGGTCAGGGGAAGGGGGAGGGTTAAGGTTAGGGTCAGGGGAGGGGGGTGGGTTAAGGTTAGGGTCAGGGGAGGGGGGTGGGTTGAGGTTAGGAATACGGGGTGGGTGATGGTTGGGGTTAGGATCAGGGGTGGGGGGTGGGTAAGGTTTGAGGTTAGGTTCAGGAAGAGGGTGAGAGGGTTGGGGATGAGGATGAGGATGAAAGTTGGGATCAGGGTTAAAAGAGAAGCTGTGGGGATTGGAATCAGATTGTGAAGATGCAGGAAGAGGGAGAGGTAAAGAAGGAGGATCAAAGAGGGGGGAAGGATACAGACCCTGGTTCGGGTAGGGGGAGGAAGTGGTGGTTAATCCAGGTCCTGGAAGCTGCAAGGAAGAAGGGAGGTTAGTGGGAGAGCGAGTGGGAGCGAGAAGCGCCAGCGTTTGGGTTTTGAGGTGACGGAGGAGGCGTTTGGAGTAGCCTCTGCGTCTGAGGGTGTGAAAGAGTGTGTGGGTGGCCTCATGAAAATCCTGGATGTTGGAACAGATGCGGTAGAAGCGGATGAGTTGGGATTTGATGATGCCTTTGAAAGTATGCTTAGGGTGATAACTGGATTTGTGTAGTAGTGCATGTGTGTCCGTAGGTTTGAAAAATACTTTGGTATGTAATGTTTTATGTGTATGATTGGTGGGTTTGAAAAAAACTGTGGTGTCCAGAAAATTAATTTGTGTATTGCTAATTTCATGTTTGACTGTGATGGATGGGTGGTGGTTATTTAAGATTTCAATGAATTTTGTGAAGGTGGATGAGTCATGAGGCCAAATACCGAAAATGTCATCTAGGTATCTGAGGTAAAGTAGGGGTTTGAGGGGGCATTTCTCCAGGGCCTCTCGCTCCCACTCGCTCATGTAGAGGTTGGCGTAGGACGGGGCGAATCTTTGACCCATGGCTGTCCCACTGATCTGTAAGTAGAATTGGTTATTGAAAAAGAAATCATTATTGGTGAGGCAGAGTTCAATGAGTTTGAGAAGTTCAAGATCCGGTCTTTTTGGGTCAGGGTGTTTCTGGAAGATGTTGGTGAGGGTGCGGAGTCCTAGTGAAGTGTTGATGTTGGTGTAGAGGCTGTCGATGTCTATTGTGAAGAGGTATGCTGAAGGTGGGACAGCCATGGTCCGGATCTTCTGCAGAAAATGGTAGGTGTCTTGGATGTAGCTGTCATGTAGGGTGGAGAGGGGCCCTAAAAAGTGATCAATATATTGGGAGATGTGATAGGTGGAGCTGTTACAATCGGAGACTATGGGTCGACCAGGAGGAACTTCAAAGGGAATAGTCCAGGTTTGTGGTTTTTTATGTATTTTAGGTAGTAAGTAAAAGTAGCGTGGGCGTGGGTGGTCCGGTCCGAAAAGGAAGTCTCTTTGTTTGGCTGTGATGTAATGTTTCTGGTATAGAGTTTGTATGATGGTACGTAGTTTGATCTGGGTGTGGTGTTGGATGGAGTCCTGTAGTTTTTTGTAATGTGTGGGATTTTCCAGTTGTCTGTTGGCTTCGATGAGGTATTGTTGACGGTCCATGATAACTATTTTGCCGCCTTTGTCTGCCGGTTTGATGATTATATTGGGGTTTTGCTGTAGGTGTTTGAGGGCCTCGCGTTCTACTCCCGTCAGGTTGTCTCTGATGTCCGCCGGCGGTCGGTAGCGCTGCAAGGCCCGTGTGTTGGTGATAATGAGTTTCCGTAAGTGTGGGTGGATCTGATTAGACGGTGGTTCCCAGTGTGAGGGGAAGGTGAAGAATGTATGTGTGCGTGTGCTATTGTTGTTGGGGTGGAAATGGTCTGTGAGTTTAAGTCTTCTATGGAAGTTGTGAAGGTCCCTTTGAAGTTCCTCCCGGTCCAATTTTGTGGGGCGTGGGATGAAGGAAAGGCCCCTCTCCAATAAAGACAGCTGTTCCGGTGATGGAGTGAAGAGAGTAGCCAGGTTGAGGATGTTGGAGAGGGAGTTTGGATTGCGGTTCTGTGAAGTGATGGAGTGTGAGTCTGGGTTGACTTGCAGGTTTATGGTAAATTTAGAAACCGGCACCAGTTGTGAAAGATGGCTTTGGCAGTGGTGGGAGTCCAATGAATATTGTCTTTTTCTGTGTGAAATGTGTCATGTGGGATTTCCGTCAGAATTGGAAAATGCGTTGCCATAGTGTTGTTGATGAGGGTGAGGTTATTGCGTTGAGTGGTTGTGAGATTGGGAGAGAAGTTCATGATTGGAAAATAAATGTCAGCATTGGGAAAGGTCGACTTACCTATCCGGAAGAGAGCTTTGAGCTGTTTGATGGTTGTCTGTCTGGGGTCTTGGTCCTTGTTGTTGATACCGATTGAGAAAATCACAACTTTGGCCTGTGGTTGTGGGAGGGTCTTTTCACAGATTTTTAGAAAATGGTAAGCGTTTGCACCGGGGGTAACTGTCAAGTTGTATCTGTGGGTAGTGATGGGCTGGGATCCGGTTTATGTTAGAGTCTCCGAGGATGATGATGGGCTTGCGGCTTTTGAAGAACCAATCCTGGATTTTCCGGTTTGGTCTGGCCAGATGGTAGGTGGGACGGTATACTGTGGTAGTCTTGTTCTGGGTGGAGATGAGAGGAATGGTTGGAGAGGTGGCAGTGGATGTATTCTGCTGTCCTACAGTGGGTGGGGAGTGGTGACCGGGCTGCAGGGAGGTGGGGGTGGTAGAGAGATCCTGGTTGAGGGGGGGTGAGTCCTGTGGTGCAGGAGAGGTGGCTGGTGGAGTGTCGCTGTGGGGTTTGGGAAGGGGGGACATGGGGGGCGACGAAGCCAGGACTTCCTCCTGTGTAGGAGAAAGGGGAAGAGAGGGAGGGGCAGCGGCAGTGGGAGGAAAAAATTGATCAGGGGTTATGGGTGAACTGGTGCTGAGGGGGCAGAGGTCCAGCAGCGTGTGCTCCGTAGGCGGTAGCCTGGTGTTATTAAAAGGCTCAGAGTGGGTTCTGTTCTGGTCTATGTGGACCTTTCTGGAACCTGTCATCATAGATATTGCCTGGTTGGTGGGAGTTAGCTGCTCGACCCTGTCGTCCCCCTCAGCACCTGTATCTATAGTGGGAGAAAGAGAAAAAATGGTATCAGAAAGGTGAACCGAAACATTGGAGTATTTATTGACATTGAATTTATTGCTAGGTTGGGGTTCTGGTGATTCCTGAGGTTGATGGGCTTTGTGGTGAATCTGGGCTGTTATTTTGACTGTACGTTTTGGAGGGCTGGTGGAAGTGAGTTTCCTTCCGGTGGGATAAGGGATGGGGGAGACGGGGAGATCCTGTGTGGGGGTTTCTGGATTGTCTTTATTAGGCAGTTTTCCCCAGGTGACTCTTCGAGGTTTGGGTGGAGTGGGGGTGGCAGATGTATGTCGGTCTTGGCCTGTAGCTGTGTTGTTTCTTTATGGAGGAAGGTTTTGTCAAAGTTGTGGGGGGTCTGATGGGTCCTGTGCGTATGAGGTTGGTCTGGGTGGAGGAAGTGGATGTTTGGGGTGTGGGCTGTGGTGGAGATGAAGTCGTCTGTGGCTTGGCCGGATCCTGTTTAGGCGTGGGTCCTTTTTCTACTGTCTGTTGTTGGCGGTGAGTGGAAGGAGCATGTAGTTTTATTTCTTCTGTAATGGAGGTCCGTTTACCGAGGTATAGATGTAATTTGTGGGGAGCGGAGGCACGGGGCAGAGGGGGGTAGGTGTCTTCTGGTTCTTCCGTTATTGTGGGTAGTTTGCTCCTGGTTGTGTAGGTGTCCTGGGTGGGTTCCGGGTTGGTTGTGGTTGAGGTTGCCGGTGGTTGGAGTATTTCTATTGCTGTGGAGATGGTGTGTTCCGTGAGCCGGTGCCCGTAGCGCTTCTTGGCCCAGCCGATGGCTATCTGTAAAGCTGTTGGGTTATGGTGGTGTGTGTCTGTACTGGCTATTGTAGTGATGTAGTGTTGTTGCAGAATGGTGAGGGTATTGTGCATCCATTGTGTTGTGTTGTTATGTATCCGGGTGCGTGTTTCTGTTGTGGGTGTGGATGGTTTGATGAAATCTGTTAAGCGGGTAACCTGTCGTAGCATCCCTGGTGGAAATATGCCTGTAGTGAGTGCTGTGTCCATAATCTGTTTGTGGTGAATGGCCTGTAGTAGTTTAAAGTACTGTTTGCTGGTGTGTCTAGTTTCTGAGTCTGGGATAATGTTTGGTGCAGGATGAATTATGTGTTGAGTTTGAATGGACATGAGAGGTACTGGTGCTGTCTGTCTGAGTGTGGTCTGTGTGTGAGAGGATGTGTGTGTGGGTGTATGTGTATGTGAGGAGCCATTTTGAGCTCCGCTCCTATGTGTAGACTGAACTTTAAAATATTTGAACATGGGGTGGAAGGCTCTTACCTGTGTTAGCTGATGTAGGCGGTAGCTGGGTTGTCTCTGGAGACTCCGTCCGTGGTGGGAAGCGAACCAAGAGTCCCAGGTGGCTGGTCCGGTGATGGTAAGTGTTTGCCAGCAGGCTTGTGAGGTTTAGTGTGGAAAGTCTGCTTAGAGTTTCAATAAAATCCAAGACAAGGTTAAGCAGCAGTGTTCCAGTAGTGTACATCAACAGGTTGGAACACTGGAAGAGCCTACCACCAAAGGTTTGTAGCAATATCCATGTTGTTTCGTGAGAGCCAATCCAGTTAAAAACAATTAAATTTATTCAAGGTCAATTAAAATACTCTGAAGTCGAGTAGTGGTGAATAAAACAAGTAAAATCTTACAAAGAGGAGCGGGGTCCCGACGTTTCGCAACTAAGTTGCTTCTTCAGGGGATGTGACTGTGTGGCTCCAAATGTGTTAAAATACTGTTGAGGGAAGGAGAAAATCCCTCCCTCAAGAGTGTATGTGGTGTTGTGTCATGTTGTGAGTGGAGGAAATGGGTCATGTGGTGAAAAAATGGCGGGGAGGCTATGTGTGGGATGCTGATTGGTAGATGAGGGGGGAGGTGGCTGGGTTGTGTATGGCAAGTGGTTGTAACAGGTTATGTTTGGTATGGGATGATGTGGTCGAGTGGATCCGTACGAGGGCTCCCGTCCGGCGGTCGCCGGTTCCAGTCCCGCCCTGGCGGCAAGAAGCATGAGCACCGGCACACAAACGTCTGGACGAAGGCTGTGAAGCAACTGTCTTTTGTGGAAGAAGGATACATGCAGATCAGTGGCACAGGCTTGGTTAGGGTTGGGGTGAGGGTTGGGGTTATGGGTTTTGGGTTAAAATTCTGTGGCACGGGCCTACTGATCTGTCATGGAAACCTATTGGGTAGTAGTGAGAACATTGAATAAAACAATACCAACAAGTCCAAGGAAACAAAACCAAAAAAAACAAAACAAGCAAAAGTGTCGGTATTTGAACCTGAAGGGTCTGTATGTGAACCCTGTAATTAGAGCACTAGCCTATAGTGGCTTCAGAAGCACAGGAGGGGCGAAATGAGAGTGGACAGTGTTTTTAGAGGAATCTGGGGGGGAGGGGAAACTAAGGTGCCTCTATAGTAAAAGAAAGAATAATAAAAGCATGCCTATGTACAATAAAGTGCATAATAAAGTGCTGGTGTGCCAAAATTTAAAAGCGTAGAGTAGAAAAAACAAGCGAAATAAAAAAAATACATAAGAACCATGCAATATAGAATAAGGGATATATAAAAGAAATATAAGAAAATCAATATGAACACACACGTACATGCAGTAAATTCTAAAAAGAGGCAGCCTAGTTTAAGGTGTTTCTCTGATAACTTAAGGTGAATTACTTTAAATGACCATCTTGTTCTGGAGGGGGTATTGAACCCGGGTCTCCTGTGTTCAAGGCACTCCATTTTGCCCCTGTGCTATAGGTTCATGCCTAGTGGTAATGGGGATGTGGTATATGAAGTTGGAAAAAAAAAAAAAAAAAAAAAAAAAAAAAAAAAGGGGGGGAGAAGTGGGAATTGAACCGGGAGTTTTCCGTTTAACAGTCCTAGAATTGAGCCATTGGGCTATGGTAGCTGGAGTGGGGACAAGAAAAAAGGTGTATGGGGAGGGGGTTAAAACCGAGACCTAGAAGGGTACCTCCAAACCACAAAGTAATATAAAAACATGCCTATGTACAAGAAATGTAAAACTAGACAGTGCAATAGTGCAAGGCATTGTTATGTAAAAAATCAGAGAAGGGAAATAAAAAGCATGCATGTTGAAATACAATAAAGTGCAAAAATCTAAAGTGCAAGAAGAATAAAAAGATAAAAGTACTAAAACACTCCATGCGTGAAATTACACAATAATAAAACCTGGTGGTGGAGGCGTCTTCAGGGTATTAAAAGGAGGGGGTAATCTAAAGAGAACTGTGTCTCAGCCGGGTCTTGAACCCGGGCTTCCTGTCCCCAGGCTAAGGTTTTGCCCCTGTGCTATGGGGTCGTGGTGGTTGAATGTGTGTGGGGGAATGAGGGGAATAAAATAAAATAAGAAAAAAAAATAAAAAAATAAATTATAGAAGATAAAAAAATAAGTATGAAAGGGGGGTAAGATAAGAAAATAAGGGTGAAAGATAAAGCAAAATTGATAGTGAGGAGATAACTTGCTAAGTGTGTCAGACGTCATTGAGGCCGGTTGGTGTAATGGTGCCCAGTCTCTGGATCCAGAGGCGTTCAGCCCTCTGCCTTTGGGCCCTGCTCCAGCGGTCGTTACTCTCCAAGCCAGATATTGTAAGGTGTGTGGATGAATGTAATTGGAAGTGTTGCACTAATGGGGTGGTAAGTCGACCTTTCCCAATGTTATATAGGTGCTGTGTGAGACGGGTGTGAATGGAATGTTGTGTTTCTCCAATGTAGTGTTTATTGCATAGTGTGCAGGTGATGATATAGATAGCGTTGGCAGTAGTGAGTGAAAGTGTACTATGGATGGGTGCTGTTTTGTTATTGTAAGGGTTGTGAATGAATTTGTGAGTTCTGTAATGGAGGTTATATTGGAGTGTGGGTGCCGGCCTGTGATCAGAGTACTGTGATTTTGTTAGGATGGATTGTAAGTTCCTGTGTTTCCTGAAAGCTGACAGGATGCGGTGTTGGTGAAAGACTGGGTGTTGAGTTTGAAATTGGTGGAAGTTGTGTTTGAGAATGCGATGGAAGTTGGTCACTTGGTGTGAAAAGGAAGTGATTATAGGTATTAGGGGTGGTGATGTAGTGGGTGGGATATGTGGTGTGTGTGTGTGTGTTGGTGGTGGGTTAAGATTCGCCCCGTCCTGAGGAGAGAAGCAGAGGGGGTGAATTGGGGTAAGGAGAGGGGGAAAGGGATGGGTAAGGGTGGAGGTTGGGATGGGGGTTAGGAGCAGAGGTGGGGGGTGGATTGGAGTCCGGGGTGACGGGAAGGTTGGGGTTAAGGTCAAGGATGGGGGGTAGGTTGGGGTTAGGTTTAGGCATACAGGGTGGGGGGTGGTTGAGGTTAGGGTCAGGGGAAGGGGGAGGGTTAAGGTTAGGGTCAGGGGAGGGGGGTGGGTTAAGGTTAGGGTCAGGGGAGGGGGGTGGGTTGAGGTTAGGAATACGGGGTGGGTGATGGTTGGGGTTAGGATCAGGGGTGGGGGGTGGGTAAGGTTTGAGGTTAGGTTCAGGAAGAGGGTGAGAGGGTTGGGGATGAGGGTGAGGATGAAAGTTGGGATCAGAGTTAGAAAAGAAGCTGTGGGGATTGGAATCAGATTGTGGAGATGCAGGAAGAGGGAGAGGTAAAGGAGGAGGATCAACGAGGGGGGAAGGATACAGACCCTGGTTCGGGTAGGGGGAGGAAGTGGTGGTTAATCCAGGGTCCTAGGAAGCTGCAAGGAAGAAGGGGGGTTAGTGGGAGAGCGAGTGGGAGCGAGAAGCGCCAGCGTTTGGGTTTTGATGTGACGGAGGAGGCGTTTGGAGTAGCCTCTGCGTCTGAGGGTGTGAAAGAGTGTGTGGGTGGCCTCATGAAAATCCTGGATGTCTGAACAGATGCGGTAGAAGCGGATGAGTTGGGATTTGATGATGCCTTTGAAAGTATGCTTAGGGTGATAACTGGATTTGTGTAGTAGTGCATGTGTGTCCGTGGGTTTGAAAAATACTTTGGTATGTAATGTTTTATGTGTATGATTGGTGGGTTTGAAAAAAACTGTGGTGTCCAGAAAATTAATTTGTGTATTGCTAATTTCATGTTTGACTGTGATGGATGGGTGGTGGTTATTTAAGATTTCAATGAATTTTGTGAAGGTGGATGAGTCATGAGGCCAAATACCGAAAATGTCATCTAGGTATCTGAGGTAAAGTAGGGGTTTGAGGGGGCATTTCTCCAGGGCCTCTCGCTCCCACTCGCTCATGTAGAGGTTGGCGTAGGACGGGGCGAATCTTTGACCCATGGCTGTCCCACTGATCTGTAAGTAGAATTGGTTATTGAAAAAGAAATCATTATTGGTGAGGCAGAGTTCAATGAGTTTGAGAAGTTCGAGATCCGGTCTTTTTGGGTCAGGGTGTTTCTGGAAGATGTTGGTGAGGGTGCGGAGTCCTAGTGAAGTGTTGATGTTGGTGTAGAGGCTGTCGATGTCTATTGTGAAGAGGTATGCTGAAGGTGGGACAGCCATGGTCCGGATCTTCTGCAGAAAATGGTAGGTGTCTTGGATGTAGCTGTCATGTAGGGTGGAGAGGGGCCCTAAAAAGTGGTCAATATATTGGGAGATGTGATAGGTGGAGCTGTTACAATCGGAGACTATGGGTCGACCAGGAGGAACTTCAAAGGGAATAGTCCAGGTTTGTGGTTTTTTATGTATTTTAGGTAGTAAATAAAAGTAGCGTGGGCGTGGGTGGTCCGGTCCGAAAAGGAAGTCTCTTTGTTTGGCTGTGATGTAATGTTTCTGGTATAGAGTTTGTATGATGGTGCGTAGTTTGATCTGGGTGTGGTGTTGGATGGAGTCCTGTAGTTTTTTGTAATGTGTGGGATTTTCCAGTTGTCTGTTGGCTTCGATGAGGTATTGTTGACGGTCCATGATAACTATTTTGCCGCCTTTGTCTGCCGGTTTGATGATTATATTGGGGTTTTGCTGTAGGTGTTTGAGGGCCTCGCGTTCTACTCCCGTCAGGTTGTCTCTGATGTCCGCCGGCGGTCGGTAGCGCTGCAAGGCCCGTGTGTTGGTGATAATGAGTTTCCGTAAGTGTGGGTGGATCTGGATTAGACGGTGGTTCCCAGTGTGAGGGGAAGGTGAAGAATGTATGTGTGCGTGTGCTATTGTTGTTGGGGTGGAAATGGTCTGTGAGTTTAAGTCTTCTATGGAAGTTGTGAAGGTCCCTTTGAAGTTCCTCCCGGTCCAATTTTGTGGGGCGTGGGATGAAGGAAAGGCCCCTCTCCAATAAAGACAGCTGTTCCGGTGATGGAGTGAAGAGAGTAGCCAGGTTGAGGATGTTGGAGAGGGAGTTTGGATTGCGGTTCTGTGAAGTGATGGAGTGTGAGTCTGGGTTGACTTGCAGGTTTATGGTAAATTTAGAAACCGGCACCAGTTGTGAAAGATGGCTTTGGCAGTGGTGGGAGTCCAATGAATATTGTCTTTTTCTGTGTGAAATGTGTCATGTGGGATTTCCGTCAGAATTGGAAAATGCGTTGCCATAGTGTTGTTGATGAGGGTGAGGTTATTGCGTTGAGTGGTTGTGAGATTGGGAGAGAAGTTCATGATTGGAAAATAAATGTCAGCATTGGGAAAGGTCGACTTACCTATCCGGAAGAGAGCTTTGAGCTGTTTGATGGTTGTCTGTCTGGGGTCTTGGTCCTTGTTGTTGATACCGATTGAGAAAATCACAACTTTGGCCTGTGGTTGTGGGAGGGTCTTTTCACAGATTTTTAGAAAATGGTAAGCGTTTGCACCGGGGTAACTGTCAAGTTGTATCTGTGGGTAGTGATGGGCTGGGATCCGGTTTATGTTAGAGTCTCCGAGGATGATGATGGGCTTGCGGCTTTTGAAGAACCAATCCTGGATTTTCCGGTTTGGTCTGGCCAGATGGTAGGTGGGACGGTATACTGTGGTAGTCTTGTTCTGGGTGGAGATGAGAGGAATGGTTGGAGAGGTGGCAGTGGATGTATTCTGCTGTCCTACAGTGGGTGGGGAGTGGTGACCGGGCTGCAGGGAGGTGGGGGTGGTAGAGAGATCCTGGTTGAGGGGGGGTGAGTCCTGTGGTGCAGGAGAGGTGGCTGGTGGAGTGTCGCTGTGGGGTTTGGGAAGGGGGGACATGGGGGGCGACGAAGCCAGGACTTCCTCCTGTGTAGGAGAAAGGGGAAGAGAGGGAGGGGCAGCGGCAGTGGGAGGAAAAAATTGATCAGGGGTTATGGGTGAACTGGTGCTGAGGGGGCAGAGGTCCAGCAGCGTGTGCTCCGTAGGCGGTAGCCTGGTGTTATTAAAAGGCTCAGAGTGGGTTCTGTTCTGGTCTATGTGGACCTTTCTGGAACCTGTCATCATAGATATTGCCTGGTTGGTGGGAGTTAGCTGCTCGACCCTGTCGTCCCCCTCAGCACCTGTATCTATAGTGGGAGAAAGAGAAAAAATGGTATCAGAAAGGTGAACCGAAACATTGGAGTATTTATTGACATTGAATTTATTGCTAGGTTGGGGTTCTGGTGATTCCTGAGGTTGATGGGCTTTGTGGTGAATCTGGGCTGTTATTTTGACTGTACGTTTTGGAGGGCTGGTGGAAGTGAGTTTCCTTCCGGTGGGATAGGGATGGGGGAGACGGGGAGATCCTGTGTGGGGGTTTCTGGATTGTCTTTATTAGGCAGTTTTCCCCAGGTGACTCTTCGAGGTTTGGGTGGAGTGGGGGTGGCAGATGTATGTCGGTCTTGGCCTGTAGCTGTGTTGTTTCTTTATGGAGGAAGGTTTTGTCAAAGTTGTGGGGGGTCTGATGGGTCCTGTGCGTATGAGGTTGGTCTGGGTGGAGGAAGTGGATGTTTGGGGTGTGGGCTGTGGTGGAGATGAAGTCGTCTGTGGCTTGGCCGGATCCTGTTTAGGCGTGGGTCCTTTTTCTACTGTCTGTTGTTGGCGGTGAGTGGAAGGAGCATGTAGTTTTATTTCTTCTGTAATGGAGGTCCGTTTACCGAGGTATAGATGTAATTTGTGGGGAGCGGAGGCACGGGGCAGAGGGGGGTAGGTGTCTTCTGGTTCTTCCGTTATTGTGGGTAGTTTGCTCCTGGTTGTGTAGGTGTCCTGGGTGGGTTCCGGGTTGGTTGTGGTTGAGGTTGCCGGTGGTTGGAGTATTTCTATTGCTGTGGAGATGGTGTGTTCCGTGAGCCGGTGCCCGTAGCGCTTCTTGGCCCAGCCGATGGCTATCTGTAAAGCTGTTGGGTTATGGTGGTGTGTGTCTGTACTGGCTATTGTAGTGATGTAGTGTTGTTGCAGAATGGTGAGGGTATTGTGCATCCATTGTGTTGTGTTGTTATGTATCCGGGTGCGTGTTTCTGTTGTGGGTGTGGATGGTTTGATGAAATCTGTTAAGCGGGTAACCTGTCGTAGCATCCCTGGTGGAAATATGCCTGTAGTGAGTGCTGTGTCCATAATCTGTTTGTGGTGAATGGCCTGTAGTAGTTTAAAGTACTGTTTGCTGGTGTGTCTAGTTTCTGAGTCTGGGATAATGTTTGGTGCAGGATGAATTATGTGTTGAGTTTGAATGGACATGAGAGGTACTGGTGCTGTCTGTCTGAGTGTGGTCTGTGTGTGAGAGGATGTGTGTGTGGGTGTATGTGTATGTGAGGAGCCATTTTGAGCTCCGCTCCTATGTGTAGACTGAACTTTAAAATATTTGAACATGGGGTGGAAGGCTCTTACCTGTGTTAGCTGATGTAGGCGGTAGCTGGGTTGTCTCTGGAGACTCCGTCCGTGGTGGGAAGCGAACCAAGAGTCCCAGGTGGCTGGTCCGGTGATGGTAAGTGTTTGCCAGCAGGCTTGTGAGGTTTAGTGTGGAAAGTCTGCTTAGAGTTTCAATAAAATCCAAGACAAGGTTAAGCAGCAGTGTTCCAGTAGTGTACATCAACAGGTTGAACACTGGAAGAGCCTACCACCAAAGGTTTGTAGCAATATCCATGTTGTTTCGTGAGAGCCAATCCAGTTAAAAACAATTAAATTTATTCAAGGTCAATTAAAATACTCTGAAGTCGAGTAGTGGTGAATAAAACAAGTAAAATCTTACAAAGAGGAGCGGGGTCCCGACGTTTCGCAACTAAGTTGCTTCTTCAGGGGATGTGACTGTGTGGCTCCAAATGTGTTAAAATACTGTTGAGGGAAGGAGAAAATCCCTCCCTCAAGAGTGTATGTGGTGTTGTGTCATGTTGTGAGTGGAGGAAATGGGTCATGTGGTGAAAAAATGGCGGGGAGGCTATGTGTGGGATGCTGATTGGTAGATGAGGGGGGAGGTGGCTGGGTTGTGTATGGCAAGTGGTTGTAACAGGTTATGTTTGGTATGGGATGATGTGGTCGAGTGGATCCGTACGAGGGCTCCCGTCCGGCGGTCGCCGGTTCCAGTCCCGCCCCTGGCGGCAAGAAGCATGAGCACCGGCACACAAACGTCTGGACGAAGGCTGTGAAGCAACTGTCTTTTGTGGAAGAAGGATACATGCAGATCAGTGGCACAGGCTTGGTTAGGGTTGGGGTGAGGGTTGGGGTTATGGGTTTTGGGTTAAAATTCTGTGGCACGGGCCTACTGATCTGTCATGGAAACCTATTGGGTAGTAATGAGAACATTGAATAAAACAATACCAACAAGTCCAAGGAAACAAAACCAAAAAAAACAAAACAAGCAAAAGTGTCGGTATTTGAACCTGAAGGGTCTGTATGTGAACCCTGTAATTAGAGCACTAGCCTATAGTGGCTTCAGAAGCACAGGAGGGGCGAAATGAGAGTGGACAGTGTTTTTAGAGGAATCTGGGGGGGGAGGGGAAACTAAGGTGCCTCTATAGTAAAAGAAAGAATAATAAAAGCATGCCTATGTACAATAAAGTGCATAATAAAGTGCTGGTGTGCCAAAATTTAAAAGCGTAGAGTAGAAAAAACAATCGAAATAAAAAAATACATAAGAATCATGCAATATAGAATAAGGGATATATAAAAGAAATATAAGAAAATCAATATGAACACACACGTACATGCAGTAAATTCTAAAAAGAGGCAGCCTAGTTTAAGGTGTTTCTCTGATAACATAAGGTGAATTACTTTAAATGACCATCTTGTTCTGGAGGGGGTATTGAACCCGGGTCTCCTGTGTTCAAGGCACTCCATTTTGCCCCTGTGCTATAGGTTCATGCCTAGTGGTAATGGGGATGTGGTATATGAAGTTGAAAAAAAAAAAAAAAAAAAAAAAAAAAAAAAAAAGGGGGGGAGAAGTGGGAATTGAACCGGGAGTTTTCCGTTTACCAGTCCTAGAATTGAGCCATTGGGCTATGGTAGCTGGAGTGGGGACAAGAAAAAAGGTGTATGGGGAGGGGGTTAAAACCGAGACCTAGAAGGGTACCTCCAAACCACAAAGTAATATAAAAACATGCCTATGTACAAGAAATGTAAAACTAGACAGTGCAATAGTGCAAGGCATTGTTATGTAAAAAATCAGAGAAGGGAAATAAAAAGCATGCATGTTGAAATACAATAAAGTGCAAAAATCTAAAGTGCAAGAAGAATAAAAAGATAAAAGTACTAAAACACTCCATGCGTGAAATTACACAATAATAAAACCATGGTGGTGGAGGCGTCTTCAGGGTATTAAAAGGAGGGGGTAATCTAAAGAGAACTGTGTCTCAGCCGGGTCTTGAACCCGGGCTTCCTGTCCCCAGGCTAAGGTTTTGCCCCTGTGCTATGGGGTCGTGGTGGTTGAATGTGTGTGGGGGAATGAGGGGAATAAAATAAAATAAGAAAATAAAAAAATAAATTATAGAAGATAAAAATTAAGTATGAAAGGGGGGTAAGATAAGAAAGTAAGGGTGAAAGATAAAGCAAAATTGATAGTGAGGAGATAACTTGCTAAGTGTGTCAGACGTCATTGAGGCCGGTTGGTGTAATGGTGCCCAGTCTCTGGATCCAGAGGCGTTCAGCCCTCTGCCTTTGGGCCCTGCTCCAGCGGTCATTACTCTCCAAGCCAGATATTGTAAGGTGTGTGGATGAATGTAATTGGAAGTGTTGCACTAATGGGGTGGTAAGTCGACCTTTCCCAATGTTATATAGGTGCTGTGTGAGACGGGTGTGAATGGAATGTTGTGTTTCTCCAATGTAGTGTTTATTGCATAGTGTGCAGGTGATGATATAGATAGCGTTGGCAGTAGTGAGTGAAAGTGTACTATGGATGGGTGCTGTTTTGTTATTGTAAGGGTTGTGAATGAATTTGTGAGTTCTGTAATGGAGGTTATATTGGAGTGTGGGTGCCGGCCTGTGATCAGAGTACTGTGATTTTGTTAGGATGGATTGTAAGTTCCTGTGTTTCCTGAAAGCTGACAGGATGCGGTGTTGGTGAAAGACTGGGTGTTGAGTTTGAAATTGGTGGAAGTTGTGTTTGAGAATGCGATGGAAGTTGGTCACTTGGTGTGAAAAGGAAGTGATTATAGGTATTAGGGGTGGTGATGTAGTGGGTGGGATATGTGGTGTGTGTGTGTGTGTTGGTGGTGGGTTAAGATTCGCCCCGTCCTGAGGAGAAAGCAGAGGGGGTGAATTGGGGTAAGGAGAGGGGGAAAGGGATGGGTAAGGGTGGAGGTTGGGATGGGGGTTAGGAGCAGAGGTGGGGGGTGGATTGGAGTCCGGGGTGACGGGAAGGTTGGGGTTAAGGTCAAGGATGGGGGGTAGGTTGGGGTTAGGTTTAGGCATACAGGGTGGGGGGTGGTTGAGGTTAGGGTCAGGGGAAGGGGGAGGGTTAAGGTTAGGGTCAGGGGAGGGGGGTGGGTTAAGGTTAGGGTCAGGGGAGGGGGGTGGGTTGAGGTTAGGAATACGGGGTGGGTGATGGTTGGGGTTAGGATCAGGGGTGGGGGGTGGGTAAGGTTTGAGGTTAGGTTCAGGAAGAGGGTGAGAGGGTTGGGGATGAGGATGAGGATGAAAGTTGGGATCAGAGGTTAAAAGAGAAGCTGTGGGGATTGGAATCAGATTGTGAGATGCAGGAAGAGGGAGAGGTAAAGGAAGGAGGATCAACGAGGGGGGAAGGATACAGACCCTGGTTCGGGTAGGGGGAGGAAGTGGTGGTTAATCCAGGTCCTAGGAAGCTGCAAGGAAGAAGGGGAGGTTAGTGGGAGAGCGAGTGGGAGCGAGAAGCGCCAGCGTTTGGGTTTTGAGGTGACGGAGGAGGCGTTTGGAGTAGCCTCTGCGTCTGAGGGTGTGAAAGAGTGTGTGGGTGGCCTCATGAAAATCCTGGATGTCTGAACAGATGCGGTAGAAGCGGATGAGTTGGGATTTGATGATGCCTTTGAAAGTATGCTTAGGGTGATAACTGGATTTGTGTAGTAGTGCATGTGTGTCCGTAGGTTTGAAAAATACTTTGGTATGTAATGTTTTATGTGTATGATTGGTGGGTTTGAAAAAAACTGTGGTGTCCAGAAAATTAATTTGTGTATTGCTAATTTCATGTTTGACTGTGATGGATGGGTGGTGGTTATTTAAGATTTCAATGAATTTTGTGAAGGTGGATGAGTCATGAGGCCAAATACCGAAAATGTCATCTAGGTATCTGAGGTAAAGTAGGGGTTTGAGGGGGGCATTTCTCCAGGGCCTCTCGCTCCCACTCGCTCATGTAGAGGTTGGCGTAGGACGGGGCGAATCTTTGACCCATGGCTGTCCCACTGATCTGTAAGTAGAATTGGTTATTGAAAAAGAAATCATTATTGGTGAGGCAGAGTTCAATGAGTTTGAGAAGTTCAGATCCGGTCTTTTTGGGTCAGGGTGTTTCTGGAAGATGTTGGTGAGGGTGCGGAGTCCTAGTGAAGTGTTGATGTTGGTGTAGAGGCTGTCGATGTCTATTGTGAAGAGGTATGCTGAAGGTGGGACAGCCATGGTCCGGATCTTCTGCAGAAAATGGTAGGTGTCTTGGATGTAGCTGTCATGTAGGGTGGAGAGGGGCCCTAAAAAGTGATCAATATATTGGGAGATGTGATAGGTGGAGCTGTTACAATCGGAGACTATGGGTCGACCAGGAGGAACTTCAAAGGGAATAGTCCAGGTTGTGGTTTTTTATGTATTTTAGGTAGTAAGTAAAAGTAGCGTGGGCGTGGGTGGTCCGGTCCGAAAAGGAAGTCTCTTTGTTTGGCTGTGATGTAATGTTTCTGGTATAGAGTTTGTATGATGGTACGTAGTTTGATCTGGGTGTGGTGTTGGATGGAGTCCTGTAGTTTTTTGTAATGTGTGGGATTTTCCAGTTGTCTGTTGGCTTCGATGAGGTATTGTTGACGGTCCATGATAACTATTTTGCCGCCTTTGTCTGCCGGTTTGATGATTATATTGGGGTTTTGCTGTAGGTGTTTGAGGGCCTCGCGTTCTACTCCCGTCAGGTTGTCTCTGATGTCCGCCGGCGGTCGGTAGCGCTGCAAGGCCCGTGTGTTGGTGATAATGAGTTTCCGTAAGTGTGGGTGGATCTGATTAGACGGTGGTTCCCAGTGTGAGGGGAAGGTGAAGAATGTATGTGTGCGTGTGCTATTGTTGTTGGGGTGGAAATGGTCTGTGAGTTTAAGTCTTCTATGGAAGTTGTGAAGGTCCCTTTGAAGTTCCTCCCGGTCCAATTTTGTGGGGCGTGGGATGAAGGAAAGGCCCCTCTCCAATAAAGACAGCTGTTCCGGTGATGGAGTGAAGAGAGTAGCCAGGTTGAGGATGTTGGAGAGGGAGTTTGGATTGCGGTTCTGTGAAGTGATGGAGTGTGAGTCTGGGTTGACTTGCAGGTTTATGGTAAATTTAGAAACCGGCACCAGTTGTGAAAGATGGCTTTGGCAGTGGTGGGAGTCCAATGAATATTGTCTTTTTCTGTGTGAAATGTGTCATGTGGGATTTCCGTCAGAATTGGAAAATGCGTTGCCATAGTGTTGTTGATGAGGGTGAGGTTATTGCGTTGAGTGGTTGTGAGATTGGGAGAGAAGTTCATGATTGGAAAATAAATGTCAGCATTGGGAAAGGTCGACTTACCTATCCGGAAAGAGAGCTTTGAGCTGTTTGATGGTTGTCTGTCTGGGGTCTTGGTCCTTGTTGTTGATACCGATTGAGAAAATCACAACTTTGGCCTGTGGTTGTGGGAGGGTCTTTTCACAGATTTTTAGAAAATGGTAAGCGTTTGCACCGGGGTAACTGTCAAGTTGTATCTGTGGGTAGTGATGGGCTGGGATCCGGTTTATGTTAGAGTCTCCGAGGATGATGATGGGCTTGCGGCTTTTGAAGAACCAATCCTGGATTTTCCGGTTTGGTCTGGCCAGATGGTAGGTGGGACGGTATACTGTGGTAGTCTTGTTCTGGGTGGAGATGAGAGGAATGGTTGGAGAGGTGGCAGTGGATGTATTCTGCTGTCCTACAGTGGGTGGGGAGTGGTGACCGGGCTGCAGGGAGGTGGGGGTGGTAGAGAGATCCTGGTTGAGGGGGGTGAGTCCTGTGGTGCAGGAGAGGTGGCTGGTGGAGTGTCGCTGTGGGGTTTGGGAAGGGGGGACATGGGGGGCGACGAAGCCAGGACTTCCTCCTGTGTAGGAGAAAGGGGAAGAGAGGGAGGGGCAGCGGCAGTGGGAGGAAAAAATTGATCAGGGGTTATGGGTGAACTGGTGCTGAGGGGGCAGAGGTCCAGCAGCGTGTGCTCCGTAGGCGGTAGCCTGGTGTTATTAAAAGGCTCAGAGTGGGTTCTGTTCTGGTCTATGTGGACCTTTCTGGAACCTGTCATCATAGATATTGCCTGGTTGGTGGGAGTTAGCTGCTCGACCCTGTCGTCCCCCTCAGCACCTGTATCTATAGTGGGAGAAAGAGAAAAAATGGTATCAGAAAGGTGAACCGAAACATTGGAGTATTTATTGACATTGAATTTATTGCTAGGTTGGGGTTCTGGTGATTCCTGAGGTTGATGGGCTTTGTGGTGAATCTGGGCTGTTATTTTGACTGTACGTTTTGGAGGGCTGGTGGAAGTGAGTTTCCTTCCGGTGGGATAAGGGATGGGGGAGACGGGGAGATCCTGTGTGGGGGTTTCTGGATTGTCTTTATTAGGCAGTTTTCCCCAGGTGACTCTTCGAGGTTTGGGTGGAGTGGGGGTGGCAGATGTATGTCGGTCTTGGCCTGTAGCTGTGTTGTTTCTTTATGGAGGAAGGTTTTGTCAAAGTTGTGGGGGGTCTGATGGGTCCTGTGCGTATGAGGTTGGTCTGGGTGGAGGAAGTGGATGTTTGGGGTGTGGGCTGTGGTGGAGATGAAGTCGTCTGTGGCTTGGCCGGATCCTGTTTAGGCGTGGGTCCTTTTTCTACTGTCTGTTGTTGGCGGTGAGTGGAAGGAGCATGTAGTTTTATTTCTTCTGTAATGGAGGTCCGTTTACCGAGGTATAGATGTAATTTGTGGGGAGCGGAGGCACGGGGCAGAGGGGGGTAGGTGTCTTCTGGTTCTTCCGTTATTGTGGGTAGTTTGCTCCTGGTTGTGTAGGTGTCCTGGGTGGGTTCCGGGTTGGTTGTGGTTGAGGTTGCCGGTGGTTGGAGTATTTCTATTGCTGTGGAGATGGTGTGTTCCGTGAGCCGGTGCCCGTAGCGCTTCTTGGCCCAGCCGATGGCTATCTGTAAAGCTGTTGGGTTATGGTGGGTGTGTGTCTGTACTGGCTATTGTAGTGATGTAGTGTTGTTGCAGAATGGTGAGGGTATTGTGCATCCATTGTGTTGTGTTGTTATGTATCCGGGTGCGTGTTTCTGTTGTGGGTGTGGATGGTTTGATGAAATCTGTTAAGCGGGTAACCTGTCGTAGCATCCCTGGTGGAAATATGCCTGTAGTGAGTGCTGTGTCCATAATCTGTTTGTGGTGAATGGCCTGTAGTAGTTTAAAGTACTGTTTGCTGGTGTGTCTAGTTTCTGAGTCTGGGATAATGTTTGGTGCAGGATGAATTATGTGTTGAGTTTGAATGGACATGAGAGGTACTGGTGCTGTCTGTCTGAGTGTGGTCTGTGTGTGAGAGGATGTGTGTGTGGGTGTATGTGTATGTGAGGAGCCATTTTGAGCTCCGCTCCTATGTGTAGACTGAACTTTAAAATATTTGAACATGGGGTGGAAGGCTCTTACCTGTGTTAGCTGATGTAGGCGGTAGCTGGGTTGTCTCTGGAGACTCCGTCCGTGGTGGGAAGCGAACCAAGAGTCCCAGGTGGCTGGTCCGGTGATGGTAAGTGTTTGCCAGCAGGCTTGTGAGGTTTAGTGTGGAAAGTCTGCTTAGAGTTTCAATAAAATCCAAGACAAGGTTAAGCAGCAGTGTTCCAGTAGTGTACATCAACAGGTTGAACACTGGAAGAGCCTACCACCAAAGGTTTGTAGCAATATCCATGTTGTTTCGTGAGAGCCAATCCAGTTTAAAAACAATTAAATTTATTCAAGGTCAATTAAAATACTCTGAAGTCGAGTAGTGGTGAATAAAACAAGTAAAATCTTACAAAGAGGAGCGGGGGTCCCGACGTTTCGCAACTAAGTTGCTTCTTCAGGGGATTGTGACTGTGTGGCTCCAAATGTGTTAAAATACTGTTGAGGGAAGGAGAAAATCCCTCCCTCAAGAGTGTATGTGGTGTTGTGTCATGTTGTGAGTGGAGGAAATGGGTCATGTGGTGAAAAAATGGCGGGGAGGCTATGTGTGGGATGCTGATTGGTAGATGAGGGGGGAGGTGGCTGGGTTGTGTATGGCAAGTGGTTGTAACAGGTTATGTTTGGTATGGGATGATGTGGTCGAGTGGATCCGTACGAGGGCTCCCGTCCGGCGGTCGCCGGTTCCAGTCCCGCCCCGGCGGCAAGAAGCATGAGCACCGGCACACAAACGTCTGGACGAAGGCTGTGAAGCAACTGTCTTTTGTGGAAGAAGGATACATGCAGATCAGTGGCACAGGCTTGGTTAGGGTTGGGGTGAGGGTTGGGGTTATGGGTTTTGGGTTAAAATTCTGTGGCACGGGCCTACTGATCTGTCATGGAAACCTATTGGGTAGTAATGAGAACATTGAATAAACAATACCAACAAGTCCAAGGAAACAAAACCAAAAAAAACAAAACAAGCAAAAGTGTCGGTATTTGAACCTAAGGGTCTGTATGTGAAACCCTGTAATTAGAGCACTAGCCTATAGTGGCTTCAGAAGCACAGGAGGGGGCGAAATGAGAGTGGACAGTGTTTTTAGAGGAATCTGGGGGGGAGGGGAAACTAAGGTGCCTCTATAGTAAAAGAAAGAATAATAAAAGCATGCCTATGTACGATAAAGTGCATAATAAAGTGCTGGTGCTGCCAAAATTTAAAAGCGTAGAGTAGAAAAAAAACAATTGAAATAAAAAATACATAAGAAGCATGCAATATAGAATAAGGGATATATAAAAGAAATATAAGAAAATCAATATGAACACACCACGTACATGCAGTAAAGTCTAAAAGAAGGCAGCCTTTAAGTTAAAGGGTGTTTCTCTGATAACATAGGTGAATTACTTTAAATGACCGTCTTGTTCTGGAGGGGGTATTGAACCCAGGGTCTCCTGTGTTCAAGGCACTCCATTTTGCCCCTGTGCTATAGGTTCATGCCTAGTGGTAATGGGGATGTGGTATATGTAGTTGAGAAAAAAAAAAAAAAAAAAAAAAAAAAAAAAAAGGGGGGGAGAAGTGGGAATTGAACCGGGAGTTTTCCGTTTACCAGTCCTGGAATTGAGCCATTGGGCTATGGTAGCTGGAGTGGGGACAAGAAAAAAGGTGTATGGGGAGGGGGTTAAAACCGAGACCTAGAAGGGTACCTCCAAACCACAAAGTAAAATAGAAACATGCCTATGTACAAGAAATGTAAACTAGACAGTGCAATAGTGCAAGGCATTGTTATGTAAAAAATCAGAGAAGGGAAATAAAAAGCATGCATGTTGAAATACAATAAAGTGCAAAAATCTAAAGTGCAAGAAGAATAAAAAGATAAAAGTACTAAAACACTCCATGCGTGAAATTACACAATAATAAAACCAGGTGGTGGAGGCGTCTTCAGGGTATTAAAAGGAGGGGGTAATCTAAAGAGAACTGTGTCTCAGCCGGGTCTTGAACCCGGGCTTCCTGTCCCCAGGCTAAGGTTTTGCCCCTGTGCTATGGGGTCGTGGTGGTTGAATGTGTGTGGGGGAATGAGGGGAATAAAATAAAATAAGAAAATAAAAAAATAAATTATAGAAGATAAAAAATAAGTATGAAAGGGGGGTAAGATAAGAAAATAAGGGTGAAAGATAAAGCAAAATTGATAGTGAGGAGGATAACTTGCTAAGTGTGTCAGACGTCATTGAGGCCGGTTGGTGTAATGGTGCCCAGTCTCTGGATCCAGAGGCGTTCAGCCCTCTGCCTTTGGGCCCTGCTCCAGCGGTCATTACTCTCCAAGCCAGATATTGTAAGGTGTGTGGATGAATGTAATTGGAAGTGTTGCACTAATGGGGTGGTAAGTCGACCTTTCCCAATGTTATATAGGTGCTGTGTGAGACGGGTGTGAATGGAATGTTGTGTTTCTCCAATGTAGTGTTTATTGCATAGTGTGCAGGTGATGATATAGATAGCGTTGGCAGTAGTGAGTGAAAGTGTACTATGGATGGGTGCTGTTTTGTTATTGTAAGGGTTGTGAATGAATTTGTGAGTTCTGTAATGGAGGTTATATTGGAGTGTGGGTGCCGGCCTGTGATCAGAGTACTGTGATTTTGTTAGGATGGATTGTAAGTTCCTGTGTTTCCTGAAAGCTGACAGGATGCGGTGTTGGTGAAAGACTGGGTGTTGAGTTTGAAATTGGTGGAAGTTGTGTTTGAGAATGCGATGGAAGTTGGTCACTTGGTGTGAAAAGGAAGTGATTATAGGTATTAGGGGTGGTGATGTAGTGGGTGGGATATGTGGTGTGTGTGTGTGTGTTGGTGGTGGGTTAAGATTCGCCCCGTCCTGAGGAGAAAGCAGAGGGGGTGAATTGGGGGTAAGGAGAGGGGGAAAGGGATGGGTAAGGGTGGAGGTTGGGATGGGGGTTAGGAGCAGAGGTGGGGGGTTGGATTGGAGTCCGGGGTGACGGGAAGGTTGGGGTTAAGGTCAAGGATGGGGGGTAGGTTGGGGTTAGGTTTAGGCATACAGGGTGGGGGGTGGTTGAGGTTAGGGTCAGGGGAAGGGGGAGGGTTAATGTTAGGGTCAGGGGAGGGGGGTGGTTAATGTTAGGGTCAGGGGAGGGGGGTGGGTTGAGGTTAGGAATACGGGGTGGGTGATGGGTTGGGGTTAGGATCAGGGGTGGGGGGTGGGTAAGGTTTGAGGTTAGGTCAGGAAGAGGGTGAGAGGGTTGGGATGAGGGTGAGGATGAAGTTGGGATCAGGGTTAAAAGAGAAGCTGTGGGGATTGGAATCAGATTGTGAAGATGCAGGAAGAGGGAGAGGTAAAGAAGGAGGATCAAAGAGGGGGGAAGGATACAGACCCTGGTTCGGGTAGGGGGAGGAAGTGGTGGTTAATCCAGGTCCTGGAAGCTGCAAGGAAGAAGGGAGGTTAGTGGGAGAGCGAGTGGGAGCGAGAAGCGCCAGCGTTTGGGTTTTGATGTGACGGAGGAGGCGTTTGGAGTAGCCTCTGCGTCTGAGGGTGTGAAAGAGT
>CM024806.1:21036330-21058830 GCA_014281875.1 Nibea albiflora
AAGGTTCGTTTTTAGGTTTGAGACAGAATGAACCTTTAAGGACTCACACAAGGTCACACACACACAGGAGGCTGGAGATAACACAGACATCTGGAGAGCTAACACGTTAACATGCTCACACACTCTTATAACTGCTGCTTGTTTGTTACGCCCTGTGAGCCTTCAAGGACTGAACACACCACACACCACACACACACTGTTTGTGATGTATAGGAGTGTCGGTGTAAAGCCTGTTAAATGCAGCTGAACCACGACGGATTATGATTCACACACACACACACACACACACACTCTCTGCTGCATTCACTGATGCTCTGATTTATCACCATCCGACCACATTAAAGTCTCAATCAAACAGGAAGTAGAGTATATGAAACAGGAAGTAAAGTTCCTGCAAGTAGAGTTGCAGTTTCCAGTGAATACGGCGGACCAAACACAACTCCGGACCAGTAGTGAGCAGCTAATCTTGCTGGGTTTGTCTCCTGACATCTTGGGCTGAGTCGGTTCAGTTAGCTACAGAAGTAGAAACTCAGTATTTGAGTAAAAGTACTCAAATTAAAAAAAATACTTTCCATCTGGATTCAGCATGTTTTTTGACTTTTTTTGTCGTCTGCAGCATTGAACGAACCGACCATCGACTACGGCTTCCAGAGGTTACAGAAGGTCATTCCCCGTCACCCTGGAGACCCCGAGAGACTGCCCAAGGTGCACACACACACACACACACACACACACACACACACACACAACAATTGTTTTATACAAACAGACAGACTCTCTGATTGTTGTTAGTGTCTTTTCCATCAGTCCTGGTTCTGGTCTGCTGCTCAGAGTTCTGATAATCATCAGCTGCTGAATCTACTGATTCTACTCTGTGTGTGTGTGTGTGTGTGTGTGTGTGTGTGTGTGTGTGTGTGTGTGTGTGTGTGTGTGAGATGGCCTTTAACACACATAGAGTCTTCGTTGAATAATTTGCAGTTTTACACTGAAACATATTTTCATTTTTCTTCCTCTGGGTCCAATTCAGTTCTTCCAGTTTTTCTGACACACCATCATATTTCAGAGCTTTGGTTCTGATACTGAGGTCTGGACCGAAACATGAAACACTGAAATCAGATTCATGTAATGTGGACGAGGTGTTGTTTAGTTAGTTTAGTTAGTTTTAGTTGAGAAGATCTGGACTAAATTAGCAGAACAAGTCAATCTTCATTAAAGATGTCATTTTCTGTCATGCATCAACGATGATCATCGATCGAAAGCGTCGACTGAAACTAAAGAAAAGGTCTGTACTCGGAAACTCGATGATTTGATCAGTTAAAGACCCAAGTCGACCTCTGGACATGGACCTCTGGAGGTGGACCTCTGAACAGGGAGCTCTGCAGTGCCTCCTCTGTGATGTGAACTGACATGCTGTTAGCTCCATAATGAAAAGCCCATCCCAGCACGTCTTTAATAATTCATCTGTAATGGTTTTATTCAATTACCCACGCTGCCTTGTGCTCGGCCTGCAGCAGAGCGACCGTCGAGCACAGAGTCTAATGACTGGAGGAGATCCTGAAGTCAGACTCCAACAGACCAGATCTGAAGCAGGTTTATTGATCCAAAATCACACTCTGGTTTCAGAGACCTGCTTCACTTTCAGTTGCTTCAGTGTTCAGTTGTTTGTTCTATCACTGTTCAGTATGAACGTCTTCTTTCTGCTGCTGATGAAGACCATGTTGTGGTCAAAAGCAACGTTACAACAGGCCAATCAGAGCGCTGTGCTGTGACATCACGACTCTGTGTTAAAGTCGTTTCTATGTAAATTAACTGACACAACAGGAAAGAGCTTTAAAGTCAACACACACTCACACACACCTTTTATTCAATCATCTTGTGTCATTGTGTGTGTATGTGTGTGTGTGTCAATCTCCTTCCTTGCCACATGGCTGCACTCACTGATTACCTGATTTGACTGTTTCAACTTTCCTGTTTGCGGATGGGCTTTACACACACACACACACACACACACACGATTACCAGTCTTATCAGATTGATAAAAAATCACTTCTGGTTTTTGTTGTTTGGTGTGACATTGTGTGTTTCCACATTCGTCAATAGAACATAGTTTGTGAAGCATTCGAGTACCCTGGGAAGTTTGAGTTCCTGTCAGAAATGTGTGTGTGTGTGTTTTCTTGGTGAGAGGTGTCCCACCCTGTAGTGAGGATGGTCAGGCCTTAATACAGCATACAGAGACGTGTTGTGTGTTAGTGTACAGACAGTCGACTCGGGCAGCTAGAGAGAGAAGAGTCCAGCCCAGCAGCAGACAGCAGGGTGTGTGCTGCAGGTGATTTCTGGAATGAGTTGATTCATCATCAGTTTTACTGCTTTACTTTAAATCAGTGTCCAACCAGGAGAGCAGCAACATCTCGTCAGACAGACAGAGACACAGCTGTATGGACAGAGAGACAGACATGGACAGAGAGACAGACACAGTATGGACAGAGAGACAGACACAGCTGTATGGACAGAGAGACAGACACAGCTGTATGGACAGAGAGACAGCTGTATGGACAGAGAACAGCTGTATGGACAGAGAGACAGACACAGCTGTATGGACAGATATGTCAGAGTTTATTCAGAGAATATTGTTAATCTTTGTTTGTCGTTTATTAAGGTTAATTTCCTTTATTTAATTTAAGTGTGTGTGTGCATGTGTGTGTGGTGTGTAATAATTGGTTTCCTCCTCAGCGATGACATCCCAACCTCCAGCTCCATTGCCGTGGTAACCTTGTTAATGTGTGTGTGTGTGAGAGCCACTTGTCATCTCACCGCGTAACGACGAAACACGTGTAATAATAAGATGTGTGTGTGTGTGTGTGTGTGACACACTTGAACACCGTTCTGCATAAACGAGCAGATTAAAGAGAGCGATAAAGAGGATCGGAGGCTGAACGCTACTCCAAAAATTACTTCCTGTCAGCGCGTGTGTTGTGTGTGTAGTTATACAGTGACACACACACATGCTGAGTGTGGTCGGTGTGTTAAAGAGTAAAATCAATGTTACAGAGATAAAACAGGAAAGAACAAAGGACAGAAGAAACATCATCCCATGGACAGATGGACAGTGACTGATGGACAGAGGACAGATGACTGAGGGGGCGGGGTTAAGTGAAATGGTTTGTAATGGAAAGCTGCAGATTAACGAGTTTAATTAAGATAAGAGCCCCCACCCGCCCACACACACACACACCAGTGTGCAGTCATGTGACGTAGTATGAAGAGCTACGTAAAGAGGAACTTGAGCAGGCGGACTCTGAAGCTAAACTACAGACAGGAAACAAAGACAGGAAGTCACAGACCAGGGGAATTACAAAATAAAAACTGGAACCACTAAACCAGGACAGTCGTGTTGTGTCTTCTTCTTTTGTGATATCTACCAGCTGTTTATCTACATCAACAACAAACATTCTGATGTTTTATTTTGAGGTTCTTCCTGTCTCTGAACTTCCTGTGTGTGTGTTTCAGGCAGGTGTTGTGTGAAGCGGGCAGCTGACTGGGTGGAGGCGCTCTACGGGATGCCTCACAACAACCAGGTAAACTTCACACCTGTCTGTGGATTGATTGGGGTCAAAGTTCATGTCTGACTTTAAGATGGTCGAGTTCGGTGGTCGATAACATTTATTTTCCTGTAAAGACATTTTCCCATGATGCTCAGGCAAACAGGACATCCCTCCTCCTCCTCCTGCTTGTCCCTCCTCCTCCTCCCTCCCAGGTTTATGAGTCAGAACCCTCCTGAAACACAGAAACACTTCTTCACTTTTATATTTACTCCATCCTCCCGACACGCTGCTCAACCACGACTTGATCACCACAAACACACACACACACACACACACACACATGAATGAGTAACCTTGAACAGAGAACAGAGGCTGTCAACGAATGTAAATCCAACTGTAGTAATAACATCACGTGTGTGTGTGTGTGTGTGTGTTGATGGTCACATGTCGTCCTCATTTGTGTCAAACATGAAGCTTCTTGTTTGAAGAGACTTCAGGGCTCCTCCTGCAGGCAACGTCCAATAATCCAATTGATTACATCTTATTCAGTCAATAGCTGTTATAGTTAGCAAGGTCCCCTGGGTGACTGTCCAAAGGAGGCATAGCCCCAAACTGAAGCCCACGGTACACCACCAACCGCTCCACGTTTCAAAGAGATATTCCCCGCTCAGCAACGCACCCACTGAGAGGCCAACTCTGGTCATTGGCAGCTCCATTTTACCAATCAGAGGTCACTAAAATTAATCTTTAATCGGTGTGTGCATACACCAAAACGATGTCGGACTCCTTAATTTTTTCTCTGGACCCCTGCCCAATGTGACCAGTGATGACATGTACAGCCGCATGTCGTCATTCCACAGTTGGCTGTCGAGGTGGTGTCCAGCAAACGATGTGAAGTTCATCACAGTCAGGTCTGGGAGTTCTGCCCAGTAGCCAGCTCCCCTGCATGCCACCAATCAGAGCACAGTAGTTAACCGCAGCTGTGCCCCTTAACAAAAAGGCTTTCTGGTCAAACCAAACCAGGTTGTATCACCTCTTGTATCACTGAACAGCTTCACTGTGAGCATCCTGAGCTCTTCCCGAACATATAGATTTTATTGGGATGAAGTTAATGAATGTGACCATTAGGAGCGCTGGAAGAAACTGGTATCCTCTGCTTTCCTCTGGAAAATGTCCTCTGTCTTTTAACATGGCAGGCAGTGGGGCTGTCGGTGGATGACCCTGACGCATCAGTGCATTTGACGCCAAAACTATAAGTCTGACAGCTTCAGCAGGTTAAAGTCAATGAGTAGACTACTTTTCCTACAAACTTATGTTATATATAATTATATAATTATGTCTGTAGAGTGAAATTTGAGGTAACGACAGCAGTTTTCTTGCAACAATGTCACCCACTCTCGCCTCTCCATGAGGTAATGTGAAGATGTGAACATGAATATTAAACAGGAGGCGTTCATTTATTTGTCTCCTTTGCAGGAAATCATCCTGAAGCGAGCTGCCGACATTGCTGAAGCTCTCTACAGTGTTCCCAGGAACCACAACCAGATTCCCATCACTAGGCAACAGTGCCTCGCATGGCATGATGGGAGTTAACTCATTCAGTGGGCAGCTGGCCGTCAACGTCTCCGACACGACGCAAGGTAGTCCCAGTGCTGTCAGGAGTAATGGAGTACTGAGGAGTAATAGAATAGTGATGCAGTACCAGACCAGTGGGTCAGTTCCAGTCTGGACGAACACACAGTCCGCTCAGTGGACTCGTTTGGAGCTTTCATCTGTACCTCTTGGACTTCCAGTTTGCCACCTAATTTTGAACCATTTGGTCCCAAAATAAAATAGTTTGGAACCAAAACATGGCGGGTTGACATCCTTACAATGATCAACTCAAAATAAGGATCCAAGAACCTTAAACAGAACCACTTCAAGCTCATTTCATAGAACATGAACTTCTGGATTATTGAACCAACAACAGAGTTGTCATGAACTGATCAGTTTGATTTCCTTTGATAATAGTCTCCTGGTTCTGGCTCTGGCTCTGGCTCTGGCTCTGGTTCTGGCTTTGGTGGTCTTAAAGGTTAAACATAAAGTTAAACATTTCATGTTGTTCACAGACCTGTGATGTTGTCCTCTTCCAGTTGGTTACAGTCGTAACACCAGTAGTGTGTCACCGCGGGGATACGTACCAAGCTCCACCCCTCAACAGAATAACTACGGTAACACTGTCAGCAACAGCATGAATGGCTACGGCAACACCAGCATGCCAAACCTCGGAGTGGCAACATCTCCCGGCTTCCTCAACGGGTCGTCTGCCAACTCACCCTATGGCAGTAAGTATCAAGGTAAATACTACCCCAACCACTACTACTGCTACTTCTACTACTATCACTACTACTGCTACTTCTACTACTACCACTACTACTGCTACTTTTACTTCTATCACTGCTGCTGCTACTTCTACTACTACTACCACTACTACTGCTACTTCTACTACTACCACTACTACTGCTACTTTTACTTCTATCACTGCTGCTGCTACTTCTACTACTACTACCACTACTACTGCTACTTCTACTACTATCACTGCTGCTACACTGGGTAAACTCAACCAATCAGTAGAAAACCCCCAGCCAGTCAGTCCTGATGTTCTGAACTAGTTTGAACCGGTTTCTGTCTCTGTGTTCCAGTTGTTCCCTCCAGTCCGACCATGGCCGTCTCTAACTGTAACTCCTCTCATGGAGTTTTCTCGTTCTCGGCCGCTGTCAAACAGAAGAGCGCCTTCGCTCCTGTCGTCCGACCAACAGCTTCACCTCCTCCTCCACCAAACTGCTCCAATAACTCCAATGGGCTGCAAGGTGGCGCTACACCTCCAATACACCTCCACTAAAGCAGCCTACTGAAGTTTTTTCTTGCGAGTTTGGCTCCTGGCATCCCGGGCTGAGTCAGTTCAGTTAGTTGCTGCAGTATGATGAGACAAAAATTACAGACAAAAAAATCTGCAGATTAATCCAATGAATGAACACACATACACACACACAGTGGTAACCTGAGTACTGTTAGTATTGCATGCAGAGTGACAGGCCAATCCATGTTTTATTCACTACAACCCACAGATACATCCTCGAAACACACAAACACCCCTCCCCACACACACACACACTCTCTCTCTCTCAGTGTGTGTGATGTCAGTGTTTCTGACAGAGAGGTTTGTCGAGTGTTAAATATTCATGCTGCTCTCTGCCTTCGCCGAGGCAGAAAGGCCACAGAGAGTCTGAGTGTGTGTGTGTGTGTGTTGGTCCATTTGGGTCGGTCTCCATCAGTCTGAATGTTATTAATAGTTTTTCATGTTTGTTTTCCTTCATATCAGGATGAAAACCACAAAAATATCAACCAATAAAAACAAATTCATTTGACATGTTTGTTTTTAACATGTTTGAAGTTTAAATGGGTCCACATGAGACCAGGTCCAACCTCTAAAGGTTCTTCGAAGAACCATCGCAGTGTTCTGATTCTGGACAGTTTGTCAGACATGTGTTCAACATGTCATTTTTTTTACAGTTTTATCAAAATATTTCAGTGAGCAAGTTCAGTGAAGAAAAAAAACCTTTGAAGAACCCTTGAAGAACCTCTGAGTGTCCATCACACACCTCCATCCATCCTGTTGTTTTTATGTTGTCATGGCGACCTGTTGACCTCTGATCTTTGTCTCTACAGCGATGTCCGGCCTCGTCGTTCCTCCGATGTGAAGACTCCTCCTCCTCTTCCTTGTCTTGCCCCTCCCCCTCGGTCACGCGCACCAATCACCACAGAGGAGGCGGGGCCTCAGGCAGCAGCTGGAGATGTTGTCTCTGATTGGACGTTTTGTACAGTGGTCTGTGTGCGGGCTCTCTGTAATTATTCTGATGTGTTGTCTGTGTACAAACTGTGATATCACACCTGTTATGTGACATCACATTCTCTATGTAATGAAGAAACAGGAAGTGGATCCAGATCGAATCAGAACATTCAAAGACTGATGATGAGGACACAAGGAGACAAGGACACAAGGAGACTGAAAACAAACAGGAACTTTCCTCTTGTTTCCTCATTGGGTTTTCAAAGGAATCCCCCCCCCTCTCTCAACTCAGCTGTTTATGTCTGGACTACAGGTAGTGTTCATAGGAAGGAAGGAAGGAAGGAAGGAAGGAAGGGAGGGAGGGAGGAAGAGGATAGAGAGCAGGAAGGGAAGAGGCCTCCTAGTTAGGAAACATGTGTGAAGGAAGAATCTTGCTTTAAACTCTCAGCCAATCGGCCTTCAGTATTCTGATGACATCATCTTATTTTATCATTTAAATGATGACAAACGTTTCTGACCAATGAGAGATGAGAACAAAAAGAATAATGAATGAAAAGCTTTCTCAAGTTATTAGCCCCGCCCATGTGTGTATTAGCCCCGCCCCTTCCGGTGTGTGTTTATTTTGTTTCTATTTTTGACGCTGGCACTGTAAAAAAAACAAAAACAAAAAACAAATCCTGCATCCTGATAGGCTCCTGTGACTTCCTGTCTTCTTGTTCAGAGTTCGTTTTATTCTATCTCCTCCCACTCATCCACAAGCCCCGCCCCGTGCACTTAAACCCCACCCCTCGCCTAAACGCCCCGCCCCCGTGTTTTCTCTGTGGGTTTTGTGATTTTTTGAACTTGTAGCTGGCTCAATATTTAAACGTCACTGTGGTTGATCACGCCGCCCGCCCTGACCCCGTCCGCCGTCACGTGCTCACAAGGGAACTCTTTTGTACCATACAGATGATAAATACTGTATTTATATCTCAGAGTGTTTTTGTATCATGTCACGTTGTCTTTTGTGTGTGTGTGTGTGTGTGTGTGTGAGAGAGAGAGAGAGAGAAAACAACCATCGTTTTGTATCAATAAAAAAAAAAAAACTTAATGTCTTCCCACATTGTCAATCAAAGCTGGTCGTCCAATCAGCGCCACTCGTTCTGTTTGATTGTTTGAATGTAACTCTTGTTTGGCTGTATGGAACCAATAAAGTCAGCGGGTTGTCCTAAAGATTCGGCCCACTCCTTCATTCACTTGGTCACATGCTTCAACCATTAATCAACCTTTGATGAACTTTTAATTAACCTCATTCATTCTTTGGTTGTCTGCAGGCTGCGTTCATACCTTCAGTCAGAGACTGTGGTCACTGCAGGGTTTGAACCATCAACCTTCTGCACTGTACCAGTAAACCATCAGCTGACCGAGTCTGTTGTCGTCATCACACTAATGTGTGCCTCACATATAAACTAATAACTAAATGTTGTTGAATATGTAGATATGACAGCGAAGCGGTGATGGTGACGTAATGATGAGGTCAGGGGGTGCTTAGGCGTAGACGTCACGTGAGGAAGTACAAACATTTGTTTGAAGAGTTTATTTAATAAAATGCTGAAATTATAAAATGATGTCGTGACGCTACGGGTGATGCGCGTTGATTTACTGAACAGCTTTGCGCGTGCGTGAAGGACCGGAGCCGGTATCGTGTTGGATTGATGTGGACCGCTGCCAGAAGCTGATTTCACCCGAACCGTGAGTAAACAAACAAACAGCTGTTTCCTGAACGTGTTTCCGGTCAAAGGTGAAACTAAAGAATGCTGCGCACAGCTGATCAATGTCATCCCTGTCATCAGTACCTCAAATAACTTTGAAGTTTGACTAGCAGGTACACACACCTGGTAGAGTGTGCGCATGCGCAGCTTTACGGTGAGTGTCACGGCTCTTAACACGTGACTGATCTACGTCCTCTCCTCAGCTCGTGATAATAACCTTCATAAACTATAAGCAGCAGGTGTAATAGGTGTGAAGTCATCACCAACACTGGTGGAGTCAAGTTTGGAGAGTTGAGGTAGGTTTCCAGCAGTTCTGTGATGGTGGCTCTAAACAGGCAGATGAGTTATAAAGTCTGATTGCAGTTGGGAGGAACGATTTCCTGTATCGTTCCTTAGAGCAGCAGGTTGGATGAGTCTGTTGCTGAAGCTGCTCTTTAGCTTGTCCAGTGTTTTGTGGAGGTCTGAGAGGAATTGTCCGTGATTGCGAACAGTTTCCTGTCCTCCACCGCCTCCTCCAGGGTGACAAGCTTACAGCCAACAACAGGCTCTGCTTTCCTGATGAGTTTGTTCAGTCTGTTGGCATCCTTTGTCTTTATGCCGGCACCGCAGGACACTGCAGCAAAGAAGATCGTGCTGCCACAACAGACGGATAGAACATTTGCAGCATCTTGTTGCACACGTCAAAAGACCTGAGCCTCCTCAGGAAGTAAAGCCGGCTCAGGCCCTTCTTGTAGATGGCCTCTGTTGGTGGACCAGTCCAGTTTAACCTCCAGTGTGTACCTGTATGCTGGTACCGTCTCCACATCGGTCCTGCTGATGCAGACAGGAGAGGGCAGGGACTAGTTCCTCTTGAAGTCGACCACCATCTCCTTCATCTTCGCCATGTTCAGCAGCAGATGGTTTTCCCCACACCGCTTCACAAAGTGGTCGACCAGGTCCCTGTACTTACTACTACACTGGCCGTGTCATCAGAGAACATGAACATGAACAGTACATTCTGACTGCATCGTTCAAAGGTGAGCAGTGTTTTGGAATTTTTTATCCTTAGGTTACACAAGGTCAGGTGTGGGCCTTGAGGTCCTTGGCAGTATTAATTGTTTGCCTTTGACTGGGAACAGTAGGTGCCAGTCTATCTCAGTGCTGTGGTGGCCAGGGTTGAAGAACTCTGGTGCTGCATGCTTAGACATAATGGATAGCTGGCTGTTGACATTCCAATCTGTGTAAACCGTCATCTGTGTCTCCAGACTAAATATGCTGACAAAGACAGCGTCCTTGGTGTCTTTAACTAATTCTGGGCGTGTCGTGTTTGTGGTGTTTAAAGTCTGTCCACCAGCAGAATGTGAGACCGACTCAGACACTTCTGATGAACTTTGAGAGTCTCTGATTCTCCTTGGCCAAGTGTCAATAAATAACACAGCCTCAGACATCAGAGGCTCCTGAACACTTTCTTCCCTCCTGACCTCACTTTGACCTTTGACTTCAGCAATTTCTCCACAACAAGTAGGACAGGTCTGCATCTTTGTCTTGGTTTAATGCTGTTATATACCAAGTGTGTGTCATCTGTGTGTCTTCCTCACAGTGATAAGAAGATATGTCCTCTTCATAGGCTTTTTTAGTATGGTGACCACCAAACATATGGTCTGTTTCTATGATCACTTATTTTCTGTAGACGTAATCATTGAATTTCAACAATCCACTGCCAACAGTTGTTTTTGGTTTCAGTGAAGCGCAGGCTACAAGTCCATACTAAGAAGCAGCACAGTTATCATTTTAGACTGTAGAGCAGGATGTGTGCTTCTTTATGCTGCCGTTGATGCCAATGCTGTCCGTTCAGTGTCAGCTGACTGGAGTTTGGAATGAAGGTAAGGTAGTTAACTTTGCAAAGCTGGGACATCAACTGTTTGTTTTGGATGGGTCAGCTTTGAGGCCTTCACATAGCTGACCTGGTTCATTTGAGAGGATTTAGCCTCAGGTTGACCTCTCTGCCATGTTCTCTTCATCTACATTTCTACCTCTGGAACATCAGGATTGTCTTTAGACTCCCCCGGAACGAGGATCTGTACATCTTTGCTGGATTGAGAATGTAGCTTGAGTGCTGGCCGGTTTGGCAGAGTGTGCCAACGCGATGAAATGTTGTACTGTTGTTCAAAAATACGCCATTTTTTGCCAGTGTTACCGTCAAAGATGATTGGCACCTGCTCCGCCGAGCAACTAATAAAGTCCATAAAGAAAGACTGTATGGACAGTTTGGAGGACAGGAGCATCACAGGTCGAGTCCAGCACAGTCCAAAATATAAAGAGCTGACTGCCACAGACTTTTATCATTTCTGTTTCATATCTTCATTTTTCTTTCATTCCCTTTAAATTGTGTTTTTATTTCTGCAGAGAGGAAACGATTAACAAACGTTCATGAAACGCTCTCTCTCTCTCAGCGGACACAAAAGCACAAACAGGATTTGATTAAGATGAATCTGATAATTCAGACCTCATTATGACAGAAAAATTTATTTATGATTACTCTGAAGAACTCACAGATGTTTTTTTAATATTCAGTTTATTTCAAACTTCAGCAGCTTCACGTTCATTAAACAGGAAGTTTCAAACTAAAAACATATTTTATTCAGATAATTCATAAAAACTCGATCAGCTGTTCGCCCTCACAACAGACAGACGTGTTCCTTTAAACAGTTCTTTCATGCTAACTGTCTCTGTCTCCGTTTGTGTCTTTCTTCTGCTTTTGTTGGATCACACACACACAGAGTCTCCCTGAGGATCTGTTTGAGAGCAGGAAGCTCTGGTTGCCGTGGCAGCAGCAGTTCTATCAACATCTCTGTCTCTACTTGCTGATTAGTTGCTAGTTGTAGTTGCAGGTTGTAGTTGCAGGTTGTAGTAGTGGGCAACGTGTTGATGTTGTTGATGTGACGCTGTTGACGATGTCACACTGTTGATGTTGATGAGACGCTGTTGACGTTATTGATGTGATGCTGTTTATGTGATGCTGTTGACGTTGATGTGACGCTGTTGATGTTGTTGATGTCACATTGTTGATCTGATGCTGTTGATGTTGTGACACTGTTCATGTTGTTGATGTGATGCTGTTGATGTTGTGACACTGTTCATGTTGTTGATGTGATGCTGTTGATGTTGTGACACTGTTCATGTTGTTGATGTGATGCTGTTGATGTTGTGACACTGTTCATGTTGTTGATGTGATGCTATTAACGTTGATGTGAAGCTGTTGACATTGATGTGATGCTGTTGACGCTGTTGATGTGACGCTGTTGATGTGATGGTGTTGATGTTGTTTTGACACGGTTCATGTTGTTGATGTGATGCTGGTGATATTGTTGATGTTAATGTGACACTGTTGACGTGGTTGATGTGACGCATGTGACATTGTCGATGTTGATGTGATGCTGTTGACGTTGATGTGATGGTGTCGATGTTGATGTGATGCTGTTGATGTGATGGTGTCGATGTTGATGTGATGCTGTTGACGTTGATGTGATGGTGTCGACGTTGATGTGATGCTGTTGATGTGATGGTGTCGATGTTGATGTGATGCTGTTGATGTGATGGTGTCGACGTTGATGTGATGCTGTTGATGTGATGGTGTCGAAGTTGATGTGATGCTGTTGATGTGATGGTGTCGATGTTGATGTGATGGTGTTGATGTTGATGTGATGCTGTTGATGTGATGGTGTCGAAGTTGATGTGATGCTGTTGATGTGATGGTGTCGATGTTGATGTGATGGTGTTGATGTTGATGTGATGCTGTTGATGTGATGGTGTCGATGTTGATGTGATGCTGTTGATGTGATGGTGTCGACGTTGATGTGATGCTGTTGATGTGATGGTGTCGATGTTGATGTGATGCTGTTGATGTGATGCTGTTGATGTTGATGTGATGCTGTTGATGTGATGGTGTCGATGTTGATGTGATGGTGTCGATGTGATGGTGTCGACGTTGATGTGATGGTGTCGATGTTGATGTGATGGTGTCGATGTTGATGTGATGCTGTTGATGTGATGGTGTCGACGTTGATGTGATGCTGTTGATGTGATGGTGTCGACGTTGATGTGATGGTGTCGACGTTGATGTGATGCTGTTGATGTGATGGTGTCGACGTTGATGTGATGGTGTTGACATTGTTGATATGGTTGATGTGACGCTGTTGATGTGATGGTGTCGATGTTGATGTGATGCTGTTGATGTGTTGATGTGATGGTGTCGATGTTGATGTGACGCTGTTGATGTGATGGTGTCGATGTTGATGTTGACGTTGATATTGGCATGTTTGTTGAAGGTGTTCCTGTTGTCTTGATGTCTGGTCATAGATGGGGTTCACAGATGATCCAGGTTCAGCCTCTTCATGATGGAGGGTGGTGAGTTATTCAGGCCTGACGGAAGCTCTCCGACACACGGATGTCTGACTGCACACGGCCAAAACAACATGGCTGAACAGGAAGTGTGTTTAGAGAAACAGTTGCGCATGTGATGTGTGGTCATGTCATCATGTGTGATTGGATTGTGCTCATGTGATGTGTCTCAGCCTATAACATGATGGTTACTGGCTACAACCAGAAATACCTGGAATGCAGTGCAGCATGATGATGATGATGATGATGACAATGATGATGATGGTGATGATGATGATGGTGATGATGATGATGACGATGATGATGATGATGATGGTGATGATGATGATGACGATGATGATGATGGTGATGATGATGATGATGGTGACGATGATGATGACGATGATGATGATGGTGATGATGATGGTGATGATGATGATGATGATGACGATGATGATGACGATGATGATGATGGTGATGATGATGAAGCTGATCCCGTCCACAGATGTAATATTAGCTGGCTGCTGTCTCGTCTCGTGTTGTTGACCTTGTTGATGATTGGCTGTTAGCACAGTTAGCATGTTGCTGTTCAGCAGTAATAAAAGATGACAGCTGGTTTCAGCTGCTGAGTAAGCTGCTAACATGCTAACATGGCAGCCTGCCCTAACAGCAGCTTGTGTGTGTGTGTGTTAGCGCACGGCACTAATGGCTCAGTTAGCAATTAGCCAGCCTGTTCCCTGCATGCTATTAAAACCATCACGACAGCTGCTTCCTGTTTCCTCCTCGTCAGGATCAGCTCATCTCCATCAGGTATGATTGTGTTGCTTCAGGTGTGAAACATGTTTCTGCTGAAAAGGTCAACGCCCTCTTCGTCCATTGAGCAGCTCTTCTGGAACTTTCCATCACGCAATGTTGAACTTCACATGAAGAACTCTGTAAACTGTGAACGACTCTCAGATCTGTCGTACTGAACTTAAACTGTCTGTCTCTCTGTCTGTTGTGTCTCTCTCTCTGTTCAGCAGCAGCTTGTTCTCTCAGACTAATGCTCTCCATTACTGCTGATCAATAGACGACCTATTGATCAGCCTGTTATTGATCGCTGGGGTGTATGTGTGTGTCTGACCTGTCTCACCTTGTATAATTGTCCAAACGGATGTTTACATCAGGTGTGTGGTGTGTGTCACGTCCAGCTCGTTAGTCCACCTGTTTTCCTCATTAGTGATCGATTGGATTGTTTAGACTCACCGACCCGCCTTAATGAGCAGAGACAAAACTTTAAACTACAGTTAGAAAAGTTTTCATGAGGCTGATCAGACGACTTCAAATGCTCCAAACTAAACATTAAAGAAGCTCGTTAGTGTAATTATAACTAATTATTAATGTTAAACATGAACATTAAAACTCGTTATAAATGTCTGATAACTCGACAGAGCGACTTCACAGAGATAAACTCCGCCTGCAGCCTCAGTCTGCTTATCAATCAGTCAATCGGTCCACTGAGTCTGTGGAGGCCGTGTCGCCGCGACGACTGGCGGTTGTAAACATGGGGGAGGGTCCCCAGAGGGCGGCCATGTTTGTTGATTAAACTGAAACAAGACAAACAAAGAGACAAAACAAACTAATTACCTGCAAACAAACCTGAGCGGCTGAGAGCACTAACGAGGCTTAACGAGGTCAAACACTGTTTACATGGGGGGGGGGTCTGTGAGTGTGACGCTAACGGGATGGAGCAACACCGAGATAACGTTCCATAACACACACACACACACACACACACACACACACAGAGCTGAATAATTGATGGTTCAGTGAAGCTAAAACACGTCTGCATTTAATAAAACAGCACTTGTTAATGTGTGTGTGTGTGTGTGTGTGTGTGTGTGTGTGTGTGTGTGTGTGTGTGTGTGTGTGTGTGTGTGTGTGTGTGTGTGTATGTGTGTGTGTGTGTGTGTGTTATAAATGTTGATGTTGAATAAAATATTGGTTGTCATGTCGACAGATGAATTATGAATCGACACATCATAGAGCCGGTCTATCAAACAAACATTTCTATACAGACACTTTGATAGGAAGGAAGGAAGGAAGGAAGGAAGGAAAGGAAACAAGACGAAGAGAGAAGAAAGTAAGGAGGAAGAGAGGTGATGTGATCTGTGTGTGTGTGTGTGTGTGTGTGTGTGTGTGTGTGTGTGTGTGTAATTGAGTTTCATGGTCTAAATATGATCCATGTCCGTTGTCACAGTGACAAGTGAGCGATTATGATCCTGCCTTTCTAATATCAGCCTGAACACACACACACACACTCAGGTTAATCTAATGGAGTCACAGAGATGCGAAATATGAAAGAAGAAAGCTGTTTTGTTCATGGGTGGAAATAAGAGACTGTCTAAAACCTGGACGTAGTCTCTGTGACGTCCCCGCAGACTGTCTAAAACCTGGACGTAGTCTCTGTGACATCCCTGCAGACTGTCTAAAACCTGGACGTAGTCTCTGTGACGTCCCCGCAGACTGTCTAAAACCTGGACGTAGTCTCTGTGACGTCCCCGCAGACTGTCTAAAACCTGGACGTAGTCTCTGTGACGTCCCCGCAGACTGTCTAAAACCTGGACGTAGTCTCTGTGACGTCCCCGCAGACTGTCTAAAACCTGGACGTAGTCTCTGTGACGTTGTGATGGATGTTTGTCAGTTTTTGTTCTGAGGTCAGAAATATTGACGCAGAGAGAGAGGTAGATATTATCTAATGGATTTTCTCTGAATGGAAAGCAATTAAAACTCAACATCATTAACCCAAACCCACACACACACACACACACACACACACACACACAAATCCTGTGTGTGTGCTAATCCTGGTTAAATTAATGAGAAGAAAGTTAATTTGTGGTTTTGACCCTTTTCTGCTCAGAAAAAGGATTACACACACAACACAACACACACTGCGCTCATACAATACAACACCTGTCTGTGATAATAAATGAAGGGGAGGATGGAGAGACGACACATTTTCTCTCAGTCAAACACAAACACACACAGTGTGGAGTCATCAGTGAGTTGGATGAGGTCGTTATAAAGGTCTTGTTATTAAATTAATCTCTCATTATTTTTGACCCTCTGAGCCCCCCCCCATAACACACACACACACACACACACACACAGCTCAGGGTTCACACTGTGGTTCTCGTTATCATCAGTGGAGCATCATGGGAATTCTGTGTGCTTCCATGTCATGTACAGATGGCGTCTCGTGCCGTCTGAATGTATCAGGTATGTAACGTAGCTTTATGTAACATTTATTTGGACGTTCGGCCAGCCTGGTGTTTCCGTAGGATTTTTTGTGCTAAACAAGCTCAAAACTCACGAAACAAGAAACCCAAACTCAATTTTTAGAATCCGGAAGTTTCATGGGCACACGGACCAAGATGGCTCCACAGCGCCACCTACTAAATCTTGTGCGGAGCCTCTGGCTTTGAAAAAATTTCATGTAGAGACTTGGCCTTCGTTGGCAACACGTATCTCCCCCAGGCCTACAACAAAGTCTCTTGGTGAGTCAGGCTACAGTGAAGCGTACGGCGTCCATTTTGTTTCAAAGTTGGCGTTTTCCGTGTTTTTGGGGTCATTTCCAGGGTCGTATTTGAATGAACTCCTCCTCGAGCTTTCATCCTATCTGTTTGAAACTTGGTGTGTGTGTTCTGAAGGCCTTGACCATGAAAAGTTATCAAAATTGTGAATTTGATGAAACGGTGTGGGTGCAGCTATTTTGTCCCTAATGTTAAAAAAGTGTTGTGTCCTGTTTTTAACAAACCGCTTCCAGGGACTTCATCTGATTGGACTTAAAACTTTCCCCGACGTGCGCTCATGCATGAGGGCCCTTCAAATTTTGAAATTTCATTTAAATTTTTTTTGTTTTATTTAGCAGTTGACATTTTATTAATGATTTATTTTCTACAATGTTTGGTCAGTGCTGGTCCTGACGTCCTGGACTCTGCTGGTCCTGACGTCCTGGACTCTGCTGATCCTGACGTCCTGGACTCTGCTGGTCCTGACGTCCTGGACTCTGCTGATCCTGACGTCCTGGACTCTGCTGGTCCTGACGTCCTGGACTCTGCTGGTCCTGACGTCCTGGACTCTGCTGGTCCTGATGTTCTGGACTCTCCATCTGTAACTTTCCTCTGCAGTTGTGTAAAAAGTGCTGATCTCTGTTTTCAGTTTATTGTTGGCAGGATCTGACTAGCCAATCACAGCCTTCTGTTGGCAGGACCTGGGTGACCAATCACAGCCCTGTGTTGGTTGCTGTTGTAGAAATTAAAGTGCAGTTGAATCTTTTCTTCCATCACAGAGTTTATTTTTTTCCTGGACACATTTAGCAGATAAAATGTTGATGTGAGGAGTTGAAGCCGACGTGTCAGAGGAGTTTTAATCTCATAACAGCCTCCTCCATCTATCTGATGATTGTTTCTGCAGCTCAGTTATTATTTTTCTTCTTCTCTTATAAAACTTTGCTGCAGTCCGTCGGCCGTTCGCCACTGATAAATAGCAGGTGATGGATGTCGGCTCCTCGGCCCTGATAGTTCCTCTCCAGCCGCGACATGAAAGGAAGAAAGACTATTATTTCTTATCATCTTCTTAACATTATAAGCAGTAGAGTGTTATCGGGGGAGCAGAGAGGGAGGTGCTCTGATAGACTGTCACCTCCTCTCCTCCGATAGCATCGCACAGAGATGAGAGGGGGAGGATGAGGGAGGAGGGGGGAGGATGGTGAATGACAGAGATATTACCGCCGTGGAAGATTTGAGCGGTGATTTTCCTCCATGACAAATGACCCAGTGAGGAGGAGGAGGAGTGGGAGGAGGAGGAGGAGGAGGGTGGACAGCAGATCAGCTGACAGGTGAAATTATAGAAGAAAATCTCCTGAAGGAGTGAAACACATCAGCTTACTGCAGGAGTCTGATGCACCAGACAGGAAACATGCAGGAGCCTTTCAAAATAAAACTCAAGTCTTCACAACACTCACACTTTCTCTTTTTTTTTCATGTGACGGTTCAAACTACAGACACAGTCAAACACAGTGCTATTTACAGTCACGGCCAAAATAATTAGAACACCTGGAAGATCTGAAAATATTGACTTTTTTTGATTTCATAATGTTGATGAAACATGCTGATGGTTAGCACATCTCTCTGGCATTGTGTCAATATATTTCCTGAGAACTTCAATCACTACATTAATGTTATCCTGCCTTCTGCAGCTCAAGCCAAAGGCTTTCCTTTCAGTGTACAACAGATGTATCCAGTTTAATTTATCTCTCTCTCTCCCTTCATCCAACATACACTGCACTTCAAACAACACTTCATAACAATATATACTGCACTGTACTGTACTATACTGTACTGTACTGTACTGCACTATACTGCACTGTACGGTACTGCACTGCACTGCACTATACTGTACTGCACTGCACTGCACTGCACTATACTGCACTGTACTGTACTGCACTATACTGCACTGTACTGTACTGCACTGCACTATACTGTACTGTACTGCACTGCACTGTACTGCGCTGTGCTGTACTGCACTGTACTGCACTATACTGCACTGTACTATACTGTACTGCACTGCACTGCACTATACTGCACTGTACTGTACTGCACTATACTGCACTGTACTGTACTGTACTGCACTGCACTATACTGTACTGCACTGTACTGTACTGCACTGTGCTGTACTGCACTGTACTGCACTATACTGCACTGTACTATACTGTACTGCACTGCACTGCACTATACTGCACTGTACTGTACTGCACTGTACTGTACTGCACTGTACTGTACTGCACTATACTGCACTGTACTATACTGTACTGCACTGCACTGCACTACACTATACTGCACTGTACTGTACTGCACTGTGCTGTACTGCACTGTGCTGTACTGCACTATACTGGACTGCACTGTACTGTACTGCACTATACTATACTGTACTGCACTGTACTGTATTGCACTGCACTGTACTATACTGTACTGTACTTTACTGCACTGTACTGTACTGTGGACTTTAGTCAAAATGTAATTGTCTTTCATTGGCTGTAAAATATGTAAATTAATTGTAAATTAAATGTCTGGCTAGTTTATATGTTGCTAAAATAAATGCTAACTGATGATAATGTTAGCGCCAAACTCCGAGGAGGACAGTGATGCCAGGAGGAGGCAGGAATGAGAGATGAATGCTGGAAATATTATATATATATAGACTGTACAGAAGATGGAGGAGGAGGAAGCAGTGAGGTGAAACAAACAGGAAGTGACAGAACACAGACATGCAGCTTTAAAAACACATCAGAAGACATTTTCAGTTAGCATGTTCTGCTAAAAGACTATTGTTGTTGTCACACACACACATACACACACACACACTGAGTACTCCATTATCCGGTTGTTGTTCAGGCTCATTAATTATTAACGACTTCACTTTAGTGTCTTTCACCTAAATCGGAAGATCGAGGTCCAGCATCAATAAAACAGCAGCCTCTCTCTCTCTGACTGACAGCTGAGGTCATGTGACATTAAAGTCATCTGTATTGATCATAGATGAAGTTATTGATCAGACCTGATCAGCTGCATGTTTGTGTTCATGTTCAGAGGAGACCGAACGTGTTGGATTCATTAGAGACAATCAACAAGTGACTGTAGTTGCCAGCCGTCATGTGATTGGCAACTACAGCTCACTTGAGAACAGCTAGCATTAGCAGTGTTAGCATACTCTCTGTGAGACCATGAAGACAGTCTGTAAAATAGAGGAGCTAATGGTGCTAACAAGGCTAACAGAGAGAGGAAAGAGAGTGTAGCGTGTGTGTGTGTGTGTGTGTGTGTGTGTGTGTGTGTGTGTCGAGGCCAAACGGTGTTTAAGTCCATCATCCAGGTCATTATGTCTCATTACGTCTGAATATTCAAACAAATCAACAAGTGTAAAACATTCATTAGCCCCACCCACCTCATGAATAAGTTAGTATATTAGTGAATCTGTGGCCAATAGGAATGCCGCATCCGCTCATTAATCATTCTAATAAGAGAGAGAGTGTGTGTGTGTGTGTGTGTGTGTGTGATGTGTGTGTGTGTGTGTGTGTGTGTGTGTGATGTGTGTGTGTGTGTGTGATGTGTGTGTGTGTGTGTGTGTGTGTGTGTGTGTGTGTGTGTGATGTGATGCTCTTTGACAGGACGATGTCGTTAAAACATGATGGGATCTCACCACCTCATTAATAATGAACAAGCTCAGCTGCTTGTTAATAGTTAATAGCTAAAGTGGTTAATATTAGATGATGTCACAGAGATCAGCCGTCCAATCAGATCACATCAACAGGCAGGGAGGAGGAGGAGACACAGATTCACTTCCTGTTGTGGCCTGACCCGCCTCATAATACGACCCAACATACCCTCGCTCATGTCTGAGCTGTTTGATCCACAGTGTGTTACAGAACCGGATTCAGTCCAATCAGAACTGAACTTCATCTGTTTCCGTGTGTCAGTGATGTTCGACGTTAGCGAGTGACCCGGTCAGTCAAACTGATGCTGCTGCCGGCTGGTCCTTGAACTGATCTTCATCAGCACCAGTACAAACAAAGTTCACTGACTAAGTCAGCCTCAGACCTTGGTCCTGGTCCTGAGAGTCAGACTCTGTATCAGCAGAACTCTGATCGGGTCAGTAATCAGTCATCCGAGGAAAGCTGCTGTGACACTGGTTCTGTTTGGTTTTGTCTAGTTCTGTCTGGTTCTGTGTGCTGTCTGCTCTCAGCTGGGTTAAACTTCAGAACTTGATCAGAACTTTGTTCCTGTCTCTCAGTCCGGTGTGTTCGTGTGTGTTTTCTCTGCAGTCTCGGACTGAATTTTCTTTTCGAGGACAGAACACCGCCACAAATCAAATACCCATCAGCCCCGGCGCCTGGCCCGCTGTGCGCCTCTCAGTCTGTATATATACATATGATTTGTTTCATTTACATGGACAACGTCAGGTTATTACTGGCATAATTACTGTGCCGCCGCGGCACGACGCCGCCTTCATATCTGCCAATAAACCACCAAACAAACGCCCGGTGCCGTGCTGAAGCAGAGCATCATGGGAATGAAATTAAGTCTTGATTTGGAGTGTGTGGGGCGGCCGGAGCGCCGTTCGGGTTAAATGAAGAGATGACTGCAGCCGGTTTGGCTGGCTGTTCATTTGTTAGCGGACGCCGCAGGTTCGATTCCCCAAGAGGCCGACGCCGCAGCCGGAGAGAACCTGCTCGCATCACATCAGCGCCACGGCAACGGAGAGCGAATATGAAGGCAGATGATGTTCCCCACGGCAACGAGACGTAAATAAACTCTTATGGAAATGTCCGTCTGTAATGTCGTTTTGTCACAATCAATTTCCCATTACCTGTCACCGCGGCAACACATGCCATTACACACACACACACACACACACACACACACACACACACACACACACACACACACACACACACACACACACACACTGTATGACTGAAATTCAGTTTGAACAACAAAGACGGAAAAATGAAAAGAAACCAGGAGGGACGAAGAAACAAGGTTAGAGAGGAGATTTTAAAATACTGCAGTACTTCATGTTTTAGTTTAACTGTGAGGCAAAGGAAACAAACTACAGGAAGACAGGTGGACTACAGGAAGACAGGAGGACTACAGAAAGACAGGAGGACTACAGGAAGACAGGTGGACTACAGGAAGACAGGAGGACTACAGGAAGACAGGTGGACTACAGGAAGACAGGAGGACTACAGGAAGACAGGTGGACTACAGAAAGACAGGTGGACTACAGAAAGACAGGTGGACTACAGGAAGACAGGTGGACTACAGAAAGACAGGTGGACTACAGGAAGACAGGTGGACTACAGAAAGACAGGTGGACTACAGGAAGACAGGTGGACTACAGAAAGACAGGAGGACTACAGGAAGACAGGTGGACTACAGGAAGACAGGTGGACTACAGGAAGACAGGTGGACTACAGAAA
>CM024806.1:21066330-21096330 GCA_014281875.1 Nibea albiflora
ACACACACACACACACACACACACACACACACACACACACACGCACAGGTGAAGTAGCATCCACTGGAACGAAGCTGTGATGTCAGACTCTGAGGTCATGACATCATCTTATTTAAGTGTGATGTCATTGATAAAATTCATCTTCACTGTTGTAACAGAAACAGACGTGTTGTTTTTGTTGTTTTCAGATAATAAACAGTGTACACACACACAGTGTACACACACACACAATGTACACTCACACAGTGTACACACACACACAGTGTACACACACACAGTGTACACTCACACACACAGTGTACGCACACACAGTGTACACACACACAGTGTACACACACACAGTGTACACTCACACACAGTGTACACACACACAGTGTACACACACACAGTGTACACACACACAGTGTACACTCACACACAGTGTACACACACACAGTGTACACACACACAGTGTACACTCACACACACAGTGTACGCACACACAGTGTACACTCACACAGTGTACACACACACACAGTGTACACACACACAGTGTACACACACACACAGTGTACACACACACAGTGTACACTCACACACACAGTGTACGCACACACAGTGTACACACACACAGTGTACACACACACAGTGTACACACACACAGTGTACACTCACACACAGTGTACACACACACAGTGTACACACACACAGTGTACACACACACACACACAGTGTACACTCACACACAGTGTACACACACACACACACAGTGTACACACACAGTGTACACACACACACACAGTGTACACACACACACAGTGTACACACACAGTGTACACACACGCACACAGTGTACACACACACACAGTGTACACACACACACAGTGTACACACACACACACAGTGTACACACACACACAGTGTACACACACACACAGTGTACACACACTTCTGTATAGTTGTCCATATATAAGTAGACGTGTTGAAAAAAAGAAAATGCACAGACGACAGGATTTGAGGAATTTTGACAAGAACCAAACTGTGATGGATCAGAACATCTCCAGAACTGCAGCTCTTGTGGAGTGTTCCCCGTCTGCAGCGCTCAGTACCGATCAAAAGAGGTCCAAGGACCGGAGACAGCGTCACTGATGGATGTGGGGAGGGAAGGCTGGCCCGTGTGGTCTGATCCAACAGACAAGCTGCTGTAGCTCAGACGGAAGAAGGTGGTCTGGTTTGGAGGACCACCTCCAAACTTCAAGGACTTCCAGGATCTGCTGCTAACATCTCAGAACCAGAACCATATCACACCTTCAGAAGAGAGTCCAGACGGGTCAGAGGAGTCTGACAGTTTTATGATTGTACAATTTTGTCAGATCATCCAACCCTACCTACTACTCTGGATACCAACCAGTACGCCTCTCTCTTCCCCTTCTTCCTCTTCTTCCTCCTCCTCTTCCTCCTCCTCCTCTCTCTTCCTCCTCCTCCTCCTCTCTCTTCCTCCTCTCTCTTCCTCTTTTTCCTCCTCCTCCTCCTCTCTCTTCCTCTTCCTCCTCCTCCTCCTCCTCTTCCTCCTCCTCTTCCTCCTCCTCCTCTCTCTTCCTCTTCCTCCTCCTCCTCCTCTCTCTTACTCCTCTCTCTTCCTCTTCTTCCTCCTCCTCCTCCTCTCTCTTCCTCCTCCTCTCTCTTCCTCTTCCTCCTCCTCTCTCTTCCTCCTCTCTCTTCCTCTTCTTCCTCCTCCTCCTCCTCTCTCTTCCTCCTCCTCCTCCTCCTCCTCTCTCTTCCTCTTCTTCCTCCTCCTCCTCCTCCTCTCTCTTCCTCCTCCTCCTCCTCTTCCTCCTCCTCCTTCTCACTCTCATTTCCTGTGGCAGCTCTAATTCTCTGAATATTAAACACCTCCTCCCCCTCCTCGCCTCCTCCCCCCTCTCCCTGGTGGCCATAGTCTTTAAATGGGCCTCCCCCTCCAGCCCATCCCACTCCACAACTGCTGCTCCTGCTGTTGCCATAGTGACAACAATCCTCTAGTGATTAGTGTTAATCATCACCATGGCAACACCATCAGTACCAGTGTAATTGTGTGTCAGGAGGTGAGAAGAGGAGGAGAAGGAGGATGCGGTCCTCCTGGTTGTCCTCTTTGTCTCTGATGCGGTCCTCCTGGTTGTCCTCTTTGTCTCTGATGTGGTCCTCCTGGTTGTCCTCTTTGTCTCTGATGCGGTCCTCCTGGTTGTCCTCTTTGTCTCTGATGCGGTCCTCCTGGTTGTCCTCTTTGTCTCTGATGCGGTCCTCCTGGTTGTCCTCTTTGTCTCTGATGCGGTCCTCCTGGTTGTCCTCTTTGTCTCTGATGCGGTCCTCCTGGTTGTCCTCTTTGTCTCTGATGCGGTCCTCCTTGTTGTCCTCTTTGTCTCTGATGCGGTCCTCCTGGTTGTCCTCTTTGTCTCTGATGCGGTCCTCCTGGTTGTCCTCTTTGTCTCTGATGCGGTCCTCCTGGTTGTCCTCTTTGTCTCTGATGCGGTCCTCCTGGTTGTCCTCTTTGTCTCTGATGCGGTCCTCCTTGTTGTCCTCTTTGTCTCTGATGCGGTCCTCCTGGTTGTCCTCTTTGTCTCTGATGCGGTCCTCCTGGTTGTCCTCTTTGTCTCTGATGCGGTCCTCCTGGTTGTCCTCTTTGTCTCTGATGCGGTCCTCCTTGTTGTCCTCTTTGTCTCTGATGCGGTCCTCCTGGTTGTCCTCTTTGTCTCTGATGCGGTCCTCCTGGTTGTCCTCTTTGTCTCTGATGCGGTCCTCCTGGTTGTCCTCCTTGTCTCTGATGCGGTCCTCCTGGTTGTCCTCTTTGTCTCTGATGCGGTCCTCCTGGTTTGTCCTCTTTGGTCTCTGATGCGGTCCTCCTTGTTGTCCTCTTTGTCTCTGATGCGGTCCTCCTGGTTGTCCTCTTTGTCTCTGAGCGGTCCTCCTGGTTGTCCTCTTTGTCTCTGATGCGGTCCTCCTGGTTGTCCTCTTTGTCTCTGATGCGGTCCTCCTTGTTTCCTCTTTGTCTCTGATGCGGTCCTCCTGGTTGTCCTCTTGTCTCTGATGCGGTCCTCCTGGTTGTCCTCTTTGTCTCTGATGCGGTCCTCCTGGTTGTCCTCTTTGTCTCTGATGCGGTCCTCCTTGTTGTCCTCTTGTCTCTGATGCGGTCCTCCTGGTTGTCCTCTTTGTCTCTGATGCGGTCCTCCTGGTTGTCCTCTTTGTCTCTGATGCGGTCCTCCTTGTTGTCCTCTTTGTCTCTGATGCGGTCCTCCTGGTTGTCCTCTTTGTCTCTGATGCGGTCCTCCTGGTTGTCCTCTTTGTCTCTGATGCGGTCCTCCTGGTTGTCCTCTTTGTCTCTGATGCGGTCCTCCTGGTTGTCCTCTTTGTCTCTGATGCGGTCCTCCTGGTTGTCCTCCTTGTCTCTGATGCGGTCCTCCTGGTTGTCCTCCTTGTCTCTGATGCGGTCCTCCTGGTTGTCCTCCTTGTCTCTGATGCGGTCCTCCTGGTTGTCCTCTTTGTCTCTGATGCGGTCCTCCTGGTTGTCCTCTTTGTCTCTGATGCGGTCCTCCTGGTTGTCCTCTTTGTCTCTGATGCGGTCCTCCTGGTTGTCGTCTTTGTCTCTGATGCGGTCCTCCTTGTTGTCCTCTTTGTCTCTGATGCGGTCCTCCTGGTTGTCCTCTTTGTCTCTGATGCGGTCCTCCTGGTTGTCCTCCTTGTCTCTGATGCGGTCCTCCTGGTTGTCCTCTTTGTCTCTGATGCGGTCCTCCTGGTTGTCCTCTTTGTCTCTGATGCGGTCCTCCAGGTTGTCCTCCTTGTCTCTGATGCGGTCCTCCTGGTTGTCCTCTTTGTCTCTGATGTGAATGAAGTTCTAAAGTTGTTCAGTAATGCAGCTCAGACATCGATGGCTGCAGCAGCTCTCACAGTCGCACATTTGATTCATTTAAATTTATTTTCATTTTAATTTGAGGTTAATTTTTCTTCTTTGTCGTCTTCAGCTTCTCTGTGACATTTTGTGAAGAGGTCGGTTTGAAAATAGCTTTTAGCTTATTAACTACTTCAGGAAACCTTTTCACAAGCTGGTTAACAAGGAAGTGAGGTATCCCCCTGTGGTTAACACACACACACACACACACACACACGCCTCCATAATTACCCTCCAGTATCATCTTCTTCTTCTCGTCCACAGGCGTGTCACGGCCGTGGTGAGTTATGTGGCCGGTTAAATGCCAGGTTGATGACACAATTGGTTGCCAGGTGGATTGTTAGCAGCAGAGGATAAATGTTGGAGGAAGAAAAGATAAATTCATTGTGATGAATGCAACTGATTCATTTATGATTGTTAAGGGAGAACAGGTGTGAAGCCACGCCCACCTGACAGGCCGCGCTGACCCTGATTAGGCGTAACTACCTTTAATACATTATTATTATTATTATTAGTTGTTGTTGTTGTTGTATTATGACCACCCGATGTCTTTCTCTAATTTGTTTATTTCATGTGATCACATGTTTCTCTGAGTCGCTGAGCGTTGAGCAGGTGAAGACAGACCACAGAGATGAGCAGCAGTGAAATATTCATTAAATCTATTTTCTGAACGTTAATCTGTGAAAACACGACAGCGTTCATGTTTAATTAATTAAAAACGTTCAGTCTTAACGAGAGCTGATGTCGTTAATGAAATAAATATGAACATTTAAACCAACACACACACACACACACACACACACACACACACACACACACACACACACACACACACACACTTTCAGCACTTTTTGTCGTCACTTTGTGTTAAAAGTTAAAAAGCTTTGAGACGAACATTTTTGTTTTGTCATTTTTAAAATTTAAAATTAAAGTGTGTGTGTGTGTGTGTGTGTGTGTGTGTGTGTGTGTGTGTTACAGCTGGGTGGCAGAAGAAGCCGGCGTCTAAAAGCCCGAATAAATATTAAAAGCAGATCAATATTTAATTGAAGAAAAATTATGATGGAGTGTTTCTGAAAGCTTGTACAGTGTGTGTGTGTGTGTGTGTGTGTGTGTGTGTGTGTGTTTAAAGTGACTGCGTCTTCGTTGATCTGAACTGTCGCTGAAATGACACGCGTGAATAATTCATGACACGTCTGTGAGTGTTTGTGTTCACGTGGAGGCTGAATGTGGTTCAACACGTCTCGCCTTCCTGTTAACACGCTAACTGTAACAAACGCTGTCAGTCTACACGACAGCCAATCACAGCCGTCCTGGAGATCAGACGTTATTATACGTAACGGACTTGGAGGTCAACTGTCATCCGTCTCTCTGGTGAAACCTTTAACTGGTGAGCGTACCTGAGCCAGACGCCGTTCGTCAGGTGCGTTCACAGGATCAGAGTGCAGCCTGAACTCTGTCCTGTGATTGGCTGTTGTTAGCACAGGTTAAAGTGATCTCACACGCGGTGTCAGACAGTTTTCCACCTGGATGGACGAACACCGGCTCATTATTCTCCGACAGGCTGTGAAACTGATGACACCTCACAGCTGCCTCTCTGCATGCGGAGTGTGTTTGATCTGACACGCCTGAACGCACCACAGGTGGAGAGAGAGAGGTTACACCTGTTCATTAAACATGAGACACGGAACATAGGTTCTCCATGTGATCACAATCAGCTGAGTTCACAATAACAAGCCACTGAACCACGTGACTGCAAGGAACCAATTACAGCAGAGCCCATGGTTTCTCTGCTTTGATGGAGCCAGGCTAACAGTTTCCATCTGTTACCAGTCTTTGTGCTAAGCTAGGCTAAAGATGTCCTGACCTTTGTTCACCTCTTTTTCTTTTTCTTCACTTTTTCTCTCCGACTCTTCTTTAAGAGGATGAAGAGGAGGGTCATAAATCACAGACCAGAACCTGACACACATACAATACACACTGTGTGTGAGTGTGTGTGTGTGTGTGTGTGTGTGTGTGTGTGTGGTGTGTGTGTGCGCGCAGGTGTCGGTTGACCTTGGCTGCTGGCCTTCATCAATCACGCCGACAACACAAACACACAGACAGACACAAACACACAGACCACACACACACACACACATGTGCAGGTCCTTGAAATATTTGGGGTCTGGACTCACATCCTGGAATGTTTTTGGAAGCCATGTGCAGACACAGATCTGTGTGGTTCTGGTCCAGTGAGTCTAGGACCTGAACCGACCTTTGTGCTGACCTCAGACTATAAAGACAGGTTATAAGGACGAGGACCACCTCGAGTCTGACCCGAACCTGGACTCTGTTCTCTAGTATCTGAACCAATGATGACACACAACTCACATATAAATATTACAGTTAGTTACAAGCATTACGAGTGTTTGTGAGCGTAGTTACGAACATTACGAGTGTTTGTGAGCGTAGTTATGTTACGAGTGTTTGTGAGCGTAGTTATGTTACGAAGTTATGTTACGAGTGTTTGTGAGCGTAGTTATGTTACGAGTGTTTGTGAGCGTAGTTACAAACATTACGAGTGTTTGTGAGCGTAGTTACGAACATTACGAGTGTTTGTGAGCGTAGTTACGAACATTACGAGTGTTTGTGAGCGTAGTTACGAACATTACGAGTGTTTGTGAGCGTAGTTACGAACATTACGAGTGTTTGTGAGCGTAGTTATGTTACGAGTGTTTGTGAGTGTAGTTATGTTACGAGTGTTTGTGAGCGTAGTTATGTTACGAGTGTTTGTGAGCGTAGTTACGAACATTACGAGTGTTTGTGAGCGTAGTTACGAACATTACGAGTGTTTGTGAGCGTAGTTATGTTACGAGTGTTTGTGAGCGTAGTTATGTTACGAGTGTTTGTGAGCGTAGTTACGAACATTACGAGTGTTTGTGAGCGTAGTTACGAACATTACGAGTGTTTGTGAGCGTAGTTATGTTACGAGTGTTTGTGAGCGTAGTTATGTTACGAGTGTTTGTGAGCGTAGTTACGAACATTACGAGTGTTTGTGAGCGTAGTTATGTTACGAGTGTTTGTGAGCGTAGTTACGAACATTACGAGTGTTTGTGAGCGTAGTTATGTTACGAGTGTTTGTGAGTGTAGTTATGTTACGAGTGTTTGTGAGCGTAGTTATGTTACGAGTGTTTGTGAGCGTAGTTATGTTACGAGTGTTTGTGAGCGTAGTTACAAACATTACAAGTGTTTGTGAGCGTAGTTACAAACATTACAAGTGTTTGTGAGCGTAGTTATGTTACGAGTGTTTGTGAGCGTAGTTATGTTACGAGTGTTTGTGAGCATAGTTACAAACATTACAAGTGTTTGTGAGCGTAGTTACAAACATTACAAGTGTTTGTGAGCGTAGTTATGTACGAGTGTTTGTGAGTGTAGTTATGTTACGAGTGTTTGTGCGCGTAGTTACGAACATTACGAGTGTTTGTGAGGTAGTTATGTTACGAGTGTTTGTGAGCGTAGTTACGAACATTCCGAGTGTTGTGAGCGTAGTTATGTTACGAGTGTTTGTGAGCGCAGTTATGTTACGAGTGTTGTGAGCGTAGTTATGTACGAGTGTTTGTGAGCGTAGTTACAAACATTACAAGTGTTTGTGAGCGTAGTTACAAACATTACAAGTGTTTGTGAGCGTAGTTATGTTACGAGTGTTTGTGAGCGTAGTTATGTTACGAGTGTTTGTGAGCATAGTTACAAACATTACAAGTGTTTGTGAGCGTAGTTACAAAACATTACAAGTGTTTGTGAGCGTAGTTATGTTACGAGTGTTTGTGAGCGTAGTTATGTTACGAGTGTTTGTGAGCGTAGTTACGAACATTACGAGGTTTGTGAGCGTAGTTATGTTACGAGTGTTTGTGAAGCGTAGTTACGAACATTACGAGTGGTTTGTGAGCGTAGTTACGAACATTACGAGTGTTTGTGAGCGTAGTTACAAACATTACAAGTGTTTGTGAGCGTAGTTATGTTACGAGTGTTTGTGAGCGTAGTTATGTTACGAGTGTTTGTGAGCGTAGTTACGAACATTACGAGTGTTTGTGAGCGTAGTTATGTTACGAGTGTTTGTGAGCGTAGTTACGAACATTCCGAGTGTTTGTGAGCGTAGTTATGTTACGAGTGTTTGTGAGCGTAGTTATGTTACGAGTGTTTGTGAGCGTAGTTATGTTACGAGTGTTTGTGAGCGTAGTTACAAACATTACAAGTGTTTGTGAGCGTAGTTACAAACATTACAAGTGTTTGTGAGCGTAGTTATGTTACGAGTGTTTGTGAGCGTAGTTATGTTACGAGTGTTTGTGAGCATAGTTACAAACATTACAAGTGTTTGTGAGCGTAGTTACAAACATTACAAGTGTTTGTGAGCGTAGTTATGTTACGAGTGTTTGTGAGCGTAGTTATGTTACGAGTGTTTGTGAGCGTAGTTACGAACATTACGAGTGTTTGTGAGCGTAGTTATGTTACGAGTGTTTGTGAGCGTAGTTACGAACATTACGAGTGTTTGTGAGCGTAGTTACGAACATTACGAGTGTTTGTGAGCGTAGTTACGAACATTACGAGTGTTTGTGAGCGTAGTTATGTTACGAGTGTTTGTGAGCGTAGTTATGTTACGAGTGTTTGTGAGCGTAGTTACGAACATTACGAGTGTTTGTGAGCGTAGTTATGTTACGAGTGTTTGTGAGCGTAGTTACGAACATTACGAGTGTTTGTGAGCGTAGTTATGTTACGAGTGTTTGTGAGCGTAGTTACGAACATTACGAGTGTTTGTGAGCGTAGTTATGTTACGAGTGTTTGTGAGTGTAGTTATGTTACGAGTGTTTGTGAGCGTAGTTATGTTACGAGTGTTTGTGAGCGTAGTTACAAACATTACAAGTGTTTGTGAGCGTAGTTATGTTACGAGTGTTTGTGAGTGTAGTTATGTTACGAGTGTTTGTGAGCGTAGTTATGTTACGAGTGTTTGTGAGCGTAGTTACAAACATTACAAGCGTTTGTGAGCGTAGTTATGTTACGAGTGTTTGTGAGCGTAGTTATGTTACGAGTGTTTGTGAGCATAGTTACAAACATTACAAGTGTTTGTGAGCGTAGTTACAAACATTACAAGTGTTTGTGAGCGTAGTTATGTTACGAGTGTTTGTGAGCGTAGTTATGTTACGAGTGTTTGTGAGCGTAGTTCCGAACATTACGAGTGTTTGTGAGCGTAGTTATGTTACGAGTGTTTGTGAGCGTAGTTACGAACATTACGAGTGTTTGTGAGCGTAGTTATGTTACGAGTGTTTGTGAGCGTAGTTATGTTACGAGTGTTTGTGAGCGTAGTTATGTTACAAGTGTTTGTGAGCGTAGTTACAAACATTACAAGTGTTTGTGAGCGTAGTTACAAACATTACAAGTGTTTGTGAGCGTAGTTATGTTACGAGTGTTTGTGAGCGTAGTTACAAACATTACGAGTGTTTGTGAGCGTAGTTATGTTACAAGTGTTTGTGAGCGTAGTTATGTTACGAGTGTTTGTGAGCGTAGTTACGAACATTACGAGTGTTTGTGAGCGTAGTTATGTTACAAGTGTTTGTGAGCGTAGTTATGTTACGAGTGTTTGTGAGCGTAGTTATGTTACAAGTGTTTGTGAGCGTAGTTATGTTACAAGTGTTTGTGAGCGTAGTTATGTTACGAGTGTTTGTGAGCGTAGTTACGAACATTACGAGTGTTTGTGAGCGTAGTTATGTTACGAGTGTTTGTGAGCGTAGTTACAAACATTACAAGTGTTTGTGAGCGTAGTTATGTTACGAGTGTTTGTGAGCGTAGTTACAAACATTACAAGTGTTTGTGAGCGTAGTTACAAACATTACAAGTGTTTGTGAGCGTAGTTATGTTACGAGTGTTTGTGAGCGTAGTTATGTTACGAGTGTTTGTGAGCGTAGTTACGAACATTACGAGTGTTAGTTATAAATGTTATGACGTCATGACACTATAGAATTTTTTCGTGGCACGTCAGGACAGTTAAATAGAATCCTGTGTGAGGTGTGTGTGGTGTGTGAGGTGTGTGTGGTGTGTGAGGTGTCACTATGCCAGATGAATATGAGCATGTTGCTGCGTAATCTGAAGGTGTCATGTTCAATGTGTGTGTTTCCCTCCTCCACACCTCCGACAGGTAAATTGGTGAGACTTCACCCCCCCTCTGATTGGTTGAGCTCTGTTTGGACTGACACATCTTCAGAGTGACAGATTGATGAGATGGACGACTGCTAACGCCTGCATTAAACACCTCCACACACACACACACACACACACACACACATAAAAACAATATAACAATATTTAAGATCATGAATAAACTAAACATAAGATATAAATGCTTACATTAGTTCACTGCTTCACTCCGAGATTGGTTTAAATGTCATAACATGTTTCAGTGAAGAGATTAAATGAACTGAATGAACAACATAAACACATAAATATACATAATATTAATATACACATAATAACCACATAGATATAAACATATAAATATATAACCATAAAAATATGTCTCTGTCTTGAATAAATGTCAGTTTGCTGGTGACTTTCGGCTCAGCAGATAAAATATACAGAATATTAGAAGCTGAAAGTTTTTTTTCTCCAGCAGGTAATAAAAAGTTCAAACAGAGAAAAGATCAAAAATAAACTTTAAAAAATAAAAAAAGTTTCATTAAAGAGAGAGAGGTCTTCTCATCTTAAGTCAACATCTCGGAGAATTCCTCCATCAGCGTCCTCTTCGCTCTCTCCTCTCCACCGAGGCTGCTGCTCACCCAGCTCCTGTTCTGGCATAACGTGGCTCCATTCCCCATCAGCTGGTCTGAAAACCTCATGTGAGTCAGAGTGTTACATACTTCTCCCAGTTATGTAAGTTACAGTGTGAGAACAGACATATGAATCACAGAGACACCATTCACCTGATCACAGGTCAGTGTAACAAACAGCTGCTGATCTGTCCAGCAACAGAGAGTCAACACACACATATTCACACACATACACACACATACTAAGGATAAACTGTCTAATCCTCAGGTGTCGGATTACAGGATTTTATTGGCTGAGCTGACGGCTGTAATCTGATTTGTTTGGTCTCCTCCTTTTAAAGGAATAGTCATTGACCTGCGAAGGCCTGGAGGACCAATCACAGTGGTCCTGGCGGAGTTAAGCCCAGCGCAGGTAGACTCTGACATTAAAACGACAAAATGTCCGCCAAAGAGAAGCTAACAGCTTTGAGCTTAATTATATTTGTACCGCACCATTAACTTCCTGTTAAACTTTCAAAATAAAGTTTGCTGAGACACCATGTTCCATCATGTTCCATAAAGACATGAGGACATAAAGACAAAGACAGATGAAAATAAGACATCACACTCTTTGGACCTGACACTCGCGTTGGACTCTGATTGGACAGCTGCAATTAGGACATGAAGTGCACATCCAGTCAGAACTCAGAGACTAACGGCTGCTGTGGTTTTTGTAATGAACAAAACGAAACGAGATGAGGTGAAGTTAGGGGGGGTGGAGGAGGAGGAGGTGCGGTGTCAGTGATGGCTAACCTTTGTGACCCCGCCTGTCTTAAGGCTGTTCTGCTTCAGTAATTACCATGGTAACAACACATCATCATCATCATCATTGCCGCCCGGCAACAGGAAACAGTCACAGAGACGTGCTAATTTAACCAGCTAGAGGGTGAGAGTGTGTGTGTGTGTGTGTGTGTGTGTTTTAACCAATTATCACCCAGCACTGTCTCAAACACACACACACACACACACACACACACACACACACACACGGTAGTAATGTAAACAGTGACATTAGAATTAAAGTTTAATGTGTGTTCTCTCTCTCTGATCACTGACAGTGAAGGTCCCTCGCCCTTTTTCACAGGAACAAACTCTTGAAAACACAAACCGGTCTGTAGACCCCAAACCGGTCTGTAGACCCCAAACCGGTCTGTAGACCCCAAACCGGTCCGTAGACCCCAAACCGGTCCGTAGACCCCAAACCGGTCCTGTAGACCCCAAACCGGTCCTGTAGACCCCAAACCGGTCCGTAGACCCCAAACCGGTCCTGTAGAGCCCAAACCGGTCTGTAGAGCCCAAACCGGTCCTGTAGACCCCAAACCGGTCCTGTAGAGCCCAAACCGGTCCGTAGACCCCAAACCGGTCCGTAGACCCCAAACCGGTCCGTAGACCCCAAACCGGTCCTGTAGACCCCAAACCGGTCCTGTAGAGCCCAAACCGGTCTGTAGACCCCAAACCGGTCCTGTAGACCCCAAACCAGTCCTGTAGACCCCAAACCGGTCCTGTAGAGCCCAAACCGGTCCTGTAGACCCCAAACCGGTCCTGTAGACCCCAAACCGGTCCTGTAGACCCCAAACCGGTCCTGTAGAGCCCAAACCGGTCTGTAGACCCCAAACCGGTCCTGTAGACCCCAAACCGGTCCTGTAGAGCCCAAACCGGTCTGTAGACCCCAAACCGGTCCTGTAGACCCCAAACCGGTCTGTAGACCCCAAACCGGTCCGTAGACCCCAAACCGGTCTGTAGTGCATCAAAGAAACGAACAAGTAACATTAGAAAAACATTCAGAATTTTTTTTGTTTCACACGTTTGTGATGATTTGTCCAAAGTTTCCTGTGAAGAACTTTTTAATGAGAACTTTGAACAAAGTTTCATTTTATGTCAGGGTGAATTCTGTCTGTAGATTTGAACTGTAATTAATTAATGAAAAGTTTAAACGTAATTTTTTCTTTAATTAGTACATTATGACATCATCCAGGAAACCTCCAGTTCAGTTATTAAAAATCAGGTCCTTCCAGGAAATGTTTGGACGTGATTATGAAATAATAATTCATAAATAAACATCAAAATCAAAGAATGACATAAATAAATAAATAAATGACAAAACAATTCATTAAAGCTTCATGACAACAAGAACACTAATAATAATAATACTAACACTGGGTGTGTGTGTGGAGGTACGGTCGTGTTACAAACTGCAAACAAAGAAAGCTGCTGTCTGAATGTACTGAGTCTCTGAGGAGGGGGAGGGTGTGTGTGTGTGTGTGTGTGTGTGTGTGTGTGTGTGTGTGAGGCAGAACAGGTCCAGAGCTCCCCCTGGTGTTCATAAAGAGAACAACACTGTTCACATTACAAAAACACATTAAATATAAAAACTTTCAAACAAGCTGATTATAAAAAGAAGTGAATAAGATAAAATATGCTGATAATAACATCACATCATATATTGTATTATACAAATAAATGAAACACATTTTGTTCAATTAAACATCACAAAGTATTTTATCACATTTTAATGATTTATGTTTATGTTCAGATTTGAAATCAGAAAATATAATAATAATTACATTTAATTGTTTTATATATATATTGGCTTTATTCTTGACAGAGGCAGCTGAAGAGTGACAGGAAATGTGGAGATGGGGAATGACAAGCACGCACAGATTTGAACCTGGGCCGCAGCAAGCTTTCGCATGTGGCACAGCTGCTCTGCCGTCTGAGCTAAACACCGGCCCATAATAATAATTTAAAATTTATCATTTTAACTGTAACTGTAATTTATTTAAAATTTGTTTAGAATTTTCTGATTTTTTAAAAAAAATGGCAAAAAAGTTTTTTTGTGATGAAAAATGAATGAAAAACATTTTTAAAAAAGAGATTTGTCTGTCTGCCTGCCTGTCTGTCTGTCTGCCTGTCTGTCTGTCTGCCTGCCTGCCTGCCTGCCTGTCTGTCTGCCTGTCTGTCTGTCTGCCTGCCTGCCTGTCTGTCTGCCTGCCTGCCTGCCTGCCTGTCTGTCTGTCTGTCTGTCTGCCTGCCGGCCTGCCTGCCTGCCTGCCTGCCTGCCTGTCTGTCTGTCTGCCGGCCGGCCTGCCTGCCTGCCTGCCTGCCTGCCTGCCTGCCTGCCTGCCTGTCTGTCTGTCTGTCTGTCTCTCCATCACTCTCTCTCTCTTCTTCTTCTGTGTCTCTCGTCCGTCTTCTTCTGCTCTCAGTAAAATGACATTTAGAGCAGCAGGGTGAGAAAAGCAATCTGCCGTTCCTCCCTGGAGAGAGAGAGGTGGGGGGAGAGGGGGAGGAGGAGATGTAAATGTAAAAATGAGTGGAATAAAAGACGAGAGAGGAGGAGGAGGAGGTGAAAGGAGAGCAAGGTGTTTCTTCTGATGGATCGGCCTGATTCAAATCCAGCTCTACACTGAAAACAAAGATGTTCTTGTTCATTTAAACTGTGCTGCATTCAGGGTTTGATCTGCTGAAACACAGGTGAGGGAACTCTGACATAAACATCTAATGCGATCAGTTTAGGTGTGAATGATCGCTCAGACACATTCACATGGTCATGATACGATGCTGTAGGCTCTCCTCCAGGTTCTCCTCCAGGTTCTCCTCCAGGTTCTCCTCCAGGTTCTCCTCCAGATTCCCCTCTCACATCAAGGCTTTTCGTCCTGTTGGCCTTTCAAAATAAAGCTTGCATGGTTAATAATGTTGCAAAATGTTTCGACATGAAGTCCAAGTCCTGAGAATATACAACAAAAAAAATGTATATTCTCTTCTTTACTTTATTTACTTCATATCTTCAACACACAAACAAAAGCCAGCTGGGACAGAACTGAACCTGAACTGTGATAACAGAACAGAACAGAAGCCATGCTGGACTTAAACCAGCCACCCTCCAGTTCCCTACAGACTGAGTTACTGCCAATCACTAAACAAATGTTTCAGGCTTCAGTCGAGTCTTTTCACTGAACATCGGAACGAGTTTCCACTTCACTAAAGTCACTCATCGATTTTCCTCCTGAATTTTCGGACTCTTTGGCGCTGTCGGTCCCTGATGATCCCTCATGGCGATGAACAGACTCGGAATCAGTTTGACCTCAGTGTGTTCCTGCTGTAAAGGACACAAATAGGACGTCTGTGTTTGTGCTAATAGGACATGACAGTGCCGTGGACGTGGATGATGTTAAGCTGTCAGCAGTGAACTGATTGGCCAGATGTCGGTTAATGTTCGGCTCGGTTCTCTCAGAACCTGTTCCAGTACCATAATTTTCATAATTAACTTTTAACCCTGCACTGCATTTTTCTGTTTTCTGACCATGAAAAAATACATTATTAAAACATTCTTCATGTGTCTATCAGACACATTCATAATCAGCAGAATATCTGAGCTTTGAATAAAACATTCTTTAAACGTTGACTGAACGCCGTCCGTTGTTTTCTGGGGAATTTTTCTGTCTCATCTTTGCTGGAAACAAAATGTTTCCTTTGGGAAAAGAAAATCCAAAATCAGCATTTTGTTGTCCCTCAGCGTCTCCTGAAGCTTGCACGAATTCTTTTATTATTTTCTTGTTTTTTTCTTGCAGCTGCATCGTTTCATCGTTTCATGTCAGATTTGACGCTCATGTTTCAGTTCAGTGTTTAAAGAGAAAAGTAGGATTTATTTCCTGCTCTTTAAATGTCTGTCAGCTCTTGGTGTGGTCTGACTACAGGAGCCCGGAGGGTTCACTTCTGTCTGACTCTATTCTGCGTTGTATCAGCGACTGGAGGTCACTTCGGCTTTTTGTTTTAAATCCATTGAAAACATAATAATAATAATCCGGTGTGCAGATTGCCACTTTCTCCTCATTAGCGCGCCTCCTATTAAGTAGGTTAAACAAGAGAAGTCGTCCACTTTTCACTTCAAACGTTCGTTAATGGAGACCAAAGCAATCTGCAGAGGAACAAAGCAGTTATTAGTGTCTTTTGTCTCGGCCAGAAAGCTTCCAGCTGCTAATTAACAAGCGCGGTCTTATCGCACACCTCCACCAGTCACACTGCTGCTGCAACCATCAGCTGCAGAAACACCGCCAGCCTGCAAAACAGGACATGGACCAAATAACAGAAATCAGGAGCTCCGAGGCCGACAGGTCAGATAACAACCAGACGCAGAGTGCTGGACTCATTTATCTCATCCTGATCACTCTAAACAGAAATCTGACTTCACTTCATTATGAAGCAGTGTGACCTCTTTATTCATCAACACGTCGAACACTTCCTACATCTCAAAATCACAAAACAGCAGGACCAACTGACTTCCTGTAGTCAGTGATCATTTTCCTGACTATCGACAAAGACTTCATTCATTGTTCAGATGAAGTTCCTGGACCAGCAGGTGGCGCTACACCCCTTGACATGAATCTGTTTCCAGGGTCCTCACCTGTCCACTTATCTACATTGCTATATATTTAAAAAGTCTGTGAGTTGACGTCCTCAGGGTGAGGACAAGTTATCCAGTTGACATCAGATCAGAGCATCAGTCTTCACCTGATGACAGTTTTCAGTCTGGGGACAGAAACAAGTCAAATTAAAATGAAATGAAATGACAGTTTCTTTGTCAGCCTGCAGCAACAGAAATGTTTCACACTTTAATTAAAACAAAATGTTAAAAGTTACGTCCTGAGGTTAACAACTTCCTAAAGTTAACAACTTCCTGAAGTTAACAACTTCCTAAAGTTAACAACGTCCTAAAGTTAACAACTTCCTAAAGTTAACAACTTCCTAAAGTTAACAACGTCCTGAGGTTAACAACTTCCTAAAGTTAACAACTTCCTAAAGTTAACAACGTCCTGAGGTTAACAACTTCCTGAGGTTAACAACGTCCTGAGGTTAACAACTTCCTAAAGTTAACAACGTCCTGAGGTTAACAACTTCCTAAAGTTAACAACTTCCTGAGGTTAACAACGTCCTGAGGTTAACAACTTCCTGAGGTTAACAACTTCCTGAGGTTAACAACTTCCTGAGGTTAACAACTTCCTAAAGTTAACAACTTCCTGAGGTTAACAACTTCCTGAGGTTAACAACTTCCTGAGGTTAACAACTTCCTGAGGTTAACAACTTCCTAAAGTTAACAACTTCCTAAAGTTAACAACTTCCTAAAGTTAACACTTCCTGAGGTTAACAACTTCCTAAAGTTAACAACTTCCTGAGGTTAACAACTTCCTGAGGTTAACAACTTCCTGAGGTTAACAACTTCCTGAGGTTAACAACTTCCTAAAGTTAACAACTTCCTGAGGTTAACAACGTCCTGAGGTTAACAACTTCCTGAGGTTAACAACTTCCTAAAGTTAACAACGTCCTGAGGTTAACAACTTCCTGAGGTTAACAACTTCCTAAAGTTAACAACTTCCTGAGGTTAACAACGTCCTGAGGTTAACAACTTCCTGAGGTTAACAACTTCCTAAAGTTAACAACTTCCTGAGGTTAACAACTTCCTGAGGTTAACAACTTCCTAAAGTTAACAACTTCCTAAAGTTAACAACTTCCTGAGGTTAACAACTTCCTAAAGTTAACAACTTCCTGAGGTTAACAACTTCCTGAGGTTAACAACTTCCTAAAGTTAACAACGTCCTGAGGTTAACAACTTCCTGAGGTTAACAACTTCCTGAGGTTAACAACGTCCTGAGGTTAACAACTTCCTGAGGTTAACAACTTCCTAAAGTTAACAACTTCCTGAGGTTAACAACTTCCTGAGGTTAACAACTTCCTGAAGTTAACAACTTCCTAAAGTTAACAACTTCCTGAGGTTAACAACTTCCTAAAGTTAACAACTTCCTAAAGTTAACAACGTCCTGAGGTTAACAACTTCCTGAGGTTAACAACTTCCTAAAGTTAACAACTTCCTGAGGTTAACAACTTCCTGAGGTTAACAACTTCCTGAGGTTAACAACTTCCTAAAGTTAACAACTTCCTGAGGTTAACAACTTCCTGAGGTTAACAACGTCCTGACGTTAACAACTTCCTAAAGTTAACAACTTCCTGAGGTTAACAACTTCCTGAGGTTAACAACGTCCTGACGTTAACAACTTCCTGAGGTTAACAACTTCCTGAGGTTAACAACGTCCTGACGTTAACAACTTCCTGAGGTTAACAACTTCCTAAAGTTAACAACGTCCTGAGGTTAACAACTTCCTGAGGTTAACAACTTCCTAAAGTTAACAACGTCCTGAGGTTAACAACTTCCTGAGGTTAACAACTTCCTAAAGTTAACAACTTCCTAAAGTTAACAACTTCCTGAGGTTAACAACTTCCTAAAGTTAACAACTTCCTAAAGTTAACAACTTCCTGAGGTTAACAACGTCCTGAAGTTACAACATATTGATCACTGATCGCGTTGATCATATTTTGGTTGATATCTTTTGTTCCCTCCAAAATATGTTCATGGATGAAAATGACTCCACGCACCACCATGCCGTTGTCGTGGTGATGTGATGTACATGTCACTCAGGAGCTGGTGTTTTCATTGACGCGCTGTCACTATGGCAACAAAGAGTGTGGAGGCCGCTCCATTGATCGCTCCTCGTCAATACGTGTTTTCTTCTTCTGTGGTTTGTTGTTCATGTTTGTTCAGCCGACCATGACGCATCAATTTTCAACCACCGCAAGGGTGTGTGTGTGTGTGTGTGTGTGTGTGTGTGTGTGTGTACTGTAGGTCTTTGCCTGTAATAATGTAAACTGTATCAGTGTTTCACTCTGTATTCATTGACTTTATTATTTGAATATTATTTAATTATCTTTGGTGACATTTGTATCTAGTTTTATTCTTTTAATATCGTCTGTTCATATATTTTTATTTAATCTGATTTAATCTAAACTTTTTGTTAATTCTATTTTTTTCTTTTGGTATTTAAATGTTTTCATATTTTGTAGTCACAGTTATAGTCTTATAGTTATTGTTACATTAATTGTTATACTTTTATCAGGTTATAAATAGATTTAAAGTTATAGTGCTATTTATTGATGTATATTTATAGTTGTATATTTTCATAGCTGTGGTTGAAAAGTGGAAGTCATAAATGAATTCAGTTTTCTGCTCTTTAAATTTCATTTATCAGTCGTTGCAGTCGTTCTGCTGCTCGCAGCGATAATTAAGTCTCTGTTTGCTTTCTATGTAAAAACACACAGTTATTGACATCTGTCACAACACACACACATTTACAACAAGCACACTCATAACATGCACCACACACTCTGTGTTTTGCTGTGTGAGCAGTTTGTTGCTTCATTAAATATGATTCCCTGTTTTCTCCTGATTGGCTTTTCTGCTGCAGCGGCGACGAGGGAATTATTGATTGATTTACTCAGCGCCTGGAAAATAATTGTACAGAGAGAGAGATGAACATTAGCATTTAAAGAGGGAAAGTTTAACGTTTAATAACCAAACTGATCAATGAACAATTAGAGCTGATGGCTGACACACTGCAGCTGTGTGTGTGTGTGTGTGTGTGTGTGAGAGAGAGAGAGAGAGAGAGAGAGAGAGAGACCTGATTCTGACTGTCCTGGTTTAGTGTTTCCTGTTTTATTTTGTAGTTCTCCTGGTAACTGTACTTCCTGTCTTAGTTGTGTTTCCCGCGTTGTTTCATCGTTGTGTGTTCTATGGTTTCCTGGATCTTTTGGACTTTTTGGCCAGTCTCACCTCGCTGTAAGTCTGTTTGTGTTGCCTCAAACACGCAAGCAGCTGACATGAGTTTCCTCAGCAATCAGATGAGGAGATGATGCTTCATGTCGAGAGGAACCAGCTGACACACACACACTCACATGCTGTGTCTCAATTCACGGGCTGCATGCTTCGAAGGACGCAGCCTTCGTGGCCTTCGACTCCTTCTGAGGCTCCTTCAAATGAGACGGTCTCGCCTTTGAAGCTTTTCCTGGTTGCGTCACCAGCTGCACACCTGCCATCAGGTGATACTTTTAACGTAGCCGCTTGGTGTCGCCATTGTTGTATGGTTCCCGGCCCTGAACAGCGGTGCGCAAAGGATCTTGGGATATGTGAGGCCGCGAAGGATAGCTGTGCTGCATCCTCGAAAAAGAGGGAAAAGAAGGACACATTGAAGGACGCATTGAAGGAGCCTTCACGCAGCGTTGTGATGTAATCGCCTTCAAATGCGTCCCTCGAAGGAGGCAGCCCCTGAATTGAGACACAGCCACACACACACACACACACAGCAACACACACAGTAACACACACACATACACACACACACAGTAACTCTCTCAGTCTTTATCTTCTGTTCGTCTGAATGATGGAGAAAATGCCGTCTCAGCAGAAAATTACTGCTCTTTAACACCTCTGCTGATTTAAACCTCACCCTTTCTCCTCCTCCTCCTCTTCCGCCTCCTCACCCCTCCTCCTCCTCCTCCTCACCCCTCCTCCTCCTCCTCACCCCTTCCTCCTCACCCCTTCCTCCTTTATCTATCTGTCCATCTCCCCCTCTCTCTCCCTCCTCTCTTTTATCTCTCTCTCTAAAATGACTCTTAAAGACTTCCCACTCGACTAAATCTCTCTCTCTTCACTGCTGGCACATCATTGGTTGGTCGCTGACATTTTGTTAGACGTCGTTAAGGCTGGCGGCGCCATAAAGCACCCGAGGGTGACACCTTCCACCCGCCGGAGAGAGAGGCAGAGAGAGGGAGAGAGTTATAGTTCTTATTTAAGGTCTCGATTAACCTTCTTTTCTGTACGACTAATCAATTTTCATGATACGAGCTCCATAAAGTCCTGTTAATATCACACACACACACACACACACACACACACACACACACATGTAGAGATATGTCTGTAAAAAGCAAAGGTGGACAGAGAACTCAAAGCTTTTATTCAGGTGAGTAAAGTATCAGCAGAACCATTAAAAGAACCGTTTGTAATCCAACACTCATGAAGTCACATGACAACACAGAGAACAATGTAATCACCAGGGACCTCCAACAACCCAAGAACCTCGTCAACAACCCAAAGAACCTCTGCAACGATATAAGAAACATCATCAACGACCCAAAGAACCTCTACAACGATCTAACAAACCTCATCAACAACCCAAAGAACCTCTGCAACGATATAAGAAACATCATCAACGACCCAAAGAACCTCTGCAACGATATAAGAAACATCATCAACGACCCAAAGAACCTCTGCAACGATATAAGAAACATCATCAATGACCCAAAGAACCTCTGCAACGATATAAGAAACATCATCAATGACCCAAAGAACCTCGCCATTGACAAAGAGCCTCATTGACAAAGAGCCTCATCATTGACCCAATGAATCTCCTCAATGACCCAAAGAACAGTTTTCTGTGTTTCCGACTTCATCATATGAGAAAATGAACTCAGAGCAGGTGAGCATGATCAGTCAGTTTTTTAAAGAACCATCTGCAAAAGACATTCTTTATATTCTTAATATAAGGTTCTTTATTTCTATTCTATGTTCTATGTGATTGAAAATGGTTCTTCATGATGTCACTCTGAGGAACCTTTATCTAGTTGCAGTCAGACCTTCTGAGTCTCCTGAGGTTGGACCTGTTTGGGTTCTGGTTTTTCCCTTCTGAAAACACATCCTTTAACAAATATTTCCCATCATGCCTCTCTGCAGCCCTTCTGTGGCCATCGCCTCTCGACCTTCAGCGGCCCCTCAGAGGACATAGTGCTGGCGGCAGACAGACGGAGATGGACGGGGAGAGAAGAATCCATTCAGAGACGTTAATAAAATCAAAGAGCCTGATATGATCAAGCATGAAGTACATCACAAAGGTAATGTGAATTTAAGCCCAGATCCTTTCATTATCAAAAACACTGAGCCGGTGCTCGGCGGGCGCCGCCACAACCACGGCGAATTTATGAGGCCAACTTCCTGAATCTAATAGAAGGATTCAGGTGTTACTAATGGACAAGAGAGGGAGGTAATAGAGGAGAGAGACAGCTAATGTGGAGTGATGGAGAGACGGGTGAGAGAGAGAGAGAGAGAGACAGACAGACTGAGAGAGAGACAGAGAAACAGACAGACAGACAGACAGACAGACAAACAAATAGAGAGAGGGAGAGAGACAGGGGGAGAGAGGGAGAGAGACAGGGGGAGAGAGACAGACAGATAAGAAGAAAAGAAAAGACAAACTGAAGAACAAAAGACGTTCATGCTACCCGCTGGTCTGGAAGGTCTGGACTTAAATAAAGTTGCAGTTACATGATGTTGGTTTTATACACAGACTCCAACCTGACTTCACGTCCAAATGTCTGACCTGAGCGGGTGTGAACCCAGCATGAGCTTCAGGTTCTGATGTATTGGATGGAGAACAGGTTCTGTGGTTCTGGTTCCAGTGCTGAGCTGGCACACACTCACTAACACGAGGCATCAATAAACAAATGGAGTTTTAATGAACATGTGAACACACTGTTTGTTGACACACTTTATCCCATAAGCACAAAATGAAATTGATTTAACCTGGGTTAATATCCCATCTGTGTGTGTGCGTGTGTTGGGGGGGGCTACTGTGTGTGTTGAATTAAATTAGCTGTTGTGTTTTTGCGGAGGGCAGCAAACATTGTTAGCTTTACAAGCTGATCACTCAACTAAAACTACATCACTAATTAAAACCCTGCTCTGTGTGTGTGTGTGTGTGTCAGCCATTTTCAGCATGTTGGTCTGATTGTGAACTCTGGATGTGGGAACAGAGTCGGGTCAACACACTCACTTTCCTTTTATTTTCCATTTCTATTCCTCCTCTGCTGTCACGCTGTCTGTCATCCTCTCTCTCTCTCTCTACCTGTCAATCACTCAGTTACTCAACCAACACATTACTAGTTTCCGAACACACACGCACACACACACACACACACACGCACACACATGCACACACAAAGGGTGGTGACCTGCTATTACTGAGCTTTTCTGCTTCACTGCAGCCTGGTAATGATGGTCAACTGTGTGTGTGTGTGTGTGTGTGTGTGTGTGTGTGTGTGTGTGTGTGTGTGTGTGTGTGTGTGTGTGTGTGTGGTGGCCAGTTGGCAGTCCATTAGTGTGATGTGATGGACTCTGTTGGCCGAAGTCGGTGTGTGATGGCGATCATGGTGGCATGAGGCTGAAAAACCATTTTCAGAGTCTGCAGTGAACTTCAGTCAATAAATATATTTATTTATTTAGATCATGTGATGAATAGATGTGTGTGTATCATATGATGATGGTCATACATGTTTAACTGCTCTACCCTCCTTCCCTCACAAGGCTTACGGCTGGATGAGTTCAGGATCAGGATCATGAAGACGAGGATCATGAGCATGAGGGTCATGAGGATCAGGATCATGAGGATGAGGATCATGATCAGCATCATGAGGATCATGAGGATCATGAGGATCATGAGGATCAGGATCATGAGGATCAGGATCATGAGGATCACGGTCACGAGGATCATGAGGATCAGAATCATGAGGATCAGGATCATGAGGATCATGAGGATCAGGATCATGAGGATCAGGATGAGGATCATGAGGATCATGATCAGGATCATGAGGATCATGATCAGGATCATGAGGATCAGGATCATGAGGATCAGGATGAGGATCATGAGGATCAGGATCATGAGGATCAGGATGAGGATCATGAGGATCATGATCAGGATCATGAGGATCAGGATCATGAGGATGAGGATCGTGAGTATGAGGATCATGAGGATCATGATCAGGATCATGGGGATGAGGATCGTGAGTATGAGGATCATGAGGATCAGGATCAGGATCATGGGGATGAGGATCGTGAGTATGAGGATCATGAGGATCAGGATCAGGATCATGGGGATCAGGATCATGAGGATCATGATCAGGATCATGAGGATCAGGATCATGAGGATGAGGATCATGAGGATCAGGATCAGGATCATGGGGATGAGGATCATGAGGATCAGGATCAGATGTAACGTGTCTGTTCAAGCAGATGAACTTGTGATGCAGATCAGAGCTGAAGTTTGTTTTAATATTTCATGTCATGGCTGGATAATTCATGCACACACACACACATATGTGCACAGGCACACACTCTCACATGCACGTCTAACAAGCTGCGTCGACTCCGTGCTGAAAAATTCACATCAGCATCAAAGTTTAACGAGAATTTCTGCTACTGTCTTAATGAATCCAAATCCATTTGTCCACATTTAAATAAACAACGAGCCGCACACACAAATACACACGCACACACTCATCTGTTCAGTCACATAAATATGCTGAGTGTCTGTGTGTGTGTGTGTGTGTGTGTGATGGTTTATTAATGGGTGTCAAAGTGGTTTGAAACAGGAAACCTCTCATCTCTGTTTGGCTGCAGGCTGAATGCTGTCCGACCCATAACCCCCTGCTCTGATCGCACGTGTGTGTGTCGGCAGGTTTCAGATCTGGACCTCTAAACATGATTTTCTGTTATCACCATCAGAACTGAATCAAATAATTTAAAAATATGTAAGAAAGAAAAAACATTTGTGTTTGAAACGTGTCTGAAACGTGTCTGAAACATGTTTGAAACATGTCTGAAATGTGTCTGAAACGTGTCTGAAACGTGTCTGAAACGTGTTTGACATGTTTGAAATGTGTTTGAAACGTGTCTGAAACGTGTCTGAAATGTGTCTGAAACGTGTCTGAAACATGTTTGAAACATGTCTGAAATGTGTCTGAAACGTGTCTGAAACGTGTCTGAAACGTGTTTGACATGTTTGAAATGTGTTTGAAACGTGTCTGAAACGTGTCTGAAACGTGTCTGAAACGTGTTTGACATGTTTGAAACGTGTCTGAAACGTGTCTGAAGCGTGTCTGAAACGTGTTTGACATGTTTGAAACGTGTCTGAAATGTGTCTGAAGCGTGTCTGAAACGTGTCTGAAGCGTGTTTGAAGCGTGTCTGAAACGTGTCTGAAGCGTGTCTGAAATGTGTCTGAAATGTGTTTGAAGCGAGTTTGAAGCGTGTCTGAAACGTGTTTGAAGCGTGTTTAAAACGTGTCTGAAACGTGTCTGAAACGTGTTTGACATGTTTGAAACGTGTCTGAAACGTGTCTGAAACGTGTCTGAAGCGTGTTTGAAGCGAGTTTGAAGCGTGTCTGAAGCGTGTCTGAAACGTGTCTGAAACGTGTCTGAAGCGTGTCTGAAGCGTGTCTGAAATGTGTCTGAAATGTGTTTGAAGCGAGTTTGACATGTTTGAAACGTGTCTGAAACGTGTCTGAAGCGTGTTTGAAGCGAGTTTGAAGCATGTCTGAAACGTGTTTGAAGCGTGTTTGAAACGTGTCTGAAGCGTGTCTGAAGCGTGTTTGACATGTTTGAAACGTGTCTGAAACGTTTCTGAAACGTGTCTGAAACGTGTTTGACATGTTTGAAACGTGTCTGAAACGTGTCTGAAGCGTGTTTGAAACGTGTCTGAAACGTGTCTGAAACGTGTTTGACATGTTTGAAACGTGTCTGAAACGTGTCTGAAGCGTGTCTGAAACGTGTCTGAAGCGTGTCTGAAGCGTGTCTGAAACGTGTCTGAAACGTGTCTGAAGCGTGTCTGAAACGTGTCTGAAGCGTGTTTGAAGCGAGTTTGAAGCGTGTCTGAAACGTGTTTGAAGCGTGTTTGAAACGTGTCTGAAACGTGTTTGACATGTTTGAAACGTGTCTGAAACGTGTCTGAAGCGTGTCTGAAACGTGTTTGAAGCGTGTCTGAAACATGTTTGAAACGTGTCTGAAGCGTGTCTGAAACGTGTCTGAAACGTGTCTGAAGCGTGTCTGAAACGTGTCTGAAACGTGTCTGAAGCGTGTCTGAAGCGTGTCTGAAACGTGTCTGAAGCGTGTCTGAAGCGTGTTTGAAGCGTGTCTCCATGTTTCAGACAAAGTCACACAAAGTTCAAAGGTAAAATACGTTGATGTTGACTTCATGAGATACAGACCGTTCCGCTCAGTCAAAGCTTGACATCATCCAGTACTGTTGTAGTACTCTGTGGTACTGTAGTACTCTGTGGTACTGTAGTACTCTGTGGTACTGTAGTACTCTGTAGTGAAGTATGCAGAATCTCTCAGCTCATGTTTAACATCATGACCCCAGCTGTTTAATCCTTTAGGTGCGCTTGATTTCTCTCTCTGAACGTTCCTGCTGAGTTTGATGATTCGACTCGTTTCTCGTCCAAACAGGATTTTTCTGCTGTAACAAACTTCCTGATTCTCGTCAGTCAGCTGCTTAATGGACTCAAGTCAGCGTGAAACTCTGCTGGTTTAAATGATTCGACTTTGTGAGGCCACTTAAGGAGGAAATGTTCCAGGATAAGCCCTGCTCAATATTTAACCCACTAAGTGGTTTTTAAGGTGGAATGAATGAGCAGCAGCAGCTGTTTTTAAAGGTGTTTTAATAACTAACACTGCCTGCTGGCTCCATCATGGAGGTCTGAATTAAACATGGCTGCACATCAGAGTCTGAAAGCAGCCAGGCCATCATAATGACTCATTTATTCATCAAGTTTATTGAATAAATAAAACATTAAAGGCAAATTAAATATTTGAGCCTGTTATAAAAGTTTTAGTCCATTTTTACAACAGATCATTTGCTATGTGTCCACAGGTCAGCACAGTGCAGGTGTATATAAAGCTGTATATACAGGCGATTGACAGGCTTCACTTCAGAATCAGGTGGCGGCTCAGCTTCATGAGGTTCAGGTTGTGTGCATACTGGGTTTAGAACCTCAGGAGCTCACTTACCTGGACCTGGAGACCTCCCTCCATCCTGCTCTCTGATGGACCGGACCCTGTCAGAACGCCAGGTGAGGTGGTCTCAGACAAACTGGACTTTAGTCTCTCCTCTCTCTGTTTAGAGACAACAGGGATTCTGTGGCGGTGTTTCTCGGCATACGGGTCTCTTTGTAATAATTAGTAATTACTTTGTAATAATAATTTCATCTTCTTGTGCAGTACTTTGGAAACCTTGTGTCTGCTAAAAATCATGCTATGTAAATAAAGTGGATTGAATTGGATTTGGTTACCTGTGGTGCTGATGTTTAGGCGGAGTGAGGTATACTCTCTGTGTCTCTCTCGTCCTTGACCCGTCATGTCTCTCCTCGGGAAGCTGAGTGTAAATTAACAAGCAGCGAATTAATCTTAATTAGTAGGGAGGAGACTCTGAGTCTGTGTGTCAGCAGACAGCTGGACTCTCTGCTGCTGCCTGGCTTCAGGGCACTGCTACTGATTCAGGATTAAACCTGCGACCTTCAGCCGGGAGGCCACAGGCTCAAAACTAAAAACTAAAACGTGTTCAGTCTGATCAGACGTGCCTGTCGTGGTTTAGCTCAACTAGTTTTCTTTCTATACACCCATAGTACTGGCCTCTTGAAGTAGACCTGGACCTGGAGCCCGCCCTCCTTCCATCCTGCTGTCTGCTGGACCGGACTTTTGATCACATGTTCCTATCAGCTGTTCTTCAGAACAGCTCAGTAAAAAACTCGTCTCAGCTCCACTCAGGCTCAGATTAAGTTTGATGATGTCATATCAATGAGACATCAAACAACCAATAACGTTCAACAAGTTTCTGAAGCTGTTTGATTGACAGCTAGAAACAGACCAATCACAAGCTGGGCTGAGAAAATAACGCACACACACACACACACACACACACACACACACACACACACACACACACACAGTAGAATGATTGACAGAGCTAATTAACAGCAGTGTATGTAGATCAGCCCTCAGAAGCTGATTCCCTGTACGACACACACACACACCCACACACACACACACACACACACACATTTAAATACATTAAACCTGACTGCAGACTCAGCATCTCACCAGCCTGTAATAACTGTGATGATGATGATGATGATGATGATGATGTCAAGTCTAACCCTAATGACACCAACATGGATGATTTATGTTTAATTACCTGTGATGATGGCTGACGGACGTCTCGTTAACAGAGACCTGAACACCTGTCTGTCTGCCTAGCTGTCTGTCTTCACTGAGTCCATGTCTTGTTGCATGATGTAAATAAAAGTCAAGTTTTTTGTGTAGCAGATCTGTGATCAGTGACAGAGGCTTCATCAAAGGCCTCAAGCGTTGCCGTGGTGATGAGGACTCAGATGGTCGTGGTTGTGGTTGTGACTGCTTGTACACACCGTGTGCACTGACATTTGTGAGAATCAGGAGTCTGACTGTGTTCAAAGACGACATCAACACGACGGCTTTGTAGGGCAGCAGCTAAGCTCAGCTTTCATTCACACAGCTGGATCCAGATCAGCCTGCCTGACATTTAGCAGATCAGAGGTCACACTGAACTGGTTTAAAGTGTCTTCATCTGAATAATCAAGCTGTATTCAGATCAGTTCATTGCTGTGTGTGTACGTGCCAACCTGTTTCTGTGGTCTGTGCTCTCGTAGCTGACGCTCTCAGTCAAACCAACATGTTGTGTTTGTGTATGCTAGCTCGTTAGCGGCTTGGATTCACATTTAATTAGTTTACTGTGTGAGCTTGTTAGCTTCGAGTGCCGTAACGAGGGCCAGGCCTTAAGACTAACAAGCTGAATGTCACACTAATGATTTAATTACTTAGTGATACAGGCGGCACCAATATCAGCTCGTTAGCCTCAAAGTGTCTTAACGAGCTGGTGAGTGTTTACAGGAACACTTTTAACTGTTTAATTGTATGTTTTTAGTGTGTAAATGAGCTCTGGGCTGTTAGTTGCTCGTTAGCATGTTAACAAACCTCCCCGCCAGTTTAATTAATATAAACTGAGAAACACTTTCCTGGCCAGTTTGTGACCAGTGTCACCAGTTTAATGAGTAAAGGACAGGCACCGGATCAGTTGTCATTTAATTAGATTAACTACATTAATTAAACAAGGCTCTGTCTGTCTGTCTGTCTGTCTGTCTGTCTGTCTGTCTGTCTGTCTGTCTGTCTGTCTTTAGCTGCAGGGCTCTGTCTGTGTTTGATTGGCTGTTCAGTTTCAGAGGGAATTGCTGTGATTGGCCGCTGAGAGCTGAAAGTAACTGCAGAACACAGGATGACTAATTACTGTGTGTGTGTGTGTGTGTGTGTCATCAGGTCATGTGATCATCATCAGCTGTCATGTTTTGAATGTTTCTGACACTTCCTGCTCCTCTTGCGCTCCTGGGTGGACAGAATAATGGAAACACACCTCTGAATGTAACAGTGCATTTTCTCGTGTCAGCAGGTTCTTCAGTTTGTTCTCGATCATTTGTTGGAGATCTTCATGTTTTTTCCAGACTTCAGTTCAGAGAGAGAGAGAGAGAGACTGTGTGTGTGTGTGTGTGTGTGTGTGTGCGTGTGTGTGTGTGTGTGTGTGTGTGTGTGTGTGTGTGTGCGTGATTGATGATTGAAACTATCAGAGAGCTCAGAGTTTAGAGGACGACAGCGCCCTGAAGCATTCTGGAAAATATCACATATTCCCTCTAATGTTGACGTGTGTGTGTGTGTGTGTGTGTGTGTGTGTGTGTGGGTGTGTGTGTGTGTGTGTGTGTGTGTGTGTGTGGAAACTGTTGATGAAAGAGTCAAATGAAAAAGCGAAAAATCTAAAAACATCACAGAGACTACGTCCAGGTTTTAGACAGTCTGCGGGGACGTCACAGAGACTACGTCCAGGTTTTAGACAGTCTGCGGGGACGTCACAGAGACTACGTCCAGGTTTTAGACAGTCTGCGGGGACGTCACAGAGACTACGTCCAGGTTTTAGACAGTCTGCGGGGACGTCTCAGAGACTACGTCCAGGTTTTAGACAGTCTGCGGGGACGTCACAGAGACTACGTCCAGGTTTTAGACAGTCTGCGGGGACGTCACAGAGACTACGTCCAGGTTTTAGACAGTCTGCGGGGACGTCACAGAGACTACGTCCAGGTCTTTGGTTGATGTTAAAAAGTTTGTCTTAAAGGTCGACGGCAGCATAAAACACTTAATAACTGACTGTGTGTTAGAGTGTATGTGTGTATGAGACGTTAACGAGTTCCATAAAGGGAAAAAATTAAAGTTTTAATGTGAGGTGGTCATCACACAGCTGCTGTGTGTGTGGGGGGTGTGTCCGGAGGCTGGTCAGTTTATCTCGTTAATGACCCCTCCCACCTTAACGAGCTAACGAGGTAATAATGAGAGCTCGTTAAGCTCAGCCAATAAAACTGTCTCTCTGTAAGGATCACTCCTGTTGAAACCAGTGCAACCAGTCTTGGGGGTGGGGGGGCATCATATTTTATCAGTTGTGTTGCTATAGTAACTTGCAGATTAAGCCATCTAAAGGT